>OX388310.1:10722266-11167771 GCA_947579605.1 Athripsodes cinereus
CACATGCGCACAATGTCGAAACATAACATCCCTTCGACAAATCCAAACTGCATATTCCGGTGACGGGCCAAGCCTCGTTCCGTATGCAAAGGCATGAGCCAAGTCTCTGCCCGACTGTACGCAGTGAAATGGAGTAAAACCTTCACCTTCATACTGTCTCCTGCGTAAAATCAAATGATCTTTCATTCATGAGGTGCATGTTGTACATGCATTTCGGATGAAAATTGGATCATACAGTCTTCATAATATGCGATGCTCCTCGCATACTGGATTTGATGTTGTGTCGGCCATTATGTAAGATGGTCCTGATGAGACACATGCGCACAATGTCGAAACATAACATCCCTTCGACAAATCCAAACTGCATATTCCGGTGACGGGCCAAGCCTCGTTCCGTATGCAAAGGCATGAGCCAAGTCTCTGCCCGACTGTACGCAGTGAAATGGAGTAAAACCTTCACCTTCATACTGTCTCCTGCGTAAAATCAAATGATCTTTCATTCATGAGGTGCATGTTGTACATGCATTTCGGATGAAAATTGGATCATACAGTCTTCATAATATGCGATGCTCCTCGCATACTGGATTTGATGTTGTGTCGGCCATTATGTAAGATGGTCCTGATGAGACACATGCGCACAATGTCGAAACATAACATCCCTTCGACAAATCCAAACTGCATATTCCGGTGACGGGCCAAGCCTCGTTCCGTATGCAAAGGCATGAGCAAGTCTCTGCCCGACTGTACGCAGTGAAATGGAGTAAAACCTTCACCTTCATACTGTCTCCTGCGTAAAATCAAATGATCTTTCATTCATGAGGTGCATGTTGTACATGCATTTCGGATGAAAATTGGATCATACAGTCTTCATAATATGCGATGCTCCTCGCATACTGGATTTGATGTTGTGTCGGCCATTATGTAAGATGGTCCTGATGAGACACATGCGCACAATGTCGAAACATAACATCCCTTCGACAAATCCAAACTGCATATTCCGGTGACGGGCCAAGCCTCGTTCCGTATGCAAAGGCATGAGCCAAGTCTCTGCCCGACTGTACGCAGTGAAATGGAGTAAAACCTTCACCTTCATACTGTCTCCTGCGTAAAATCAAATGATCTTTCATTCATGAGGTGCATGTTGTACATGCATTTCGGATGAAAATTGGATCATACAGTCTTCATATATATATATATATATATATATATATATATATATATATATATATGCGAATGCTTTGATTTTCGTATTAAACTGGTTATTTGCACTTACGTATGTGAATTATATGTGAGATGTAACACGATAGGTATGATATCATACCTATCGTGTTACATCTCATATATATATATATATATATATGTATTATATGTTACCTATGTATTATATTCCGTATGCAAAGGCATGAGCCAAGTCTCTGCCTGACTGTACGCAGTGAAATGGAGTAAAATCTTCACCTCATACTATCTCCTGCGTGATCTTTCATTCATGAGGTGCATGTTGTACATGCATTTCGGATAAAAATTAGATCATAAAGTCTATACTACACCTACACATACTGTCTACCTCCCACAACACAACCCAGACAAACCAGTTCAATTATTACCAGAATAATAAATATGGGCTTCTTTGATATACACTTGTCAAATCATTGTTATTTTATTGATCTATGTATGTTCTGTAATTTATGTACATTCTTCCCAAAATTTGTTTAGTTTTACAAGTTATGGAATAAATAGGTGGATGTTGTGTAGGTAGAAAGACTTTTTGATATTATGTTGGTACACTTTATACTATAAATTCACGTTTATGTAGCGGGTTGGCATTGGCTAAAAGTTGTATTGGTCTAAGCAGAATCTCGATTCTTTTTAATAATATGAACAATTTGCTTTCGCTGAATGTTGGCTATGGCCCCTCTTTTTTTATAATTTATTAAATATAATTAAAATGTATTTTTGAGATGTACCTATTTTTTAAATAGGAGTCCTTGGACTCCTGCAATATCCAAGAAATAAAGTTATTTCAACAAAAGTTATTTCCTTTTTAATTATACATCCATTATTGAATGTCGATTAATCATTATATCAATTTTCTAAGCTGTCACTGGAAAAAAAAATATGTACACTCCTTTTTACATCCTCTTTCATATTCGCCACATTAGTACAGTTTTCTTTATTCTATTATTAATTAAATAGAACTCAATAAATTATTAGGTACACATCCTTTTTGATATAATATGAAAGATGCAATCGTTTTACTTTCAGACAGCATTAATTCCAAATAAAATCTTTTTATCCTTTTCATAAGAAGTGATGTATTTTTTTCAATTGTTGAAATCATAAAACCAAGGACCTCTATTCGTTCCAAATCAATATTTTCAATTTATTTACGTGTGTAAAGTAAATTGCCATATATTGCATTTTTTAACTACTTTTATGTTGCATTACATTGAGACTATACTAGTAGAGGTGCGTATAAAATGAGGTAGGTATGCACAATGTTGGTAATGAGGATATTGAGGGTTTTAAAAAAATTGCTAAAATTCATTTATACGTTTTCACAATTGAAGTTGAAATGTAATAAAGGTGTACCAAATAACAATAACACATTGCAATAGATATTATCTTTCGCAGTTATTTTAATCCGTGTACTATGTACGTACCAATGAATAAGAAGGCTGTATGTGTATATATATATATATATACCTAGAGTAGGAGAATATGAGTGTACAAAGGTAATGATGCTTAATTAGATTTCTTTTCTATATACGGCTTCACATTGTTTGATTTGATAGAAATATTTGATAATTTTTATCATTGTTTTGTTTGGTATAAGTAATAATAGTGTTGTGCTTTATAATAAGAGTGTATTGTTTGATTGTTTCAGCTGAGTGTATTGGAAATATTGAAGTGAATCCCATAGCAGACTTGGAACAAGTGAGAGGAATCGTCAATGGTTTAGTGAAAGATAATCCTAATTTACCCTCATTGTCTGCCGATTGGTGCTTTGTTGACTGTAAGTATTAAGTTATTAATGTACAATTAAATATTGTAATTCCTTACAATGAAAAGTAAATGCATTGAATACTGCACGCGACCCTTGAAAGGGATGAATATTATGGGTATTGAACTGAATGGAAACCTAGTGAATTCTGATATATGCAGATGATTTAGTATTAGAGGCTGAGAGTGAAAGTGACTTACAAAAGATTGTGTCGGTTGAATATAATTGTTGTAGTATGAATGGGATGAAAATGAATGATACAAAGATGAAAGTGCTGGTGTTTGAAATAGAGATAGAGAGAACAATGTGTGAAATATTTTTAAAAATAACGTTTGGAGTAAGTTAATAAATATGTATATTTGGGAAGATTGTTTGCAAGGGATGGAAGAGAAACTTGGACATGGTTGAAGGGGGGACAAATGCTGTGAAGATGTGATCGCTGAGGAGAATGGTTGGCAAAAAGTAATGTTGTAGAGTGACGAATGAAGATGTTGATAAGGGATAATAGGATAGAAAGGAGAATTGTGTATAATGCTTGTAAATACGTAACAAGATGGCGAAGAAAGAATATATATCTGAAAAACAGGGTGTGAGAAAACGTTGATATTCAAGAACTATGTGGCTAGAGCTAGTGAATCAAATTCTCAAGGATGGCCGCGTGTTGAGTTAGTGAAATCAGAGAGCAAGAATGAGAAATTACATGAATGTGGAATAAGCGGAAGAACTATGTGCAGTAGGTATGTTAATAAGGCATTCCATTCTCTCTGCCTACTCCTCTTGTGGTGGAGTGTGGTGTGAGGGTATAGATAGTTACATTGAATCAAATCGTTTTAAATATAACATCAGTATTCACTTTAATTATGCAAATATTATAATAGACCACCATAAAATATTATGTGTAAGTATATAAACAGATGGATGAAAATATCCCCCTGGAAAAATATATATAATTCAATATCAGTAACTTAAACTTCAACAAATTGCTTAAAACATTTAGTTATAATGATCACTTTGTTTTAACTTAGAGTTGTAGGGGATGTAGCCATTTAAAATGTCAAAAAAAGTTCAAAACTTTGATGCATGTATTTCAAGTACCTTAGCTACGAGTATCTGTAATTCTGAAAATCCTTCAAAACTATTTAGTTCTTTATGATTAGTTAACAAGCTTTTTCTTGGGATGGAATTTTTCTAAATTTACCTATTTATTATTTATTTATTTTATTCTTCTTGCACATCATCATTCATATAACAAATAAAATAAAGCAATATACACAAGAAAAAATGTGATGATGTGCAGTGGCGAGATTATCACTATAATAGTGATTTCTTCCATCTAACCACGAGGTTTTACAGAAAATTTATATAGTTAATTGGCATTCTTACTGGTTGGTTGTTAGAAATTGCCTGCAGGCAATAGACCCGCCATTTGTACTTATAGAAAATGTACAATAAAGATTATTTTATTTTATTCTTTTCAGCATGTACTGCCGAGAGATTTTTCCGTGTAGACAGAGCCCAAGAGAACCTTCACTATGTATCTGACATTGGACATGAATGTTTGTTTATTTTGGATACCGGTGTTGCCCCCTTGACTCCAGAAACGGAAACCACAACCACTGGTCCCTCGGAGTCATCCGCAGGACCAATGTCATTTGATACCACAACGGGACAATCCATATCTCTAGACATATCGCACAGCATGGATACTCCAAGTGCAGGAGTGTCTCTAGATGTGCCTGACCAATCTCATAATAGGTACTAACTCATATCAACTATTTTATCAGATACATAAGCAGTTATATAAATTTTACTCTTACTCTAGTACCTACCACCTCGACATAAGTGTTATATATATTAAGTATATGAACTTGTATGCATACTAGACGTAGGTATAATACACACCATCAATCTGAATACTTCAAATAAAACATTTTTATCACGACAAAAAAATATTGGTACCTACCTATATATTTTTTTGATGTTTCTACCTTAACAATATAAAGTGGAAAGGAACTAATCTTAGCCAAACTATAATTAGAGTCTGGCACAAATCGTCCCACAAGGGACGGGTTGCCGTAATCTTATAAATAATAATTAGAGTGTGTTATGAAACATTATATTATTATAGATATTAATATTCTTCCGGATTAACCACACATACTTTTGGTAATGACTCAGTCAGCAGAGTCATATCGTCCAGGCGAAGGAGGGAGACCAGCCAGATGCGGTCAACCTGGAAGAACATCAGTATCTATAAATGAAAATTGCAAAAGCCTACAAAAGTTAATAACATTGCATTACACCATAATGTTGAAAACAAATAAGTAGATATTCTAATTCAAACCTAAAAAGCATACCTAACTAAAATGATTGAGTTGCTAAATCATCCTGTGTAATGCCTCATTTGTTAACTTATAATTATCAATATAAGAAAAAGTTATTTCATCAACAGTGAATCTGGATTTGGTAGTCCTGCAAAAAGTTCAGAATTATTCTCCCCCACTACACCTCAGTCCCCTATGGCCCCTTCTTTACCTGTACTACAAGAAGTAGAATCTGATGTGCCCACAACACCACCACAAGCCACCAATGATTCATCGCCAGAGACACCTAATGTCAAAGAAGATTTTCTTCTGAGAGACACTATATCACACTTCAAGTCGTAAGTACCAACATAACAAAATACTTAACAATTTTTCTAATAGCCGTGTCCACACTTACAGAATGAACTGTGCAAACAAATGTTTTGTCTCTCTTTACTTCATATGGTAAATATATACAAAACAAAAAAATTAAACTATATTGATAAAGAGAAGAAAAGAAAGAAAAAACATTTCTTCACACTATTTGTTTAGTAAATATGGAAGCAGTTAATTAACCACTTTTCCTGCTAAACTTTATGGTGTTTAGGTATGTTGTGTATATGGTATTTAATATTTTAGTTACCTATGTCAGCATTCATCAATTATTTTAAAACTCTATTTTTATTATGCGTTTCACTGTTTCTATTACCACTATCTTGTAATACAAGTATTTTTCACTAAGATCACATTTTTCTATTAGTGTCATCAAAATTATTTATGTTTTCAGTATTTTCATACCTACATGTAGATAGATAACAAATTTAACTATTGGTTAAATAAAGGCGTAAATATTTCAATTTCATAAGTCAATTTGTATAGGTATATTTCTGTAAACGTTCCATAAAGCGCCCTGCAAAGAATTGGTCTCCCACTCCTTTCCACAAGTTTCCGAGAGTGTTTAAAAAGGCAGATGATAGAAAAAATAAAAACATTTTACATCTTGAATTCAGTGGGGAGGTTTGCCACCAGTCTTAATTTTTTGTTGGCAGAAGAGGCCAGCTTTCATGTCTATTACTACCCCACTAGTGAGATATGCCGTGATGGTATAATAGTACTAGTAGATTGTATAATTTTTTGTTGGCAGAAGAGGCCAGCTTTCATGTCTATTACTACCCCACTAGTGAGATATGCCGTGATGGTATAATAGTACTAGTAGATTGTATAATTTTTTGTTGGCAGAAGAGGCCAGCTTTCATGTCTATTACTACCCCACTAGTGAGATATGCCGTGATGGTATAATAGTACTAGTAGATTGTATAATTTTTTGTTGGCAGAAGAGGCCAGCTTTCATGTCTATTACTACCCCACTAGTGAGATATGCCGTGATGGTATAATAGTACTAGTAGATTGTATAATTTTTTGTTGGCAGAAGAGGCCAGCTTTCATGTCTATTACTACCCCACTAGTGAGATATGCCGTGATGGTATAATAGTACTAGTAGATTGTATATTTTTTCTAAAATTACTTGTCACCAATGAATGAATAAATAAATGTTAAAAACGCAATATAAAATCTGAAAAAAAAACCTGGCATAGTTTAGAGGGATCTATATAATTATGTATATATGTATTACAATATATTTCTTTATAAATGTATCAAATAAATATATATCTACATACTTTATTCTTTTGCCTGCACTTATATATGTAGCAAATTATTTATCAAATGCTATTTTTGCTTGAAATACCATACTTTAATTTTACTAATTATTTTTATTATTTTATGTATTATTTTTATACGCACTCACTATTTCACACTGTTTCAGTTTTTGCATTACACATTTATAGAAAATATGTTTTGCACCTTTTGTTTGCTTTGGTTGCATGCAGCATACATGAAAGATTATTTGGAGTAGAACAAGATGTATTTGGATACAGGTGAGGGTTATAATTGCACGACACTATAATTTATTTATTTTTATTAATTTAGTGATTTATTTTATTTTTCTTTTGGCACCAACAAGCTTATAATTAGGATAAATTAAACAATTAATTAAAAAATTTCAGATCTCTTTTGGAGAAGACTTCAGATGCTATTTTGAAAGCAGCTAAACTCGGAGATTTAAAAATGGTTAGTATTTATACCCACATATTATTGAAAGTCATATAAAGTTCAAGAATAATATAAGGGGAAGTCCTACAGTACCGGCCAGTTGCAATTTACGAAATTCTACAATGAATAGCGCTGAGACAGTTATTTCAAATCAAGTAATACGTTTTCACAAGAATATGCCTCGCTCAGCGGCGAGATATTTCCACAAGCTTCCTGTCGGTGCTAAAATTTGTGTTAAATATAGTGGAAATGCGACGCACGATTAAAGTTCTGTAAGTGATTGCTATAGTTTTGAGGACGAATTCTAAAGAAGTCAAACTTGGTATGTATTGACTGTTTATATAGCTATTATAAAGCATATTGAAAATCAATTATTATCCGCATAGTCTTATGCTATGTTGAAATAATATTTTACCCCGTATTTTGCATGTAACCGAGAGGATTTTTATTTTATTATAAATAAACCTTAGGGTGTCGGTACTGTAGGACTTCCCCCTACTTACTCTTAAAAAACATTACTTGCCAGGTTTTCACTATCAGAGTACACTCAGAACATGAAAAACACACTTCAGATGAATTTGTTAGTGAAAGCAGCAATAGACAAAGATCTAGTAGTCCACTATAGCGTCCAGAATAATTTACAATACAAAAATATCGCTCAAATTACATTATGTTTGTTACAGTTGAAGGATCTACATGCAGCCGGATATTCTTTACTCTCAATAGATGCTACTGGACAAACTGCACTGCACATTGGAGCGAGATACGGACACAAGGATATTGTCAAATATCTCATAGCATGTGCGCCATCTTCCATTCTAAATATGCAGGATAATGATAAGTGAGTAAAATATTTTCATTTCTAATTATCTGTACATCTATACCACCAAAAGTCTTTGGACAATTTGGATGTATATGTAGAGAATGTTCCACCTATGACATGAAAAATATTTAGAGGGCTGAAGAGTGTATCACGGAGTTTGATGTGTTGAAATATTACTTTTTTTTTTTATTACTATATATTTATGTATCTGAATAACTATAATATGTGTTTTTACATAAACTTTACTAGAACAAAATTATTGCCTTATTTTATTTTGAAGTTTTACAGACTGTGACAGAATATATATTTGCACTATGCCCTCGATTACAATTTTTTTTTTGTGTATTTTTGGCACATCGCCGAATTCAAATGCAATGTGAGTTTAAGAAATTTCAAATCATACACCTGACATTAATATAGACTGTGGTATTTTTTTTATTAAATCCACCTGAAAATGTTAAACAAATTTTAGCTGTAGATTATTACGTAAGTAGTAAGTGAATGGTTGAGTAAGAAATTAAATATTATCTGAGGAAGCAAATAATTGATTATTCATGTTTATTGGATTAATGAAAATGCATTATTTTAGGGGGCAAACAGCTTTACACAAAGCAGCAGCTCACAAGAGGCGCGCAGTGTGCTGTCTGCTGGTGGCTGGCGGAGCCTCTCTTCTTTGTCAGGACTTCAGGGGACATACTCCCAGACATTTGGCACTCATGGCCAATGACCAGCATCTTGCTGCATATTTTGAAAGTGAGTCTTAACAAAATTATGGATTACACAAAATAATTCGCTTTTGAACAAATAGGGAAGAACTGTAGGCCTAGTCAAAACACATTTAAGCGTTGTGTTTTCTTTCAAACGTTGACGATGTTGCGAGAACGCGTCAATTTTCGTAGCTAAAATACACAAGTAGCTACGTAAATTGACACATTCTCGCAACGTCGTCTACATTTGAACAAAAACATAACGCTAAAATGTGTTTTGACTAGGCCCACTGGTAGCATAGAAAAATTGGCAATACTTCCAAAATTAACTTAATTTATATTTTTTTTTAAGACAGCATCCTTAAAAACTTGCAATCAAATAATTTTAGTAATGCAAAATTTCATCTCATGTTATTTTTTATGCAAACATAGCGATTTTCTTATTTAACGTGCAACCTATTATTATGTTGATAAAGCATTTGCTTTGTTTTATTTCTAGGTCAAGAAAACTTTCAAGTGGCTTCTGAAGATTTAGAGACTGTGGTTTGAATGAATGGCTGCTACAACCAATAATATGTATTGGGTACATGGTACCTATTAATTGTATGGATCTCACATGCCTAATATGGCTAGTCAATAATAAATATTAATACATAACTACATATAAAATATAATATAAATAGTCACATCATTTAAACAACTCAAGGGAGTGATATTTTTAGTATTTAACTGCAATTATTGATTATTTGTATATATATATATATTAATTATAATACACTAAACAACTGTGAAAAATATAATATTTATCACAACTCATGAACCATGTAATAATTTTCTTATTTAATATTTTCTAGATAATAACGAAACATTAAAGCTAATAATTATGATTTAACATAATATATTATTATTGTAATACACGTATGTACATTTGAAGAAACAATCAATAAGAACAATAAATTGTAAGATGGTTTTAGTATTAAGAAAACAATATGCGGGATTGGGAGAGGGTGTAAAAAAAGTCGATAGGTATAAAAAAGGTAAATTATTACTAAGTACTTTTGATTCTTGAATAGTTTAAACAAAGTATATAATAATATGTGGAGATATATTTGATAAGAAATATAATTTTTAAAAAAAAATTGAGAATTATATATTATTATATAACTGTGTATTTCCTGAAGAAAAATTATTATTCTTGAAAATAAATTTGTATATTATAAAAATATCAGCGAATTATTTAATATATTAATAAGATTACATAGAAGATATGATACAATCATTTAAATAATAATTAATTAATAATTTATTGAGATATTTAGTATTAAGTAAAACCCACAGGTAATGTGCGGTTCAAAGAAAGACAATGCTGTGAGAATATTGTCTTGTCCTTAGTTTTTTTGTGACTTTAGAGTCAATAATAATAGAAAATATATTTAATTAGCTAGAGATTTGTGTATTCAGCTTGCTTGCGTTACCATTAGATGTCAGTTGTTAACTTTAATATACCTATGTTGCCACTTAAACAATAAATAAAATTATCAAAATATCAATCCTAGTTGTATAGTTGCTAATTGATTTAAGTTTCACTGAATTCAATTTTTTTATAGAGTTATACAAAATGTTATGTGACGAATTCAAAACAATAGCATCTCCTATATTACACCTATACAATTACTTCTCTCAAATATGTACAACAAAAAACTAGCTGTTAAAAATACTTACATTTATATAAAAGATAAATAATGAATACTAAAACCTCAAATGAAAATGTTTTACATCATAGTACTTAGATATATCAAATATTTGTGCAAGAAAATATAAGAATCTCAAAACTAAATGATTTTAAATAATTCAGCACGTAGAAGTATTTGTGTTTCAAATTTTAAGAATTCAATTTAATTGATAAAATATAGTCATAGATTTTTTGTGTTTTTGTTTAAATAAGTTTTCTTCTATGACTGATTATGAAATTATGTTTTATCAACATAATTGAACCATGTTACCTTTAAAAACCTTAGATAAGTATTTGATGAGCTGAATATTTAAATTATAAATAATTTGTCTTAAAAATATCTATAGATATCTTAATATTAAACTTTTATTTAGATATTTCATTGATGAGATGCACCAACTATTATTTTTGACAAGTCATTTATTGTTTATTGTAAATCATTCCCCATAGGCCCCTTACGGGACACTTGGGTTCATCATAATTATACAGGATAAAAAGAACAACATAAAAAGAATACATGAAAGAATACAAAGCAGTAAGGCATTTACACTGTACAGCAACTACATCAATATAAGCATAGTGGTTTTATCAATTGTGACATAAATAACTATTTCCAAACTTTTAGTTTCATTTCTTCATAATTATGTCCCACAAATCCTCCAATTTTTTTTTTTAAAATACTTGATTGAAGCAGTAATCAATATAACCAACTAATACATCTAATAGCATATTTATTGACTCACTCACTGACACTTACTTATTCATTCACTGACCCACTTTTGTTTTATTTGAATTTATTTCATTTTATATTTGTCAATATTTTTTAGATATATTTGTCAATACTCATCATTTTTGTTCACTTATTCATTCCAAAATTTTTTTTTTTTAATTTTCGGTTTGCTAAATTCTATATTGTTATACCGTATCACACCTGTATTCCTGCTACAACAGAGCCCTATGGCTAGGCTAGTGTGGTAGACTTTTTTTGATTATGTCAAGCTCTTTATATTGAAATATGCAAATATCAAGGAAAATATTATTTAAATAAAGATTTCAACATTTTGCCAAATTGTCAAATTTTAATAGTTTATAAATAAATAATAATTTCCATTAATATCAACATATTTTTATAGTATTCATTTTCTAGCAATTGTTTGCTTATTTATGAATTTTTATTTATATTGGTTTCATTGTTTTTTTTAGATAACATGATAGATAATAGATTATCATTATAATGTTGATGTAACATCTAAATAGTATCAACTTATATATTTGTTATATTCCAAATGTATATACACTTACTACAGCACTATGAATTGGACAATCACATTGTAAACAGTTTTAATCTATATTTTTCAGTAAGCACTTTAACATTTAAATTAATATTGATAATTTTTGTTTTAGGATAAATCAAGTAATAGATTGTAAAGTTTTGAAATTATTATTGTAAATTGATTTTTTTTCATTATTAAGATTATAAAAATATTAAATCATCAGTTAATCAATTAAAGTTGACTCATTTTATGTACTTGAAATATAGGTTTTTGAATATAAATCATATTGCAAACATTTATCAAGTTTGTTAAACAGTTCAATATTTTCCTTGATAATTTTCTGATTGCACTTGAATCTAAAGTAATTAAATAAGTTTACACTTGCAGTAGCACGTCATTCTGAATGAACTTGCACAAATAATACAATAAATGTTATTTTGCTCTCAAATAATTATAACGCAAGAGATTTTTTGCATTAAAATATTTTAGTCACTTTTAACGATATTATTATTGAATATTTAGCCAAGAATTTAACACTAAACTTATGAATGTGTAAATATTTAAAAGATTATGTTTATCAACATTCCACATTATTTAAAATAAATTGTAAAAAATATATAATAAAGCAATTTTATGAATATTATAATTATATAAAATTATTTTGGTAAGCATCGAATATTATGGTAAAGTCAAATTGTGTAGTACCTACTTATAATGTATTGTATAGAAATTACTGAGCTGAATGTTTTTCCTTTCAGTCACACCCACAAGTGAGCAATATAAGAGTAGAGCCTATATAACAACCACACAATGTTTAATGGCCGGTTTCAATAACCTATCTATCCGTGACTGTCGATTGAAATGTATGATTTAAAATATAGAACACAATAGATTTCAATCGACAGTAGCGGATAGATAGATTATTGAAACCGGCCATAAGAGTACCTATATAAGAATAAAGCTATTTATTTCTGAGATTAGAATTATAAATATAGAGAATCACTAGTCAGATTTGATCATAGTCTTGAATAAATAAAAATATTCTAACAATTGTCTACTTAGTTAGCAAAATACAGATAACCATTCAAATTATTTACTTTCGTTATCCAATAGAAATTCCTGACTACAATGAGTTATCTTATAAAATTAATTTACACTTACCCCAAACCAAATCCAATATCTTAATCCTTCATTGTGAAGATGAAAGTAGGAAGAAAAATCAATTTTGTTGAACAGAAAATTATTTCCTAACCTAGTAATGCCTTTAACTAATAAATAGAGTCTAGAAATACACAACACCTGAGCAGGATTCCTGTTAAAATATTTTTATTACCTTTTTCTTCTTCATTTTCTGTGCTTACATAATGTGCAATACTCATAATGCTTTATTCTTTATCACACAAGAAATAAATTTTTATTAAATCTATAAAAAAAATTATAAAAATCAAAATGTATATAAAATTAAATTCGTATATTACTATAAATAATCTGATTTTGCACCTACTACATATTTAATTTATCATAAGTTACTTTTTAAACATAATACGGGTGTACCATTCTAATGAAATCAAAACATAAGATATTAAGCACAATATTATATAATAATTATTTTGTCCTACTCCATATCCATACCTAAATAAGGAAAATAAGAATCTTTATAACAAATAATTATTTGCTTCATATATTTTAGTTACCTGTTCATTCACTGAAGACCAAACACATTGTTAAGATATGTTAGGAGGAAAGAAGCTATTTCCAAAAGAATACTGTAATCATAATAAAATTGTGGACAAAGTAATATTCAACTAACCAAGAAATTCTAGATTCTTCATGATTTTTAATAGCTAAACAGGCATATGCCTTCAACATTTGAGTCTACCTAACTGATAACAAAAAAGAATATTTCAATTTAATGTGTTTTTTAATAATAATTTTGTCACATTGTTAACCAAACTTTAAGAACAATTGCAGTAACCAGGTACACGGCAGCATCTACTGAACATTTTTAAACCGAATGTTTCATGTACACCAAAAGTTATGAAAATGTGAAAACATACACACATTTTTTTTTGTTTTGTGAATATTATTATGCAATTCAATGCTTTATTTAAACTTACTCACAAAAATATGTTGCACATTCCAATTTTGTATGAAAAATGATAAAAACAGAATGTAAAATGACAAGTGTACTAATACAGTTTGATTCTGTTGAAAAGTAGTATTAATAAGCTCTAGTGATGATATAGAACATAGAATAGATTAATTATTAATTGTAAATATAAAACACTTGGGAAGAATGACAGTGAGATAGAATATATAATACCTAATATGAAAAATTATAAAATATATTGATAATTATTATCATTAATATGAAAGACAAATGCCTTATGATATAAGAAGATGTTGTACCTAATAAAAGTGTAAAGTAAAACAATGATACAATGTATTTTAGCATCACTATGGATAGGCTGCCTCCTAATATCATGTGATGTTAAGTACGTACTATCAACTGTTTGTTTATAATACATATTGTCTTATGTTACAAGAATCATTGCATACTATTAAATTTAATGTTTCAGTGTTGACATTGTGAAACAACATTTTAATAATATAAAAAACACTGTTTTATGTTTCACATTTATGTATACCAAAGTATACTACAATTACGCCTAGCGCTTTCACCAATATATTGGCATCATCAGGGCGGAGTATTAACTCAATTGCATACTATTACTATCCATTATCACTTCTGTAGTATATTTATTATTATTACTATTGTTACAATTAACCCTTAAAATAGAGAAAGAACATATTTTCGATAATATTTGAATCTGATATTGTGTAAAATATTGTATTCACTATATTTATTATTATTATTATGATTATTACTTGTTAGCACCAATTTTTGTCTTAAATTATTAAGGGTCCAAAATTAAGCACTCAATCCCAAACAACTTTTTATTAAATTCACCATTTTAATTTTTAGGGGCCATCCACATAATAAAGTAATTATTAATATACTTCATTGTTTATTTCACATTTAAACAATAAAGAATGTCATCAAAATATCAGTGGTAGAATGAAAAGTCAATACACATGCATCCGAGATATGAATCCTTTTATATAAATTCACTTTGGAAACTGATAATATTCCTAACTCTTTCATGACTATGGACAATGGTAGGTTAAAGATAGACTTACACTCTATATTGTCTGAATGAATTAATATTTTTTCTAATGAATAATGGCACATGATTTACAATTAATTTGATTATGGAACTATTTGCTGTGATAGTAAAGAAAGATACATAATTGGAATAAGTTTCAAAGGAGAAACATTTACAGAGATATTGTGAAATCTAATATTCTATGCCATTATGTGTGTTGATATTGGCATCCCCTAAGGTCGGGAATATCATTCATAAATTATGAAGAGTTTGATTGATAAAATATTGTATCTACCATTGTCAACTGATTGTATTTTTAGTCACATTTGTAAATATTTTGTAGTTTGATAGTAAAACTATAATACATTGTTCTACTTACGGGTGCTGAATTAAATTCTCAAAGACTAACTATAAACTATTTTACTTAATGTGAACCAAAAAACATAACACACGCACCTAAAACTTTATTCAATCATCCAAAAAATGTAATAAAAGTTATTACTTTCAATTTTATCCATTGCTAATTAGTAATTACTCACTCACAATATAATAATGATCTTCTGAATTACACCAACTCTATTAAATGATGTAAGGTATGATGGTAATGTTAAAACCAATATTTAAATAAATAATAATAGATATGTCTACGATTAATTGCCTAATACATATTGTAATGATAAATAACTTACTCCTAAGCAAAAACCTAGTTGGAATAATTAACCATACACTTGTATTATTATTGTAAAATCCTCACTCCTCACACTTTTTTCTCATCTGTATACTTTATCCTCCCTTCACCAGTGTTTGTGTTTTGGAATGATTATATAAAATTAAAATTATGTAATACTACTATTACTATATATTATTGTCTTATGTACATTTTAATACCTAAATAACTATTTATCTTGTGACATACAAAATGACCTTATTCTATTCTAAGAATTGTAATAAATTTAACCCTGTTATTCAAATCATATCTAAGATTGTGTTTCTATTAAATTTGATATGCTTCTTACCCTAGTACCATCACAAGTTTTCCTTTCATCTTTTTAAGTTAGTTATGGAATCACAGCTTGAAATAATTAAAAGAGGTTTAAATTATTTATTCAAAGTATGATATCACAACTCTCTCAACTTGCAAAACCCCAAATTTCATTTTCAAAGTCATCTTAAAATATCAGACATTACGATTAGTGAATTATACCTACACAATGCAACATTGTGCAAAATCTAATTGGAAGAAGTGAGAAAGGTGTTTAAATATAACGAATCGGTTCTAGGCTGGCTTAAGTAATCACATTTGGAGTCCATGGACAATATTGACCAATACCACCATTCTCACTGGATATAAGGTCCACCAACTGAGAAACATTTAATGCAAACCATAGAACCATCCATTTTTATAGGATCTCAAATTTCAGATCACATATGGATCAAGATCTCGCATCTAATGGGTGCTGTCTGATTTTGCCTATGACGTTTGCGTATTGTACCCAAATCCAGTAAAATTAACGAAAAAATTATCAATTATTATAAACAAATGTAAGTTAACACTCACACACAATATACCACAATTGGCAATGATATAATATAAAATCATCATACAAGAATATAGAGACTCGAGTACTTTTAGTAAACATTACAAGTGGTGTTAAAATCAAAAGAACATCATCTCGAATGAACTGTAAGAAAAAGTGGAAAATTGTGACCATGTACAGTAAAAAAATACAAAAGAACACATTAGCGAAAAAAGTATGAAAGGATAGATCAACATGGCGTTCCATTCTTTCTGCTTACCCCACCTGGGACATGGCGTGAGGGTATAGAATAGTATAATACACATAAGTTAAAAATGTAATTTATATAATTGCTTCAAAAAGTATAAAATAAGAATAAATTAAGCCAATATCACGTAAATTCATTCAAGTACTTTAGATCTTCCCACCATCTTCTTTCAACAATACAGTACGATTGAACACAAGCTAGAACAAAAATATACACAATGTTATAATTGATTTTAACACTAAGAACTTCATTTATCAAAAACAAAAACAAAAAATTGTTTTCTCAGTAGAAGCTTAAACTTAAGTTATCCAAGTGCTAAATTGGATTTAGATGTTAAAAGATGACTGTTCAGTAAAAAAAGTTTACCAGATATATACACAGGTTTTAAGCTATGGGAAACCTTGGTGCAAGAAATGCTTACTCTTTATAATTATTAATTATCAAAAATTACCTATATATTACTTTTAATTTTACTTATAGTTATCAAAAATACCTACCTATATCTTAGATAGTAAATATCATATATTAAAAATGATTACCTTCTGAGTATTGCTGTCAGGATCCACGGAGAAGAATCCAATTCTCTCAAACTGGAATTTATCATAAACCTTTGCATTCTTAAGAGAAGCTTCAGCTAAACTGTAAACAACCCTAAGGGCATCCATATTACAGTCATTCAGGAAACCATTTGGAACTTCATTGGGGTCTTCAGGATTTTTATGATGGAACCTGAGAAAGTCAATGGAAGGGTAGTTTTAACATCATAATTTGAATGGTGATTTGTTGTTTCTGGGTGTCATAATATTATATATATATATATATATATATATATATATATATATATGTTTGAAAAGGTGTTTTCGCAGAGCATATTATTCATATATAAGTATCGCTTTTGGGTACTCTACGTACAGTAGCCTTGAGAAAGGCTTTTATAGTTGGTCTTGAGAAAGACCGTTGGCTTCTGCCCGACGTTTCGTGCAGGATTCAACCTGACATCAGCTGGGGCGTAGAGGGGCGGTGGCAGGCTTCGGCGGCGCGGGTGTCGTGAAGGCAGCAGGCGTCGATGAGCAAGGGAGAACGGAGATTTTGTCGACGTACACCTACTACGATTCACGGCCGCAGCGTGAAACGGTCGGTGTGGGGAGAGAGCGTGCAGCGAGGCGGGTACTACGTCGCGCAGGCTGGGGAATGGCTATGTTAGCATGTCGAGTACGGGTGTGGGTCATTGCGTTCGGGGGTGTTTGAGTGACGTCGATCGGTGGTGTATGGTTGACGGCTGTGCGAGAGGGAGCGATCGAGCGTGAAGATGAGTGATGCGTTTTTTCGATTACCGTTTGCCAGGCGAACGGTAATCGCTTACTGTCATCACGTGAATTCATACTGTGGTCCCGTTTGTGTATCTCAATCGCCTCGCGGTATACGCGCGAAGACTCGTTGTTGAGTTTGGCGATTGTTCGAGCTGAATCGAAGTCGATACAGTGTCCTTCAGTCATACTATGCATCGCTAGGGTAGAAGATGTTTTTTTACCCTTCACATCTACTCTGTGTTCAGCCACTCGAGCAGATGTGCGGCGGTTAGTTTTGCCTATATAGACTTTAGGACAGTCTTTACACGGGACCTCGTATACACCGTGTGATTCGTTTGGGATGTGATCTTTAACACACCGCAGCATAGATTCAATCTTTTGATGGGGAGCGAAGACGACTTTTATATCGTGACGGCGTAGTATGCGGCCGACACGATCGGTAGTTCCACGCACGTAAGGTAGCTTTGCAAAGCCCCGTAACCGAGTATTATCATCGATTTCGGTTCTCTGAGTCTCTTCTCGGGCAAATGCCTTCTTGATAATCGAATCAGAGTATCCGTTGCTTTGCAGGGCTCTCCTCAAGCGCGATAGTTCGACCGACCGATGTTGATCGTCGGCAATAGTCTTTGATCTATGCGTTAGTGTGTTAACTACGCCTGAGAGTTGTGCGGGGTGATGATGAGACGACGCGTTAAGATATCGATCGGTGTGGGTTTTTTTGCGATAAACATCGAAGGACATGTGGCCGTTAGGATTTTTCTTAATTAAAACATCAAGGAAGGGGATACAGTTGTTTTCCTCAACTTCCATTGTGAACTTGATAGATTCACTAATGGAGTTGAGATGATCGAGAAAAAGATTTAGTTCTTCTCGACCATGGGACCATATGACGAACATATCGTCAACATATCGCAGCCACAGTTTGGGTTTTAGACGTGCATTGTCTAGCGCTCTTGTTTCGAGGCCAGACATGAAGATATTGGCAACAGCCGGGGACAGGGGAGATCCCATCGGTGCCCCGAGGATCTGTTTGTAAAACTTTCCATTGAAAGTGAAGTATGTGGATGTGAGGCAATGGTTAACGAGGTCTAAGAGATCTTGTGGGAGGTCCATTTCATTTTTGATAGTTTCCATTGCCTCTGGTATCGGGATCATGGTGAATAGTGACGTAACGTCGAAGCTGACTAATAGATCGTTGGGTTGTAGGATGATATCTCTAACGCGTTCGACGAAGTGGGAGGAGTTACGAACGTATGACGCACAACGCTCGGCTACCGGCTGGAGGATATTTGCAAGATAGCCGGCAAGTTTTTGTGTAGGAGAGTTTACAGAACTTACTATGGGACGAAGGGGAACGCCGTCCTTATGTATTTTCGGTAAACCGTACATTTTAGGACAGCGCGAAGATTTTTCCCTAGGAATAAGTTGTTTTTTCGTTTCATCTGCAATGGATGTAGATGAAACGATTTTAGACTTTGTAGTCTTCTCTAGATAAGTAGTGGAATCATTAGGATGTATTTTATAAGCCGCATCCTGAAGAATAAGGGACATTTTTTGGTTGTAATCGGATGTGTTCATTACAACGGAGCAGTTACCTTTATCTGCTGGGAGGACTAAGACGTCGGGATTTTTACGAAGTTCTGTAAGTGCTCGTTTCTCGGAACGAGAAATGTTAGGTTGAGGAGGCTTGGCGGTGCGAATTACTGCACAGATTTCTTGCCGAATTTCTTCAGCTTCTAAAGCGGGGATATTATTCATAGAGGACTCGACATGCATAACAATGTCATCAACGGGGATTTTTGACGGAGCGACGGCGAAGTTGAAGCCTTTAGACAAGGCGGACTTCGTTGCGTCGTCTAAGGGGACGTCAGAAAGATTACGGACAAGGGAGTCGATGTTTAACGAAGGCTTAGAGGGAGGGACTTGTTTGTTAAACAAACGTGTGAATTTCTGTTTCTGACGTTCAGTGGTCCAAGAAGAATTCTTCTCGGCACGAAGCGAAGTGACGTTGTCGACATGGGACCACCATTCCGGACGCAGGGTGCTTGACAGTCTCATATGCAAGCTGAAGAGGGATTTACTTACTTCATCGAGCTTCATACGTTTGAATTGTATTTCCGCTCTCAGTAAGGCGAGGCTAGCTCGGTGAAGGATCTTGCGGGTAGAGGGGTTGTCGGTATGGTGACGTAATCTCATGCAAATGGGGATTACATTGGAATCGCGACATCTACATAGGAAGGACAAATCGCAAAGCAATTTACCCTTCTTCGTACGTAGACGTTGAAGCTGGGAGATGAGGGACTTGAATTCCTTTCCATGAAGGTTGTAAATGTTTGAAAAGGTGTTTTCGCAGATGTTGTCTGTTCTAAACCTTATGGTTGTACACATTTTAAATTTATATAATTGTATAACCTTATACAATGGTCAATTGTAAAAATAACATTTGCACATAACAGTTGCACATGGGAATCCAAAATAACAAAATTGCTACAAAACCCCACAAAGACTTAGATATCTAAATAGATATACAATAAAATTGGTAATAACTTACAATTGTTCATAAAGTCTGACTTCCACTTGTTCTGGATGGGAGACCCATTGGATAAATGTCTTGGGCTTTGTTTTTACATCATTAACATTCTCACACAAACATTTCAATTCCACAATATCACCAGACTTACTTTTGATTACCTCAGTCACCTGAAAATAATTATTAACAAACACATTTTCATCTCAAGAAGCATCTTTCCAGCAGCATTTATAAATTGATATTTTTTTTAAAAAGATGTATCTGGGTTCAAGTGTGAACAGTATGAAAGGGATAAAAGACAAGGATGGATGTGTGTTAGTGAATGATGAATGTGTGTTACGGAGATGGAAGGAATATTTCGAAGATCTGTTTGAATGTGATGGTACAAATGCAAATGAGTATGACAACAGTGAAAGCAGTGTGAATGAAAACGATATGATAGACATGAATGATATTATGAATGCATTAAAAAAAGCGAAGTGCGGTAAGGCTGTAGGGTATGATTGTGTGGCCGTTGAGCTCATCAAGTCTGGTGGACCGGGGGCTCTCGCGTGGTGTTTGGAGCTTTTCAACGATTGTTGGAGAGAAGGTGTTACACCAGAGGATTGGAGGAGGGCTATCATCTGCGGGAGCCGGATAATTTACCGACAACAATTTGCCGACGGACAATTCACCGACAACAATTCACCGAGAGGACAAATTACCGAGAGGATAATTCACCGACAGGATAATTCATCGACGTACATTTCACCGACAGACAATTTGCCGACAAATACAAAACAATATAATCACGTTTTGTAATGTTGTATTTTATTGTTTATGTATTTGTGTAACAACATATTTAAACACCCACTACAAGAAACAATCTGTCTTTTTTAAAAAAAGAACTTCCGACCACGCCAGAATTATATTATTCGTATTTGTCGGCAAATTGTCTGTCGGTGAAATGTACGACGATGAATTATCCTGTCGGTGAATTATCCTCTCGGTAATTTGTCCTCTCGGTGAATTGTTGTCGGTAAATTGTCCATCGGCAAATTGTTGTCGGTGAATTTTCCTAGACCCATCATCTGCCCCCTGTACAAAGGGAAAGGCTCTAGACTTGAATGCGGGAGTTATCGGGCTATTAGCTTGCTGAGCTCAATAGGGAAACTGTATGGTAGAATTTTGATTAAGAGAGTACGAAAGATAACTGAGTGTAAGATATGGGATGCGCAAGGAGCTTTTTTGAATGGCAGAGGGTGCACCGATCAGATCTTCTCCCTGCGAATGGTTATAGAGAAGTTTCTGGGTAAACACCAGAGGCTTTTTTGTGCGTTCGTGGATCTGGAGAAAGCATATGATCGAGTGGACCGGGAAAGGTTGTGGCGCGTGTTGTCGGAGTATGGGGTGAGCAGCCGGTTGATCCGCGCAAATCTTCACTTTACGTGGGAAGCTCCGCTTGCGTGAGGGTAAATAACACTCTCTCGGAGTGGTTTGTCCTCACCAAGGGAGTGAGGCAAGGTTGTGTCATGTCTCCGTGGCTGTTCAACCTATTCTTCGACTACTGTATGCGACCTGTGAAAGAGATGGATGTTGGTGTCGAGCTGAATGGGTTTCGGGTGAATGCATTGATGTACACAGATGATTTGGTGTTAATGGCTGAGAGTGAAAGGGACTTACAAGAGATTGTTACGTGTGTGTATGATAGTTGCAATTTGAATGGTTTGAAAATGAATGTTAGGAAGACGAAAGTTCTTGTTTTTGAAAGAGAGAATGAAAAAACAATTTGCGAGATTAAAGTTGGTGACGAATGTTTGGAGCAAGTAAGTGAGTATGTATATTTGGGAAGTATGTTTACGAGGGATGGAAGATGCGATAGGGACATTGAAAGAAGGAAAGTGGCCGGTGCTAGAGTAAACGGTGCACTTCGACCCATTGTCAGCAATGACAATGTGACGAACATGGCTAAAATGCTGGTGCACAATACCATTCTGGTACCGTCACTTACGTATGCAAGCGAGACATGGACGTGGTTGAAGAAGGACGAAAGTGGAATAAATGCAGTAGAGATGCGATCGTTGAGAAGAATGGTTGGTAAAACGCTGCGTGATAGAGTGAAGAATGAGGATATTAGAAGAATGAGCGGATGCAAGAAGACTGTTGTGGACAGAATGCGTGTAAATAAATTGAGAAGGTTTGGTCATGTGGAACGAATGAAAGAGGAAAGAATGACAAAGAGGATATACAGTAGTGTGCGAATTAATGTGAACATGACTTAATTAAAACATTTTGCGTGTTTGCAACACTACACAATCACGATATGTCGGCCATTTTCAATTTTGTGTATCTACTTCAGTCGTGTAGAGTATTAGCTGTCGTTTGGTTGTGAGTTTGGTGCAGTTAAAGCGATTTTGAAGGTTTTTTAAAGCAATTTCTACCTACGGTCTGTTTTGTCAAGATTTTATTAGTGATTTTTTGAAGTTTGTGCAATGGATATCACTCCACGAAAACGGGAAAAGATTATCACTTTATGTGAGCATACTTCAATGAGTCAAAGGAAGATTGCCGAACAGTGTGGGGTTAGTCTGGGTGCTGTCAATAAAATTATTAAGCAGAAAAGGGAAACTGGGTCTGTTAATGTGAAGAGTTGGAAAATGTGGGAGAAAAAGAAAAACTTCAGCAAGGGATGAAGCATATATAATCAGAAAAAGTAAACTGAACCCTAGGATGACGAGTTTTGATCTGCAGCAAGATTTGGAGGCCAACGGAGTGAAAATTCATGACTCCACAGTAAGGAAACGACTCATTGAATCTGGAAGAAAGGCTATAAGACCACAAAAGAAACAGTTGTTGACAGCAGATATGATGAAAAAAATATATATTTGGGCTAAAAAGTATGCTGATTGGACGGAAGACCAATGGAAAAATGTTTTGTTTTCTGATGAAACTCACTTTTTGGTCCAAGGAGAGCGCTCACGTTATGTAAGAAAGAGTTCAAATGAAAAAATCACTTCTGCTCACATAGAACAAACGGTAAAACATCCACAAAAAGTTATGTTTAGGGGCTGCTTTTCTTTTTATGGTCCAGGATCGTTAGTGCCTGTTGTTGGGATGATGAACTCTGACAAATATAAAGAGTTATTGGAACAAAATTAAATGGGGAATTGGGAAAAATTAATTCTAATGATAAATTATGGTTTCAACAAGATTCAGCGCCTTGCCACAAATCCAAAAAGATGATTAAATATTTTGAAGAAAATAAAATAAATGTGTTAGATTGGCCAGGAAATTCACCTGACTTAAATCCAATCGAAAACTTATGGGCGATTTGCAAACAACGGGTTCGAAAAATGGACTGTACAACTATAAGGAAGATGATAGAAGCGGTAATTCAAGTGTGGTTTCGTGACGAGAAAATTAAAGAAAATTGTAAAAAATTTGTTGAATCGATGCCAAAAAGTCTTCAGGACGTAATAAAAGCTAAAGGAGGACATACATCCTATTAAAATAAAAAAATAGTAATATGAAAAAACTGTTCTTTAAATTAAAATCTCATCTTATATAAAAAATGATTATTTTTCTGTTTTGTATACCCATGTTCACATTAATTCGCACACTACTGTACTTATCTGAAAGAAAGGGTGTGAGGAAACGCGGGCGTCCGAGAACCACGTGGCTTGATCACGTGGACCA
Source organism: Athripsodes cinereus (assembly GCA_947579605.1). Classification (NCBI taxonomy): domain Eukaryota; kingdom Metazoa; phylum Arthropoda; class Insecta; order Trichoptera; family Leptoceridae; genus Athripsodes; species Athripsodes cinereus. Next base: position 10,746,686 of record OX388310.1, read on the forward strand.
AATTCTCAAGGACGGCCGCGTGTTGAGTAAGAGGAACCGACGTGCGCGTATGAGGAACTGTATGAATGTGGAGGAAGCGAAGGAAGTGTGTAAAGATAGACCTGTTTGGCGTTCCGTTCTCTCTGCCTACCCCACTTGAGACACGGCGTGAGGGTATAGTATAGTATAGTATGTATCTGGGTTTTGTTATAAACCCAAATACAACCTTATACACCTTTCTCATTAAGCTACTAAAAGCTTGTGTCGTGAAAGGGGAGTTTGCCAGCACCTGGTATTGAACCACGGACCCCTTTTTCATGAGGCCGAGACTCTACCTCCAGGCTACCGACGAACTCGGGAACAAATATATTTATGTACAATACACTACAACACAATCAGAGATTTTCAGTAAGTATCTATTACTGCAATCGAAAATTATCAAAATAAGTATTAAAAATAATAGGTGCTTATTCATCTCACAATGATATCAAGGAAAACTTACCTTGATGACATATCCAGTATGTCTCAGGCCAACATTTTGTTCCAATGACAGCCTCTTGTAACCTTTCTCTGGCTTCTCTTTAAAATCGCTTTGTTCAATATAAACTATTTGATCAAATTTAACAGTTCTGGACCCTCTTTCAGGTTCACTAGGGAAGTTGGGAGCCACAATATTGATGGGCTTATCACTTGGGAAATTAGTAATGGTCACTTTTAGAGGGTCGAAGACTACCAACATTCTGAAAATGTAGGTAGCGATAAAAAAATATTAACCTGGGTACATGTTAAACATTATAATAAGAAGATTCTTTGAGAGATTTAAGTCAAACAGAGTTTCATCCAACTGCTTGGGACATTTACTCCAGTTATATTTTTTGATACATTGGAAGAAAATAATAATAAAAAAAAGAATTTGTATTTGGCACTGTTTAATGGTCCGTGACCATCTCAAGAGCGCCGTGGCTTTTTAGTTAAGTTGGAAGCATCTTCTAGGTCAAACATGAAGTTTATTGGCATCAGTTCTCTGCCTCAGGCCATCCCATATCTTGGTCATGGTGTCGTACGTCTCTACGTTCTTGAGATGACTCTGGGGCCATCCACGAAAAGTGCAGATTTTCTCAATAGCCGACTCAAAGTCCTTCTTTTCGAGTGTTCCACTTTGGTTGACATCAAAGAAAACGTTGGACACATAGAGAAGCTTCTTCTTACGGAGATCTGAGATAGGCATCGTGGTAGACAAAACAGTATTTTTGTCTTTCACCCGCTGTGTTGTTGCGAATAGTCGGTGTTGTTATCCTTCTCTGTTACACTACTGGACATACACTGATCACTACATGCTGGCACTTGTGAGACAATAGAGTGATTCCCGGAAGGGGTCGATTTTTTTAACACGTGTTTTGGCAATAGAAGCAGGAATGTAACACAAAATGATGACTTGTTAAAGTTTTGAAGAGCCAATCAACAATCATCATCATCATGAGTTTTGATGAAGTTTAAGAGATGATGAGATGCAAAAACTACGCGGTTTTGTAATGTTAGCGTGCACAAGAAAGTTCAGCACTATGGGACCGATATCTTTCGTAAAATCGAATTATTTAAATGAGCGGTTTGATTTGCGTGGTGGCAGCTGAACAGCGCACAACCCACAATAATGACTTACGGCGTCGAAACAAGAGTAGATACAGCAAGAACCAAAAGCCTACTCAGAACAGCTGAGATAAAAACCTGACGTGCTATCGCGGGAAAAACTCTCAGAGATAGAATCAGAAATACTGAGATTAGAAGGATATGCGACACGGAGGATATAGTGAGATGGAGTAGGAAGAGGAGACGATTCTAGAGAGACCATGTGGACAGGATGTCTGAAAACAGGATCGCCCATATTGCTGCAAAGAAGACACCGGCTGGCTCACATTCACGAGGAAGACCACCCATAAGATGGAAGGATAGCTGGGCCTCAGGGTCACAAGATGGAATCACTTCCGAAATAACAGATCAATGATCTATCACACGAGGAAGAAGAAGAGAAGAAGGAAGATCAGTTGTGTTTATAATTATTTTTATCTTTCACTCACATTTCATAATTCTAAAGAAATGTATTGAAGTTTATTAAAGATTGTAACTGATCGAAGTTTTATAAGTTGTTAATTCGATAATATTGGCAATTGTTTTAATAATCACTGAAGTTTCAAAGCATTGGATATAAGACTGTGAGTTTCTTTTTGGTTGTAATTCTTCGCGCCAATAAGAGGTGTTTTCTGTCGCGCTCCGCATATGACAGAGCACGGGGGAGAGAGAGACGGCAGATGTTGTAGAATACCGAAAGAATTCACACCGCAAAAATAAGGAGAACGATATTGTTAAGTCCATATGATCATTATATTGTCTAACTACTGATGCACCGAGAACACACATATACACTGAGATTAGAAAAACACAAGTGATCTACACTGAAGGTTCAACCCTGCAGCGAGTTCCAATAGAAGCACCTTAAATCTTAAATCTCAATTTAACACGGTTTGACTGTTGATTTCATTGTGGTTTGTAAAGTTTTCATACACAGCAGAACATTTTTAGTCTCACACATGAGAATCGTTTTGAATTTTGCAACACATACATAATCACAACACATCAATACCAACAAGCAATCTACTGTCAACAAGTCAATACATGCGTATACACTAACACACTCAACATATTATTCTTTTATAAATTTGACTTAACACTCATAAATAGAGACACACTTATTGAATAGACATAGTTATTAAATTCTATAGTTAAAGATAAAATTCCATTTTAATATATAAATCATTAACATTACACGGCACAGTTCAAAAGTTAACTATAATACAATTAACGCATGTGACATTTGATACATAGAAAAATAATATAAACAATAACAGGCGAATAACCATAGAGTGATAACATTGTTTTGGTTAATCTATTGGTTTGTGTGCTTATTATTTTTTGACAAACTACACCATAACTTATACTGTATTTTATTATATTTATCTATTTCCTTGCTTATTATTTTGATGTAATATTCTATACCTATTATTGTTTTTTATTTAAATTATATATTTCTCAACTTATTACTTTAACATATTATTATATACCTATAAATTGATTTGATTTAATTATTTATTTATTTTCTTTGTTATTTATTTTATTTTGTCTTAATGTATTTATTTATTTTTCTTTACTTGTTTATTTGACATAACTTTCTATACCTCTTGCCTTGTTTGTTATAATCGACTATTCCTTGCTCATTGGCCTGATACATTATTACATATACCTACCTGTAAATTGATTTAATCTGTTATTTTCTCTGATTATTGGTTTGGCATAAACTTCTGTATACCTACCTACCTACCTACCTTTTGCTGTTTTTGCTTATACTTAATACTTGTGTACTCGTCCATCTATACCTGCAAAAATATCTCATTTCTTTTATGTGCTTTCTGTCTGTCGGTGGCATTGTGTGGACATCTATATCCTCTAACACTATCAAATATCCTATTTATGCTTATATCTCTCTCTCACCGTAATCAACATTGACAATCCTTGTCTGATTAAATTAACTTTGACTATATCTTGACATTTCACTGTTTGGTTGGTTTTTGTTTTGGTCATCGTTGTTTCCTTATACTTTCTTAATTTATATATCCCTATATATTATAGTCCTTTCTGTAAAGAACTTATCAATCCTGTTACTGTTGTTTGTTCTGTTTTATCACACGACGACGACATGGAGACTAAGAGCCGAAATGCTGCGATGTAAAAAACCCTGACATCTGACGTTCTGATGTCTAGATCGACTCCCTGTTCCAGAGAGTCATCTCCACTTCCTGGAAACATCGAGGCTGCCGGAATCAAAATAAGTCCTAGGTCTCTGACTAGGCATGAGAAAACTGGAAAAATTATTGGTCTATGTGAGCTGGTTGCTAAGCGCACAAAATCTGTTGAGATCATAGCTTCCCTAAAGGAGATACGAGAAATAGCGATTGAACTGCAGGGAGAGAGCGAGGATAGAACTGATATCACACGAATGAGGGATGATAGACTTTCATCTATAGACCAGTCCTTGAAAGATCAAAACCGTAAACTGGACCTAATATTAAACAATTGCGAAAAAGAGCGGGAAGTGATCAAACCGGTAACATATGCTCAGATTGCGGGAAAAAATGGGAGGTCCTTAGTGCTTCAGGAGCCATCACATGCCATTGTGATCTCAGCCAAAGATCCACAAAAAACGAGCAACGAACTGGAGGGGATTTTCAAGAAATGTGTCAATGTGAAGTCCTTGGTTGTTGGAGTGTCTGCAGTGAGGCACGTTTCGCAGCAAAAAAAGTTGCTGGTTACGTGCCCGTCAAGTGATGACAGAAACCGTCTAAGAAAACATTTGGAATCTGAGGCCACAGACATCATCGAGGTGACCGAAGGTAAACGGAAACACCCACTTGTAGTCATAAGAGGCATAATTCGCAGTACTACTGAAGAGGAGTTAAATGAGTGTTTAAAGGCACAAAACAAACAGTTAAGGGATATGAAGGATGTACTGAGAATCAGATTTAGGCGCAAACATAGAAACTCTCTGTTGTGCAACATGATATGCTCATGCCCACCAACCTTATATAGTGAACTTATTAAGCTAAGTAGGGTTAACGTGGGCTATCAGCGTCTTGTTGTTGAAGATGAAAGCCCCTTGATACGATGCTATAAATGCCAACAGTATGGCCATACACAGATGGACTGCACAAATGTGGCAGCGTGTTCTCATTGTGCTGAAAAACATAAATACTCTGAGTGTCCCAACAAAGAGAAAGATCCAGTTTGCTGCAATTGCAAAGCGAGATCCATAGAGGCAAATCACAGTGCTATTAGCGACACATGTACAAGTAGGTTATTACTAGATAGAAAGGCCAGAGCAATGATTGAATATCCAGTCATATGCTAAAATGGTTCACTTGGATGCACGAGTGGACTTCCTCGCTGATTTAGACGGTTATTCCGCTGTAAAGACACATACGATCTCTGAGCCAGGTCTTTTGGGTGATGTTGTGGGTCAAGGAACCTTCCTAAAAGTGCTGAATGTGAACGTAAGGAGTATAAATAAGAACTTCAATAACTTGGAGATACTTCTCGATGACTTTGATTTGCAGTTTGACATAATAATACTAACAGAGTGCTGGTTAAACAGTTTGTATATACCCAAGAATATTCCAGGTTACAGCTCGTGGAATACCCAAGAGCACATTACTCAAAATGATGGAATCATTGTCTACTTGAAGAATAATTTGTCCGTAGAGTCACTGGGATCGTGTGAGATTGTCGAAGAGGCGAATTGTTTGATAATTAATATAAAAGGATCAGTGAGTTTAATTGCTATATATAGATCACCATCATACCATAATGCAGAAAGATTTTTACATTCTCTTGATAGATTACTGTTGTCATTGCCACGTGAGAAACAGATAGTTATGGCGGGAGACATGAATCTAAATATCTTAAATGGTGACTGTGGACAGGCACAACTTTATCTGGATATTTTGGCGCAACATGGGTTAGTATCTGCTGTAAACATGCCCACACGAGGTAAATCTTGCCTAGATCATATTATGATCAGAACGAATCACAGAGTGATGGGAGTGGTATGTGAGAGTGCTATAACTGATCATTTCCCAGTTATGGCGTTTGTACGTTTGGGTGCTTCAGAGAAATTGAATGGGATGTCTAAAAGGAAAATTGTGATAGATTATGAGATGGTTAACAAAGCTTTGAGCGACACTGATTGGCGGAGGGTATATATGGCCACGAGCGACGTTAACTTGGCAATGAATAGTCTCGTTGAAGGGATTCATGGAGCAATCAGGAACGGTGAAAGGGTTGTTGGAAAAAAAAATGTTCATATACGTAGGGAATGGATCACTCCCGGTATAGTGAGATGTATAAGAAGGAGGGATAAGTTACATAAGATTTCGCAAGTAATGTATGATAATGTGGAAGTGAGACGCAATTATACGGCATATAGAAATGTATGTAACAGAGCAGTCAAAACCGCAAAAAATATTTATTTTCGAAACAGAGTTGCTGAAAACAGGAGTAATGCAAGGTCATGCTGGAAGGTGATGAAGGAGTATCTGAGTGTATCAGAACAGAAAAGTAAGGGGAGCCTGGATTTACTGGGATCGACTTCACATAACTCAAATGATGAGACGTGTCAGGTGCTGGACAGGGTCAACGAATATTTTGCTACGGTTGGTAGCAATTTGGCAACTGCTAAATTACGGGAATTGGCTGTGAGTGAGGCCCAGCTGGTGAAAATGGTGAACCTTCCCATACAGCCTTCAGGGTCCTTTTTCATCGAGCCAACAGTGCCTACAGAAGTGATAAAAGTTATCGATGGACTTAAGTTGAACTCAGCCCCTGGAATTGACGGTATTTGCACTAGAGTTGTAAAAGAATCTAAATCTATCTTAGCGGAGCCCCTTGTGCATGTATTTAATCTTAGTGTATCGAAGGGGATCTTTCCTTCAATTTTGGGTGAGGCCGTAATATGTCCTATCTTTAAAAATGGAGACTCACAGGTGGCATCAAACTACAGGCCAATATCTCTTTTGAGTGTGCTGTCTAAAGTTTTTGAGAAACTAATTAAAATAAGATTGTTGAAGTTCTTGAAGACAAACAGCATTCTGTCTCCCAACCAGTTTGGATTTACTCAGGCTAAAAATACAGAGGACGCAATTACTGCACTAACAGAATATATATCGGGTAACTTGGACAGGGGAAGGAAATGTATAGGTGTATTTTTGGACCTGGCAAAGGCCTTCGATACCGTCTCACATGCAATCCTTCTCAAGAAACTAGAACAAATGGGCGTCAGAGGTCTGTCTCAGAAATGGTTTACCTCTTATTTGAGGGAGCGGAGTCAATCAGTTCGTGTTGGAGAATGGAAGAGTGGTGGTCGTACCTGTGGAGCCTACGGAGTTCCTCAGGGTAGCATTCTGGGCCCTCTACTTTTTTTAGTGTACATTAATGATTTGTGCGAAAAGAAGTTTTTGGAAGGTACTATTATCACATTTGCGGACGATACTGTTCTTTTGTTTGAAGGCAAGGATTGGTGTACCGTTTCCCGGCTCGCACAACTTGGCTTCAATGAAGCAAAATCATGGTTAGATAGGAATCTATTGACTCTGAATACAGAAAAAACTAAAGTGGTATGTTTTCATATAAGTGCACGGACGCGCCCGCCCAACGATGTTGAGATTCATGTTCACTCGAATTATGGAGGTTTGAATGAGAATCTTGAGACTTCAACTCAAAGAATAGAACTCGTACAGCATGTGAAATATCTTGGTGTACAGATCGACTCAAACTTAAACTGGAAAGAGCACGCTTGTATTCTAAATACACGAGTAAGAAAACTCATATACTTTTTCAGACGACTTAGAGAAATCCTTGATTTTCCTTTGTTGCGCTCGGTGTACTACGCGCTGTGCTACTCTATTGTGAACTATGCAATTTTGAGTTGGGGGGGTGCAGCTAGAAGTGTTTTGAATTCGTTGACCAGGGCACACAGGATAGTGTTGAAGGTTATGTGTGGACATCCTTACATCTATCCAACGGGGGAGTTACTGAGGGAGTGTGGAGCGTTGGACGTGAGACAGGTTTACATTTTAAGATTGGCTGAGTATCAACATAAAAATGCACCAGCTGTCCCACCAACTCCACGCCAGCATTTCACCCGACAGGTTTCTGATCGGAGACATTCCCAGGTGGTGACAAATACAACCTTCCGCCAGAGATTCCATACTGTTTTGGCACCAAAGGTATACAACACGTTTAAGCTAGAGTGGAGACTCCTGCGGGGTCACGGTGCATTTAAGAGAGCAGTCAGGAGGCATCTTGTTGACATCGGGGTGGATGGGTCGGAGGCCTTATTGAAATTCTTGGTATGAGGGTGAAGTCAAAAGTTTTCAATTTCCTATCATTCAATTTTGAAAGCATGAGTTACAATGAAGTTTTGACATTTATTGGTTTTCATTTAGATATTTAATATATATTTTTTATACATGTGTTTTTTTTATTTATTTATTTTTTGACTCTGTAACTCATTTGCCGACTCACTCGTTGTCCTTTGTGTCTCGACTTGATTGTTTTTTTATTTATTGATTATTTACACTAACTTGATTATTTACACTAACTTGAGGGTTTGTACTAACACATTCACTGATTCAATCCCTGCTAACTCGCTGACTTACTTAATTTTTCTGACTCACTTTCTGATTTGTGTACCTACTAACTCAACCACTAACTGTTATATTTCATTTTATTCTTTTATTTTTGTGTACATATTTTATCTTATTTTAATTTGATTTTTACACTTAAATTTTACTATGCATATTTTGTTATGTTTTGCTTTTATGTTTGATTGTTTAATTTTTGCTTGACAGGATAAATCGATTGTTAGGTGTATAAATCCATTGTTATCCTGCCACAACACAGCCTTGCGGCTAGTGTGGTAGACAGATATTTGTGCATGTTTCAATATGTTTTCATGTGTGTGATATGATTGTAAACAGTATTATTTTTAATAAAGAATTATTATTATTATTATTATTATTATTATAAGACAAAAGAAAGGAAAAGATGAAGAATGTTTTCTATGGAGTAGACAGATCAAAGAAGTCTGCCAGTCTGACTTTTACTTCTTTCCCGTCGCTCCCTCAATTTTGGAAATCGTGATCTTCATGCCACAGTCTATTTGTTCACCATCTGTCGCCATAATGTGTGAACCTCTATTATGTGGGAGCCCTATATAATGTATTCTAAGTGATTTCCTTAATTTGATTGAAATAATATGGACTAATTTTTGAGATATTATACGACAGCTTATGAGAACTTAAAAAGGAGAGAATTATTTTAATAAAATTATTTCAATAAACTCGCCCATTGTGCAAAATTATTCGTTTATACCATGTTGTAGCCTTATTATTTTTATCCAAATATTTTGTATAAATGAAGTTTATTATTATTATTTGTAAAATGTGTATGTTACCTCGGAGCAGTTTTATTAAGTACATCTCTCACAGATGCTTCTAGAACGCTGGGATCCACACTACCTTGGGCACCAGTGACTCCAAGTTTAGCACAGAAAGAATTTATTGCTTCCGCAGGATAACCTCTACGACGAAGAGCAGTCAAAGTATACAACCTGGGGTCATCCCAATCTAGAACATATTAATAATACAAATATTTTTTCAATAATTTTTTATATTGCAGGTCTATTTTGTTGCACATTCTTTATGTAGAAGGCAGAATCAAAAGACAGAAGTTTGAATAACATACCTTTGACAATTCCTTCATCGATGAGTTTAGCAATTTTTCTTTTTGACACAACAGTATAATTGACATTCAGTCTTCCATACTCCCATTGCACAGGACAATATATATCCAAAGCATTACATAACCAATAATATGATGATCTACAAGTATATGTAAAACAATTCATTCATCAAATTTGGTCAGATATTTTGGCTTTCACAGTTCCATGAATGCCTACAACTCTCACGCTAAAATATATATAAATAATAATAGATATGGCAAGTCAAACTTTTGAAGTTAGTACTCAAACAAATATGTATATGTAATACATTTTGATTTTTAATTTTAAACTTACTGTGCATAATATGCCAAAAACTTTCTGAAATTTTTTGAATTGATGGCTTATGAAACTGGATGGTCAATATGGCAAGACCTATAATAATATATTGCGTTATATATGATACAACATATTACATAAGATAGTTTTTTAAAATAAAAAATTGATTTCACCTTCTGCTTTGGAATTCCTTGGTGCAGAGAGAATGAGTGATATTTTCAATGCTATCACAGAGGCAGTGACAATAATCGTATGTTGGATATATGCACCACTTATTTCCAGTCCTGTGATGTGGAGTGAACTTTATTCTATAGGCCACTGGATCAACTTTACCTTCTTCTAGAGTACACTTCATGCGTAGTACTGCTTTGCCTTCATCTATTTTACCATTTTTCATATCCTACAGAACAAGCAGAAAATATTTTAAATGTCTACATATTTTCAGGAATGAAGTAACATCTATACTTTTTTTTAAATACAAGCAACGAGCTATATTATTTTATTAAACAGATTAACATTCAAGAGTATGTGATTATCAATGCAATTTCTACAATTAAACATCGTGTGACGTCACATATGTAAATTTAACATAGGAAACTGTCATTATAAGACTTACAGAAGAAATGCCATTCGAGGGGATATAATGAGGGTGTTCAAATGAGGCAATATTGTCTAGTAAACCTAATAATGATAGTTTCATGTGTTAAATTTACATTCAATACTATGTTTTCTGCAATACAATCAATTTGGTATATATGAATAGGGACATTGAGAATAAATGCCAAATAGGAGTTGCACTCTTTCACATTTTGTACCAACTTTGAAAATATTCCAGGTCTTTTAAAACAAATTTATACCTCAAATAGTTGAAGGCTCTCTTCAATGGGCCTATTTCTCCACTGAGATGGTTCCGGATTAAATCCCCTCATTTGTTCGACAGTTTGATGACAGACATAGGCTAAATCTTTCTTAATTAGTGCAACAGCCCATTCATACATTTGTTGAAAATTATCAGATGAATGAGTCACTTTAGCTGGTTTGTAACCTGAACAAATAAATGAAAAAAAAATCATGTTGCAAGAAAATAATATTTAGATAAAAATTGGACAAATTGTGTACTCATTTAAATTTTATGAAATTGACTAACAAGCAGGCACAGAAATAAATTTTTAATCCGGTAACATCTAAAATGTATATTTAAGACTAAATACATAAAATATAATTTAATTCATAACAAAATTTAGATAATACGAGGCATGTTTTTTAAGTAAGTACCGTTTTGGAATTAAAAAAAGACGTGCAAAGATATCGCAATAATTTTATTTTTACATGAAAGCCTGTACCTTAATCTACTTTTCTACATAATTTCCGTGAATATTGAGGCACTTGTCATAACGTGGCACCAGTTTTTGAATACCCTCCTCATAAAATTCTGCCGCCTGACTGTATCACAACTGTTTTGACTTCGTTATCGTCTTGAAGACGCTGACCACCCAGGTGTTTCTTCAAGTGCAGGAACAAATGGTAGTCGCTGGGCGTCAGATCAGGGCTGTATGGAGGATGATCTAGAGTTTCCCATTTAAAAGATTTGATGAGATTTTTGGTCCGATTAGCCACATGTGGACGGGCATTGTCATGCAGCAAAACGATACCCTTACTCAACTTGCCACGTCTTTTGTTCTGGATTGCACGACGCAGATTGTTCAATGTCTCACAATAAGACGCTGCATTGATTGTCTCATTACGAGGCAGAAACTCCACTAGCAATACTCCTTTTTTGTCCCAAAAAACTGTGCACATGATTTTCCGGGCAGAAATTGTTTGCTTAAACTTCACTCTTTTGGGTGATGATGAATGTCGCCATTCCATGGATTGTGCGGTCATCTTTAAATGCTCTCACCCATTTCCTTACCATGCCATCACTCATAATGTGTTGTCCGTAAACTTCACAGATCTCACGATGAATATCGATCGGTTTTAGGCCTTTAGCACTAAGAAATCGTATAACAGCCCGTACTTCACAATCGGCGGGACTCACGATTGTCGGAGGCATCTTAAACACTCATTAAACAACGTATACAATGAAGAATCAGACTGTAATGGCGTCAGTGCGTAGACAAGAGATGTAGGTAACCAGAGCGCATGCGCGGAACGCCGACCGTAGCGCTGCGGCGGCGGAATCGCAAAACGGTACTTACTTAAAAAACACGCCTCGGAATTAACCCACAAAAATAGGTCTAAAATAACTAATAAAATCTTTATAAAATAAATAACTCTGTCATACTATTTGATAACTTTAAACTTGAATAGGTTGATGAATATAAACCTAATGAGGAACGGAAATCTGAAATTATACTATCAGACATACCGATCATATATATATTTGAAATAATAATTTTATACACTCATTATGTAACTTACCCAACCATTCCACCATATCACGAATGCCTGTAAAGAATTTTTCTTCTTCTTTCTCAGGATTAGTGTCATCATATCTCAAATAGCACAACCCATCATTAGCAGCGGCATATCCAAAGTTGATATTGATGGCCTTGGCATGCCCAATGTGCAAAATGCCATTTGGTTCAGGTGGAAACCTTGTTCTAATTTTTTCACCAACAACTTTGAGATGCTCAGCAAGCAGCTTCTTTGTGTTTGGCGTGACAATATAACCATCTGTTTTATAATTTTCTCCAGGCGCATGAAATTTAACTGACTTCATAAGTTCAGTAATAGTCAATGCACCTTCGAGCTCTGCATCTCTTTTACTTTCTATAGAAATAGAAATTAGGTTTTTGTTAACTGCACACATATATAATTACATAACTTGCACTTGAAATGTACCTCTACTAACTATTCAAACAATTTTTTATTTTACTTTTTTATATTAATGGCTGCATTAGTTCTCAATACCAATCAATTTAATATAATGTAAATAAATTGATAACACTAAATTCTAATATGGCAAAATAGCCATTAATAACACTTTAGGGTTATTCCGTGTCAAATCATCACACTGATTCAGACTTGATGTCTCAGATTTTCATGATTTTTTTTATGCAGCAATATATCATAGACTTATGAAAAAATACCAAATTTCAGTTATGGCACCTTTGGAAGCCTATAGACTGGCAACCAGTGATGATATAAACCTGGGAGAGTTCTCGTTTTAAAGCTGTTGAATGGGTCTTCAATCTGATGTGCCACAGGATAGGGGTCACGGTTTTAAAAAAAATTAAATTTTAAAAATTAATTTTTTCAAAAAGTGACAATTTTAAAAATTTCAAAAAATTGTCATAAATAGTTTGTAATGTATTAATACATATACCAAAATTTTATTATGGGATCTCAATGGGATCAGGAGATACAGGGCTTCAGAAATACACGCATCGTAAAATACACGCAATTTCACGATGCACGCATTTCTGAAGCCCTGTATCTCCTGATCCCATTGAGATCCCATGATAAAATTTTACTATATGTATTAAGACATTTCAAACTATTTTTGAGAATTTTTTAAAATTTTAAAATTGGCATTTTTTGAAAAATTAATTTTTTTTTTTTTTAATTTTAACCCCCATCTTGTGGTATATCATAGTAAAGCCCTATTCAACCGCTTTAAAATAAGACCACTCCCAGGTTTATATCGTCATTAGTTGCCAGTCTATAGGCATCCAAAGTGTCAAAACACGCAATATCACGATGCATGCATTTTTGAAGCTGTGTATCTCCTGATCCCATTGAGATCTCATAATAGAATTTTGGTATATGTACATTAGAAACTATTTTTGACAATTTTTTGGAATTTTTAAAATTGTCACTTTTTAAAAAATTTAATTTCTAAAATTAAATTATAATTTTTTTTTTTTTCAAACCGTGACCCCTATCCTGTGGCACATCAGATTAAAGCCCCATTCAATAGCTTTAAAACGATACCTCTCCCAGGTTTGTATCATCACTGGTTGTCAGTCTATAGGCTTCCAAAGGTGCCAAGACATGAGATTTTTTCATACAAATTGTGATTTTCAAAAACTAATAACTTCAAAAATAATTGTGCTACATAGCTGAAATTTGGTATTTTTTCATAAGTCTATGATATATTGCTGTATAAAAAAAATCATGAAAATCTGACACATCAAGTCTGAAAATCTCCCAAAATTGTGTTGAATTGACACGGAATGACCCTTATACCTGCTTTAGAGTTGTCAGCTGGAACATTTTTTGTAGCAGGTGTTTTAGTCTCCCTTGGTTTCTTCTCAGCTTTAGGAACGGGAGTTAAATCAGCTTCGGTCTTAGGCCCCAAAAGATCTAGAACCTAACATAAAATCAATTTTGAAACTCGCACTAAACACATTATTTCAAAAATATTGTGAGTAAATGAAATAATATATATTTATAATAAATACCTGAATATCTACTTCATTTTTAATAGCTTTGCCATCAGCCCAATGTAATCCAGCTCTAACAGATTGCATCAAAAGGCCTGTGTTGAAACGATACCTTTTTTCCAACAGTTCATTCTTTACTTGTGAAATCTGTTAAAATAATATACAAAAGTCACATAAATATGATGAATAAAAATGCTTATTTTATATTAGTATCGAGATAGACTATAAATATATTTTTACTGTACATTGACTAAAAGCAATTTAACATAAAGATCACATTCACCTGTTTTTCTACAGCTTGTTCAATTTCCTCTGGCGTAACCACAACACCCACACCACAAGCCTTTTCAAAGTCATGTACATTCACATCAGATTCATTGACATGATGAAGAAGATAATCTAATCCAGCTTCCACTCTAGTTGTAGTGTCTAACTTTCCAGAAGCAATGTATTTGCTCATGAAACTTAGTCTGTGTGCTATTTGAGGTTTCAGTTTCGTGGCCAAATGATATAATAATATTCCAGCTCCATTAGGCAAAGTAACATCCTTAACCTAAAAATATAACCTCTAAATTTAGTATCCATATTTAACTATAACAAACATCCATACGCGAAGATTCAACAATCACTATTTACCTCTTGAATTGCAGCTGTTAAGTATTTCGTAACACCGACATTTTTAAAAGTTTCTTTAGCTTTCTGTTCACTTAGACCTAGTTTTATAAAAAGTTTAATAATCTCATCATTTTCGGATGCCATTTATGAACGCTTACGTGTATTATATCAAGAACAATACTAATTGAAAATACTTTCTAGACTGATGAACCGAAACCCAATTACCACTTATAACTTCTAATCAAATATTTCTGAAATTACATACCACACTTACATTCAAAAGTTAAAACGTGACAGCCCAAATAACCCGCTCCCCACCACCACAAACTAAATTTGACATTGACGTTAGAGATGGGGGTACGCGTATAGAATACTCCAACGGAGGGTTTCAAATACGCATGTGCCAAAGATATTGGACTGTGATTGGTTGACAGTGACAACCCGTCACAACAAGGTTCTATCTTATATGTTATTCCCATGGACCTAAATAGAGTAATGGACAGACACTTTGGCAAACATTTTGTAGCTGCGCGGGGAGGGGAATGACGACCATTTTGTATGAAAGAAATTTGTTCGGTGCGTCGCATTTGGGCTGCGTTCAGACAGTCACCGAGTGATCACTCGACGACGCGTATTTTGAAAGTACCTATACAATGCCAGTACGTATTCATAGTGTTCTTGTACCTACTGTATGTTACTATGTTTTCAAAATGTGTAACAAAATAATTATTGTCTCAGAAAATATACTCGATTTCTGCGTAATTGTCATTTATACTTTCTGACGCTGATTCAATGAATTCGTTTGGATAAATAATTTAGGATATAAACTTGTAACAAGTATTTGGGAAGTATACAAGCTCAGAAAGTTAGATATTGGAATAATTAAAAAAAAAAGTATAAAGCAATTAGTTATAAACAAATCAAGTAGTTATTACTTTAACTGTTAATTTTAAAGATACCTATTAAAATAATTTATTCCTTCGTTAGAGACAAAAATATTTTTATCATTTAAAAGAAACACAAAAGTACTTGAATGCTACTATAAAAAGGCGCCAGTCAAATAATAATAAAAATATTAATTATTTAAATATATTCATAATTTACGTCTTTTACACGTCGGCAAATTTAAGAAATTATAACAAAAAGTAAATACAAAAAAAATAATTTATAAGTTATAAAAGCAATAAAAAAAAATAATAAAAAGGTGTACAAAATAATGGCACCATTACGATAATATTGGGGTCATAAAACGCTCTAAGTTATTCACGATTATCCGGATTACATTCACCACTCACTGCAACTTCATGGTCGTTCACGCCGAGTGACATTTATGCTCCCGTGAACCAACCCTTATGTTGAGTATGTTGAGTTGTTTTGTCATATTTTCGGTAAGTTGTTTTAATGTTTTGTATTGTAGTTTTTATCTTTATATATAGCGATTTTAAAGTCGTTTATATTATAATTCGTATACTTATAAATGATCATAATAATGTTATAAACGTTCTATATAATTATTTGTCCTTATTCTCCTATATCTACACATGTAACTTGTTTTCCATTCTGTCATCTGACAATACAAAGAACCCACAATCTGATGTTTGGTTTGTTTACCCGTTAGAATGAAATATTTCATGCATACAAATCTGATCAGGTTAATGATATTATAGCATGTTTATAAACAAAATCATTTTTCGTAGTTTTCCAAAGGATCCAGAAAGGAGAAACTGGACATTATCCAATATTTGACACCAAGTAAACATAGTGTTTTGTGTTCAAAAACATCTCGTTTTTCTGCGACGTTGGAGAAAAACGTCATTCTTACAAAATATCCTGGGTTTAGAGTTTGTTGTATGTTAATTATCCTCTTCAGACCTGGTGTCCATTCCAATGGACATAGATTTTAATAATTTTTTTTACACACCCATCTATTGATTTTTTCTAATATTAATATTGAAATGAATCGATATGAAATCTGTTTTATCGAAATATTTTTTTTGGCGCCATTTGTCAAAGTTAACCATGTTTTTTACTTCATTTTTTGTCAACGTGTCTACGTAAAGTGTCACTGTCAAGTTTTAGGTTGAGAAAATTTAAGATATTAACAAAGTTTGTGCTTAATTTTACTGGAGTTTTTTTCCAAAGGTAAATTTATACTTTATTTTATGTTTATCATTTAATATATATCAAATAAATATGAATAAACATTTCAAAAATCTCATTTTTATTTTATGTCCATTCCAATGGACATTCGGACTCTATAGTAACAAAATATGATGTATGGAGAATATTTGTTCTATACTTATTGCGATTTGTTGAATTGATTTTTTCCAGATGTCGAAATACTTAGATTCTGCAGGTATTCTAGACCTATTGGAAAATGGTGATGTGTCTGATTTTGAAGAGTTAGAAGAAGATGGAGATGAAGATATTGTTGACATTCCAGATATACCTAGGTATAGTGATCACAATATCGGCAGTGAGGTAATATCAACACATTCTCAAATAGAACTCGAATCACCTTTAGAATTAGAAGGTTTAGAGTTACCAGGCCCTATTCTAAATGAATACATAGATTTTTTAACATTAAAATCAGATATACAATACAGGAGACGCCCGTTCAGTAGTACTTCTTCAGATTGGCAAGAACCAATTTCAGACATAGGTCACACCCTTACTCCTTAAGAGTATTTCACAAGATATATCAACGAATCTGATTTTGAAAATATGGTGTACTGCACCAATTTATATGCAAACAGGGTTAATAAAAGTAATTTTATGCCCACTAACGTTCACGAGCTCCAAGTTTTGTTTGCATTACACATTATTATTGGTTGTTTGAATAAGTTTCCGAGAATCCGGATGTATTGGGACACTACATTGGGGATAGAAGTATTTTTATATAATATGACGAGAGATAGATTCTTTGCTATGAGAACGTGTCTTCATGTAAGTGAACATTTTGAAAAGCCCGAAAATTGTGACGATAAAGTTTACAAAATCCGACCGTTGTTCGATTCAATAAGAAGGCGATGTCTTCAACTAAATATGGAAGAAAATATGTGCGTTGATGAGCAGATGGTGCCCTTTACAGGATCCCGAATGGAAATAAAACAATACGTAAAAGGCAAACCACATCCATGGGGTGCTAAATTGTTTGTTCTTTGTGGAAAGAGTGGTATCGCTTATGACTTTATAATATATCAGGGACAAACAACCGAATTGAATAAAAACAATGTAAAAGAATTTGGATTAGCAGCATCTATAGTGTTACACTTCTCTAACCGTATCAGTGGTGTGGGATGCAAACTTTATTTTGATAATTATTTTTCTACGTACCATCTATTTCAAATTTTGAAATCAAAAGGGATTTTGGCTGCAGGAACTGTTCCCATCAATCGATTTAACTGTCATTCATTAATGAGCGACAAGGACATGAAAAAAAAGGATCGTGGATTTTCAGATGAAGTTGTAAGTAGAGATGGAGACATTGTTTTGGTAAAATGGATTGACAACAGAATAGTCACAATGGGATCAAATTTTGTAGGAAAGGGCGAAGAAGATAAGGTGAAGAGATGGGATAAAAAAAAACAAACAATATGTTGAAATTGACAGACCCGAAATTATTAAAAAATATAACGTCAACATGGGAGGTGTTGATTTACTAGACCGTATGATAAGTCTGTATAGAATTTATATAAAATCTAAAAAGTGGACCCTTCGGCTTATCATGCATGGAGTAGACTTGGCTATTTCAAATAGCTGGTTCGAGTACCAAAGGGATTGTGATAAGCTCAGTTTACCAGCAAACAAAAGACTGGACCTTTTACATTTCAGGATGCGATTGGCTGACGGCTTGATAAAAGTAAGTAAACCGATCCAACAACCTAAAAAAGGTAGGCCCAGCAACGGTTCTCCTGCGCATATCATCCCAGTCAAAATGCAAAGAGGAGAAAAAAGGCCAAATAGTGAGGTTCAGTATGATTATACCGACCACATGCCTCAATTTGATAAGAAAAATGAAGGAACCAGGTGTAAAATGATTGGTTGTAATAAGAAAACACATGTGTACTGTGATAAGTGCAATGTACACATTTGTTTTGTACCAGACCGTAATTGTTTTGCGAATTTCCATCGAAAAAAGTAAGAAACAAATAATTTTAAAGTATTCGCTCATAATTTTTATAAATACTTATACTAAATAAATTAGAATAATAGCAAAATATTTTTTTTCATACTAATTTATACACCCCACTTGAGACCCAATGTCCATCTCAATGGACATATTTATTTTCGAAAATCTAAAAAAGAAAAATTTTTTTTTTTATCTGAAACTTGTTATTTAGAAGCCAAATAACAAGATTTTAAAACAAAATATTTTTTTCAACTCACACAATTAATTCAGGTCTGACGAGGTTAAAATGCATTTTGTTACTTTTTGTTATTACATATTATAAATCACTCAGTTTCTCCTGTTTATTTTTATATATTCAATAAAACTATCAAAATTTGTTTTTATTTCTAGCTATAATTTCTGTACATTTTTATTTATTTTCCTTCAATTGTCATTCATTCTCTCCATATTGTGTGTATATGAAAACAATGTTTAAAAATAAATACTGAATGATTTTGAAATGAATTCCTCAATTTTATTTACTCATCCTATTCCCTATTTCATCAAATATATGAAAACATTAAGTTATGTGGCATTGTAATTATTTTAAGAAGTAAATATAATGTTTTCTGATACTGTGTGAATAATCTCCATACATTGCCCATACAAATGTTAAATAAAGTGTTTCATACAAAATGGCCACCGTCGATTTCCCTTCCTCACTTTTTGGCTTCGCTGTCATGCATACAAATTACTATAAACGTTCCATCCCCTACCTATATACATCCATGGTTATTCCCATGGACCTAAATAGAGTGTTATTCCCTATGTAGATAGAACCTTGTTGTTCTGAGGCGACGAACTGTCAAATATGTGTTTGCAAGTTAGCTGTCATGAGAAAAGATTATAATATAAATAGACCATTAAAGGTCACGTGGTCTTGTCTATGGATTTGCTTTTGCGTGGGGGGCAAACAATCAAATTGCGCAAATCATACTTGTAGGATGTTATGCCATAAGAGAAAAAAAAGAAAGTCAGACAACAAAATTATAACAAAATCGACACTGACAGTTTTTTTTGATTATTAGGTATCTATTCTTTAGGCGTCCCACCTAATATTACACCGTAAACACTGTGAATGTGTTGTGTTGGGATGCCTGATGCCCCTCACGGATTTTTCTGTGACGTCATCCTTTAATGGTCTATACTGTGAAAAATACCTACTTGTTATGAGTGTTAAGTAGTGATGTAACGAATGTCTGATTTTGGATATCCGCGAATGCGAATGCGAATGCGAATATTTCATGCCGACATTCGCGAATGCGAATGCGAATGCGAATATTGACTTGAAAATGGTATAGGAATTTGAAATATTCCAAAACTCCTCGGTTTTCTTAAAGAATATTTTCTTGCAATACCTTTTTCCACAATGTACCGGGTAAGTATCCGGTACTTTCACCGAATTACTGATTTGTTTCTTCATTTACATGGTACACAACTAGGGATTGCAATCCCGCACCGTTTTCAATCCCGCGGGATCCCGCGGGATCCCGCTGGATTATTAAAAATTGCAAAAAATAACAACATCTTACTGTACATAATTGAATATAACATAAATAACTATACTATCATATATGAATTTGACATAACTAACTATAGGTACTACATATTAGTCTTTAATTTTTCTTACTAATTCATTATCTAATCAATCAAGTATTATGGAACAAATTTTAAAATATCAAATGAAAAGTCACTTCTCTTTTTAGAAAAATGATTTTAAAAAAAATAGCATTAATGGTGTTATCTTCCAAGATACTTCTTTAGGAACTACATATGTAGCCAACGACCGAAAAGGCTCTTTCTGCCCCCACACTAATTGTTGGTTAGATACTTAATAAAAAGTCGTGCAACAAAGTCAAATACTTTTCTTTAACTCCATCACTTTTAAATGCTGCCATTTCTTTTTTCAATATTTTTTCGAAGCATTTCTCTTGTCCAGTTTCTGTCTGTTTAGTGTAATCTTCATCGTCTTGCTGCATTTCTTATTCCATTTGTAAAGTTAAATAAAAACAAATTCAGAGACTGTTGACAATTATCTGCAATTACATCACCTACAGCTACAAATTCTACATTTTGAGCGTCTTCTATAATGACTCGATGTAACATGTTTTCCATTTCTTGCCGCAACTTATTCTTTTTCGGCATTACAAATATTGAATTGCACGTTTTCAACTCTTAGTCATATTTTTTGGATGCGAAATAAATCAACATAGCTGTAATTTCACTGCATCTTTCCTTCACTCTTGCATGCAGCGCCCCGGATAGTACATCGCTTAAAACTGTGTCTAGCTTCTCTAACTTCTCTAAAATAAATCGAAATGTTATATCTGCCGTTATTAGTGTAGACTCTCTTCTGCATAATACATACTTTACGACCAATCTAAAGGGCTGCAAGCTGTCAATCACGTTTTTGATTTTGTGCGTAAATTTTATGTCAGATGCTATGTCGATGAGAGCCTTCTCAATGCAAACTTTGAGACTAAAATCTTTCTAACATATCAAGCAAGCTGTTTTAGCGAGTGCAGCAATCTAAGATTAAGCATAATTCTTTTCCTGTTTCTTCTTTAAGTATTTTTGCAAATATGTATCACCTTTAGTTGGCGACTTTCAGAAAATCTTCAGTTTGCGGATTCGCACTTGCGGACCGCAAGCATTTGCGGGATCCCGCAGACCCTAAAATTACGCGGATCCCGCTGGATTGCGGGATCCCACTTTGCTGGATTGCAATCCCTATACACAACAGATGAAAGACATATAAATATAAACATGTAAGCGACAAAAATATTCCAATAGTCTTACATCGAAACAGTGCATACTTCAGCAATAACACACAAAACAATTATAGAAAATCTTACACATAATATAGGTATTAATTCACAATACATCCAATCACCCATTCCTATTACAAATCGCTGCTCACCCAATTTCGCACACATACCTAATACATTCATTCGCACAAACACATTCACACTTCACTAATGTATGCAATAACAATACAAAAAAACTCTTAAAAAAGAAAAATCAAAAATTTAAAAATTTAAAAAACAGTCTAAAAATTAATAGGTACTATCCCAAACACTTCACATTTTATCAAACATATACATTTTTTTTTTATATTTATTTCATCTTATTCTACCCTCAACTCTCCTTTCTCACAAACCTGACGTAATTGGCACTTTAAAATTCTATAAACAGGGTTTCTTGAGTCTGCAATCGTTTTTGTTTTTTTTTAATGTAGAACGGAAAACAAGATCTTGTTAAAGGAAGCATTCTAAAGTTAATCCTATCTAAAATATTAGGCACATCGTATTCGGACAAGCATATTTTTCTCAGGTTGCATGCATCCAGCAAAACTCTTCACAATTCCAATTTAGGCAAATCTTTAATAAATACAGGATAATGCAATCTCTTCCTAACCAAACGAATGAATTTAGACTGAGTTCTCTCAACTTGATCGACATATTTTTTAAAATGTGGATTCCATACAGAGGAACAGTCCTCCAGCTTGGAGCGAAACAACGATAAGTACAAGTACAAATACGATTCATATAACCAAAATGACTTTGTAGATCTCAGAATAAATCCCAGTATTTTATTGCTCTCTTCGATAATTTTGTTCACGTGATCATCAAAGTGAAGCTCAGAGTCAAACACCACACCTAAATCTCTAATCTTATTTACTTCTTTTAAATCATGATTATGGATATTGTAAATTTATCGAATTTTGTTTCTATTTTTGGTAAAAGAGATCAGATTACACTTCTCCAGATTCAAGTGCAAGTTATTTCTTTTACAGTACTCGTGTAGTCTTTCCAAGTCCTCGTTAAGCATTTCATAGTCAAACAATAATTGAATTTGACAGTATATTTTTAAATCGTCCGCAAATAATAGAAGCTCTGAGTGGTCAAAGCACTTTTTTATGTTGTTTATGAATATCGTGAAAAGTAAAGGACCCAAAGAAGATCCCTGAGGGACACCAGATGTAACACTGACACTGCCAGATGAGTAACCGTTAAGTTTAACTGTCATCAATCTATCAGAAACATATGAGTCAATCCACCTTAGTTGAAAAAAGTCGATGTTCTACTTTATCAAATGCCTTTTGAAAGCCGATATAAATGGCATCCAACTGTATACGATTGTCCATAGCTGAGAAAAAAAATCAGATTTGTTACTGTCGATCTTCCACTCATGAATCCATGCTGCTCTACAAGAAGATACGGCTTCAGGAAAAAAGTAATTTGTTCACGAACCATACCCTCAAATATTTTTGAAATAGGTGATAGAATTAAAATTGGTCTGTAGTTACGAACGTCCGATTTGCTGCCAGATTTATGCAAAGGAATAATACTAGCCATCTTCCATTTGCATGGAAAGCATCCTTCTTGTAAACTCCTAATTTATTTATCGTGTCGAAACCCAGAGAAAAAACCCATCAAACTGATTTCCAGTACTGCGCAAAACGCGCAGCAGGTGGAGATGCGTCAAAAATATCCTCCATAGTACAAGTGACAGGGCACAATGGACACTCCAACAAGTGTGGCATAGTCTGTGCTGCACCACAGTCACACGCTCCGGATTCGTCCTCTAGGAAGCCCAATCGTTCTCAATTGTCGCGGCAGTTTCCTACACCAGATCTCAGTCGATTTAGGGTTTTCCATGTCCCATAGTCTAGATTGCCTCCTGCAGCAAGGTGTTCTAATAAATGTCAGATACAATGGTTTGGTTAAATGACTTACACATCTCTTTAATATATTGGTGCTAGACCATCAGGGCCAACTCCTTTTGTCTCATCTACACCTAATAAACGTTTATGAATATCAGATTTCAAGATATTAACCATGGATAAACACGAGTTAGTTAAAATATTTTCCAATTCTTTAGTATTAGAATCATGCAAATTATTCAGTGAAAATACAGAACCAAAAAACGTCGAAAACAAGTTTGCAATTCCCTCTGGATCGCTCGAAGTCTGGTCACCGTCACCCATTACCCTTGGATAGCCTCTAGATTCTTTAAGGGAATTCACGAATGAAAAGAAAGACTTGACATTGCCCTTAAGTGACTTCTCAGTGTTATTAATAAAAGACCTATAATCGTGATTCTGCGACAACTTCAACTGAGCTCTTAGTTGAAAAAATAAATTGTAGTCAGAATCATTACGGTTCATCTTCAACTTACGCCAAGCCTTAGACTTCTCTTAAACAATAACAGAATTCTATTAGAGAACCATTTGGGAAAATTATTAGGTGACACCCTCTTCATATGTAGGTGTATGCTTCTCAATTATTGGCAAAACATAACCATAAAAAGATTCAATCATCTTATTCACCGGTCCGTTTCCCAAAACACTGACCCAATCAACACTTTGTAGTTCAAAATTTATTTCCGAAAAGTTTGACTTAAAGTATATTAATTTCTGGATCATATTTTAAGACAAATCCTCAGCAATTTCAAACTCATAATCTATCAACAGTGAAGGATAGTGTGAATCCTTACCAACCAGTGGAGAGTCACATCTGGTAACAGAACACGGAATAGTTGAAAGAACTAAATCCAAGATAACTTGATTGCTGTTATAAACTCCGTTAGACTGAAACATATTGAGAAAAGATATAGATTCTATCAAATACTGCGCAACAGGACACGAATAAGAATACGGAACAAAGATTGAATCAACATCGGGGTCTTTTTTCCATTGGATTGTTGGGATATTGGAATCTCCAATAAGACAAATATCCGTTTTGCCGTAATAGCTGATTAAACGTTCAGATATACTTTAAAAAAAGATGTTTTAAGTATCTAAGGATGTGGAAGGCGGTATATACATATACTACACCCAGTAGCGGTGAGCATTTTTTCATGCGTTACCGATGAAAAACGAATACTGGTAAAAAAAACTTTCACCAGTATCATCCCAAACAAGAGTGGATGAATATCCTAGTGTCCGATCCACAGCAATTAAGACCCCACCTCTATCCCTTTTACCACTCAACATGAAATCCCTATCCTTGCGGTAAACTGTATATTCGTTTTGAAAAAGTTCGCTGTCAAATATGCCACAATTTAGCCAAGCTTCCGTCAGAACAATAGGGAACTTTCACAATTTTTTATTTTAAGCTCAAAAAATAGTACTAAAAATAAGAAAAATTATGGTGTTATTTTTTTTTTCAATATGCATTTTTAAGGCTTTTATCACCATTTGAAAAAGCAATTTTAGCCCCACGGCGCAAAACGGTTCACCCACGACGGAATGTATGTGTGACGTCACAATGCGCTAGTACTGCCCGCCGCCCGGATAGCTAGTCGCATTTCGTAGGGTTGCGTGGAGGAAGCCGGTGTTTGCGTTTAAATTTCAATCATTTGGTATCGATAACATTTATTTAAAATATAATGAATACATCAAGGACTCATCACAAATATCGTTCAGTTCCATGGTGTGTAAACACGTCTGTAACTACTCCAGAAAAAGCGTTTATTTCGATCCCTAAGCCAATGCAACTGCGTCGTAAATGGTACAAAACTATGAAAAAAGACTTTTCAAATAGTAAAATTTCTGCAAAATTAACTGTTTTTTGTTGCAAAGATTACTTCTGTGTAAGTAGGTACTTTGTATGATTATGTATTTTTAAGTTAAATTATTTTGTTGTGTGAATCGCTATTTATCTAATAAAAATAACTCGCCCGGCATCAGTTAAGATGGTCTGGACATGTTGAGCGTATGTACGATGAAAGGATGACAAAGAGGATGTATTTATCTGAAAGAGGGGGTATGAGGAAGTGTGGACGTCCAAGAACCACGTGGCTTGATCACGTGGATCAAATTCTTAAGTAAGGCCACGTGTTTAGTAGGAGAAATCGGCGTGCATGTATGAGAAACTGGATGAATGTAGAGGAAGCGAAAGAAGTATGTAAGGATAGATCTATGTAGCGTTCCGTTCTCTCTGCCTACCCCACCTGGCGTGGCGTGAGGGTATAGTATAGTAAAGTAAGTGAATATTAAAAATTTAACCAAATTATGTGCCTATTAACGGAGCCATTGTCATACTAACATAGTTCTACCTCCATTTAAACAGACGGCGCTTGTCCTAAAAAACACTACAAATCTAAAGTTGTTTAGAGACATCATGATAAACATGCACCAAATGGGTTACCTTTATAGGTATATGTGCTTTTTAGTATTTATTTAACAGAAAACAACAATAGTTTGACACTGAGCAATATTTGTACGTATAATTTTATAAGTCAGGTACAAATCATTCAAATATGAACACAAAGCGTTCCTGTAAGAGGCTAGGTTTGAACACACGCTTTTTAGCACTTATATACATGTAAAAGCAGAGAGGATTCATAAAAATCATGAAAAATATAACACATGAGCACATTTGAATCGTTTAAAACTTTAAAATATACAAGTAACTTGCGCGCCTCTATCTCCGATCAACACAGAAAACACCGAGAAATGATAACAGAGTAGCTGCGTCGAAGCTAGCACTAGCGCATGATGACGTCACAACGTAAAGATTCAATAACAGGGCGTTTTAAATTTTGACAGAAAACAGGGTTTTTTAAATTGAAAATAATGAATGAAAAGTTTTATTTTATGATTTATTATTAGGATATTCGTGATCAGCGTAACTTTATCAATATAAATTGATAACTTTTTTTCATATTCCTCACGCATGCATGTTCCCTATTATATCATAACTATTTGCAAATAAGTTTGCTCTATCCTCCTCTAACTCCTCGATCTTAGTCTTCAAGCCCCGAAAATTCTGAGAGAATACTTTAGTGTGGTTCACCTTGTAGTATGATATAAATATTCCTTAAATAGAATATAAAATTATTGTAGGGCCCTATACTCATAGCAGTTGTAATACTTAAAACAAACATATAAATTAAATCTCCACAAATGCATATTTCTCCTAATAATAATAACATCATCAAGCAAACGAACACAGGAAACAATACAACAAATGTGGCCAACACGGAACAGACCAGATACTTTATTACTAAAATAATATTCGCAAAACATTCGCATATTTTTTTGCGAATGCGAATGCGAATGCGAATACTTTGAAATATGCGAATATTCGCGAATGCGAATGCGAATGCGAATATTCGTTACATCACTAGTGTTAAGATCATAATATGCACAGTAGGGTGTCCCTTATTTTTCAAAGTTTTAATTTTACAACGCATAGGCTATTATTTTGTTCATTTGGTCCTAAAACACTCAAAAAAAAGTTTTCTTTTTTTGTAAATTTTTTACAGTGGTCCCTGTAATAGGGAACTTGCACATATTTTTTTTATTCTTTAGAATCATAAATATAGTATCCAGTAACACATATCAGTAAATTTTTTTTCGATACGTTGTTTAATTTCTGTTTTATAGCATTTTGAAATTTCGATTTTTGAATTTCCGCGAAAACACCACATCCGAAAGCGCCATTTTGATGACGTCATACGTCCCTTCGATCTCTCTGTCTACAAATGCTTAGTACATTTCGTAGTATATATCTATTAGTTTGACGAGGTTATTTACTGTTGTGGTTTGGGTTTGAACGCTTTTTTTTGCCATAACTTCAAGATGATTAAATTTTTACGTATAAACATACATCAGTTCCTATTTTTTAATTTAGTTATAATGACGGAAAACGATTTTCTCAAGGGGCGATCGGATATTTATCATGCATTATAATAATAAGCCCGCCGGTAGGCGCTATAGCTTTGTCTTATAATTTTATTACTAATTTGTAAATGCAATACAACATTGTGTAATAATTACATATATTCAATGGCAATTATTATCAATTTTCCATCATTCTTAGGTCTGATTAGTGATTACAGGTTCTAAATACGTCATTACTTTTCTGTACTGGGTGCATGGTCGGAGTGAAGATCCTGCTAAAAAATCTGTCCAATGTTATTGGAAAAAATCAAAGTTGGCTGAAGTTAGCACAGAAGTTAAATTTATAACTTGTGCTGAATTGAGTCATTGATCATCTACAAATATATCCACACCGAATGAGTTTCTGACAGCCATTGTGTCAAAACCAAAAGATTTTTATTGTAAATCAGATAGTATTTTAAGGATATAGTAACAAATGTCGACACCATAAACATCCACTACTTAATAGATGTGTTCATTACCTAATAACAATATTATACTGCGAATGATTTTGTTTGTTTTGTCATTGGACGATAGATATGGAAAGCTGCAAAGAAGTCGCTGAACTTACAGTACAGTATGCAGCTAACAATATCGGCATGCTTAGAAATAATTTATTTGGTGTCGTATAAGTTATATTTGTACACCTTGGACTGCGCAATATTTGTATGATCTTTTTGGAAACATTTTGTATCAATCCAAGATATATTTACCTACTTCGAAAATGTTAAAAACCGGACTCAAATACCAAGCGATTGTTAATCCCATACATTACGATAAACAACAAAACATCACTCAGGACATGTGACGTCACAAATGCAATAGCCAGCAATATGGCGTTCAAACAGCGGGCGAAAAAGTGTGATTTTATTTATTAAAATAATAAATGAAAAATAATTATTTTTGAGTTTTAATCAAAATATAATCGATATATAACCTTTTTTCTACCTAATTAATGCATTTCACAAAATATTCCTCTCGAGTGCAAGTTCCCTATTTCTGTAAGAGATATGAACGATCGAAGGAACAGATATCTGGATCTCTATATGTTAGGTAGTAGTGCTCAATTTTTTTAATATGGTATACCTACCACGTTCTTTTTAAGTATTCTACGTCTATATAGTATATAGTCAAGAGCAATGATTTTTTTTTCACAACTAAAACTTGACAGCAGTTTCCTTCAAGAAGGTGTATCTTCGTATAAAGAAATCGTAGCATTTGTGGAAGCTTAAAAAAAGATATCTAGCTTAAAAGCGGTGAATGACACAGCTGAAAGAGCTGTTAAACTAATCCAAAGCTTTCATGGTTTGATAATCGCAGACGAAGAATAGAATCAGTTCTTATGACGTTGTTTTCATGAACATAGAAAAATGTACCTAGACTATAAAAAAGAGACTTTTTAGAGGATATATCCAAATTATTCAACATCAATATTGTAACTTTTTTTAATAATTATAAGAAAAGCTCCATATAAACTTGTGTTTTCATCAATATTTAGCTAACATAGTGGTATTAAATGATGATCTACAGCTAAATTAAAAAGACGCTTTAAGCAGCTTTTTTCTAAAACTTTGAGGCTCTGTCGGCACGGGTTCCAATCAACGTAGAAAGCTTAAATTCTATATTTGGGTAAGTAATAGGCTAATAAACACAATTGGGGGGTATGCGTTTCAATAACTAAAAAAAAATTTTTTTCGTCCAAATAAGGGACACCCTAATGCACAGGTTGCACTCTATGCAGATTATTATACTTTTCATATGGTTTTAATCATTTCATCTGTTCTAATCTTCATTTGTTGGTTACATAGAATAAAGTAACAATACATAAGTTGAAAGAGATGAAATAAATATTAGAGTGTTAAATTTAGATGATCATTATAAATATTTGGGCCTAAATGAATTATTATGTTTAGATCATAAAATATTAAAAAATGATATTAAGAAAAAATTTCTTATCAGATGCAAAAAAGTTTTAAATACATATCTTTCGGGACACAATAAAATTAGGGCAGTTAATACATGGGCAATTCCTTTATTATTGTATACATTTGGGATATGCCGCGTACAGACAGCTGGATGCGAACGTCAAGCATCAAGCAAAAATCTTAAATCTTTCGGCGACAATTCGGAGCATTCTCCGAAGAAATATTCAAATGAATGCCTTCTTTACGTCTCATGGAAGGGTAACGAAGGCATTCATTCGAATATTTCTTCGGAGAATGCTCCGAATTGTCACCGAAAGATTTAAGATTTTTGCTTGATGCTTGATGATTGACGTTCGCATCCAGCTGTCTGTACGCGGCAATTCTCAAATGGAACCAGACGGAGCTGGATGTCATCGACAGAAAGTTCAGAACCATGATGACAAGGCATCGTATACATCATCCAAGATCATCTATAATGAGACTCTACCTCCCAAGGAAGTTGGGAGGAAGGGGCTTATTGAATATTAAAAATTTACACAATCAGGAAATTCAATCTTTAAAATTTTTTTTTCAAAATTCTAGGAACAAAGATGGGTATGATGATTATATTAATATCTTGTGATCAGGGTTATTCACCGTTGTGTTTGTCGAACTCAAGTGTCTCACTACCGATATTGAATAATGATGATAGAATGGACATATGGAAATCCAAGTCTCTCCATGGTCGATTCTATGAAGTGTTAACATCTCAGAATGTTGATACTGTGGATTCGGTCCATTGGTTGAGATTTGGAGATCTTTTTGGCGAAACCGAAGGATTTGTTTGTGCCATTCAAGACCAAGTAATAGTCACAAATAATTATTCTAAATTTATAATGAAACAAAATATTTCGGATAGATGCAGAGCCTGTTATCGGGAGGGAGAGACATTAAGACATATTTTGTCTGGATGTTCTCTTCTTTCCGGAACAGACTATTTGGAAAGACATGATCAGCTAGCAAAAATATTACATCAAAATTTAGCTTTGAAATTTAAATTAATTGAACAGGAATCAAAATTACCATACTATAATTATTGTCCAGTATCGGTACCTAGGTACTTGAAAACAATGAAAACTCTACTGGGATCGACCAATTCAAACTGATCGAACTATTATAGCTAATCGACCAGATATTGTGTTGGTTGATCGCAGATGCCGTAAAACCATGGACCTAAATAGAGTAATGGACAGACACTTTGGTAAACATTTTGTAGCTGCGCGGGGAGGGGAATGACGACCATTTTGTAAGAAATAAATTTTGTTCGGTGCGTCGCATTTGGGCTGCGTTCAGACAGTCACCGAGTGATCAGTCGACGACGCATATTTTGAAAGTACCTATACAATGCCAGTACGCATTCATAGTGTTCATGTACTGTATGTTACTATGTTTTCAAAATGTGTAACAAAATAAGAATTATAGTCTCAGAAAATATACTCGATTTCTGCGTAATTGTCATTTATAATTTCTGACGCTGATTCAGTGAATTCGTTTGGATAAATTTAGGATATAAACTTGTAACAAGTATTTGGGAAGTATACAAGCTCAGAAAGTTAGATAATGGAATAATTTAAAAAAAAAGTATAAAGCAATTAGTTATAAACTAATCAAGTAGTTATTACTTTAACTGTTAATTTTAAAGATACCTATTAAAATAATTTATTCCTTCGTTAGAGACAAAAATATTTTTATCATTTAAAAGAAACACAAAAGTACTTGAATGCTACTATAAAAAGGCGCCAGTCAAATAATAATAAAAATATTAATTATTTAAATATATTCATAATTTACGTCTTTTACACGTCGGCGAATTTAAGAAATTATAACAAAAAGTAAATCCAAAAAAAAAATTTTTTTAAAGTTATAAAAGCAATAAAAAAAATAATAAAAAGACGTAAAAAATAATGGCGCCATTTCGATAACATTGGGTCATAAAACGCTCTAAGTTATTCACGATTATCCGGATTACATTCACCACTCACTGCAACTTCATGGTCGTTCAGGTCAAACGACGCCGAGTGACATTTATGCTCCCATGAACCAACCCTTGTATTTGTATGTTTAGTTGTTTTAAAAATGTTTAAAGTTTTTGCACATCAGTTGAATTTTTCATATCGGTTTTTGTTTTTATATCTAGAAGAATAGGAATCATCTTATGATTAACATGGTGATGTGCGCTATAAATGGTTGTGGTTATAAATCCAATCCAACTTTCGCAGGAAACAGGATTGTCATATTTTCGGTAAGTTGTTTTGTATTGTAGTTTTTATCTTAATATATTGCGATTTTAAAGTCGTTTATATTATAATTCGTATACTTATAAATGATCATAATAATGTTATAAACGTTCTATATAATTATCTGTCCTTATTCTCCTACATCTACACATGTAACTTGTTTTCCATTCTGTCATCTGACAATACAAAGAACCTACAATCTGATGTTTGGTTTGTTTACCCGTTAGAATGAAATGTTTCATGCATACAAATCTGATCAGGTTAATGATATTATCGCATGTTTATAATTAAAATCATTTTTTGTAGTTTTCCAAAGGATCCAGAAAGGAGAAACTGGACATTATCCAATATTTGACACCAAGTAAACGTAGTGTTTTGTGTTCAAAAACATCTCGTTTTTCTGCGAGGTTGGAGAAAAACGTCATTCTTACGAAATATCCTGAGTTTCCCGCTCATTTGCAAGTTCGTCTGTTTTATATTATTCATTTAGATAATATCCTTCAATTGTCATTCATTCTCTCCATATTGTGTGTATATGAAAACAAAGTTTAAAAATAAATACTGAATGATTTAGAAATGACTCCATTTTATTTACTCATCCTATTCCCTATTTCATCAAATATATGAAAACATTAAGTTATGTGGCATTGTAATTATTTTAAGAAGTAAATATAATGTTTTCTGATACTGTGTGAATAATTTCCATACATTGCCCATACAAATGTTAAATAAAGTATTTCCTACAAAATGGCCACCGTCGATTTCCCTTCCTCACTTTTTGGCTTCGCTGTCATTCATACAAATTACTATAAACGTTCCATCCCCTACCTACATACATCCATGCGTAAAACATACATCATAGACATCACTATACCGCACGATGAAAATTTAAATAAAGCTGAGCAAGATAAGATAATAAAATATCTTGATCTTGCTCATGAAATCAAAGATATGTGGAGAACACCTACCACAATCATCGTGCCTATAGTGTTGTCTGTGAATGGTTTAATACCTAAGAGTCTGTCAAGCAATCTCAGAAAACTGGGAGTAGATGACAGGCTCAAATACAGCATGCAGAAGGCCGTACTTCTATCGTCCACCAGGATAGTAAGAAGGTTTTTGTCCCTGTAGCTTTGTAAGTGATCTCCCATGATTGTACTTTCTACTGATTGTATTTCATAGAACATCATGGAAGAATCAACTCGAATAATGTTGGGGTTCTACATTTTGAATATAAATTTATTTTAATATTTTATGGTTTTTGTTATTTAATGAGTTCGTCGGTAGCCTGGAGGTAGAGTCTCGGCCTTGTGAACAAGGGGTCCGGGGTTCGATCCCAGGTGCCGGCAAACTCCCCACGACACAAGCTTTTAGCTTACTGTGAAAGGTGTATAAGGTTATATTTGGGTTTATAACAAAAACCCAGATATATCTTTTAAAAAAAAAATGTTATTTTTAAATTTTATTGTTAATCTTATATTGTGTTCAAAATGTAGAATCAAATATTGTTTTGTTAAATAAATGAGATATGAGATAACATGTTAGATCAATGCCTCTATGTGACATAAAAGTTAATATGTACTTAAATTTATTTGAGATATTGGCTCAAAAATAAGCTCCAAGCTCTTATTGTCATGTAAAGACGTATTATTGTGTTATTAAATGAAGAAAAATAACATTCTAACCTGGGAGTTTTATTTTGGTAGTTTGAGTACAAGAACCAAACATATCAACAATGTAAGAATCACCTCATAAACATAGGAAAAATTAACAAAAATAAAAACTATGTTGGCATTTTTTATATTACTAGACATTTCAGTTGCTTTTTTAATTGCTTCATATTAATTTTTCAAATGTTACGTCTATTTTAGTTAAATAAATGCCAAAAAATCACAGCAATCTCCAGACTTCCCATACAAATTGCGACGTTATTGCCATAGTTCTTGCCAACCAAAGATCAACTACAGTGGGGCCAGTATATGAGTGCACCTGAACCCCCCGCTACGCTTTTACTCAACTTCCTTACGTCTTACCATCAACCAAACATTTATCAGAGGTTGTCAATCAGTTCATTTTTTTGCATTTTGAAATATAAAATTTCTTTAACAGATAAATGAAAAAAATATACATATTATATACGTATACACAGTACTATCCACTTTTAGTTCGCTTTTATTTTCATTATAAAATGTCACTACCTGCAGTTTTGTATTGAGATGTCCCTATTGTTTTCTTTAATTATCCGACGTTCTGCGTACAAACCAATTATGACTAATAGAGTGTTATAATGTAACTATTATAACTATTCTTTGTATGTAATTGCCTACTTCCTATTATATTTTGATATCCTGTTTAACTAACCTACTGTACTAATACGCATACTTGAAAACTTTTACATGTAATATTTTTTTGACACAAAATATCCAAACAGGAACTCTTATATTAATGTGACACAAACAACAAGCGTGTGGGGTGTGTGGTCCTTGGTCTACACCATAAGGCGCGTAATGCGTATTTGGGTATACAGGTACAAGAATTAGATAACAATATAGAAAATAAAATATTCTATAACAATGTCTTTGGTTGCTGATACCTGCCTATGAAAGAAAGAGATCATCATACCTGAAGTGCATTGGTATACTGGCCCCACTGTAAGTTTGCCAACCAACTGTGCGAAAGAGACAATCTTTGTTTGCCTCACTTTACCGCTATGAAAAGTTACCGAGGTACTCTGTCTAGGTATTTAATATTAGTCTATGGGTCATACATACAAAACCATAGGTAATAAATACAAAAAATATCAAAAATATATCATAAAAAATCAAAATATAATTGATGATTCGTGTAGGAAATGTCTGGCCAAACCGGAAACAATACAACTTTCGGGTTGTTCTACTCTCGCTCAAACTGAATATTATACTAATAGACATAATCATGTCGCAAAAATAATACATCAAAATTTAGCAATTAAACATAATCTATTAAACTCACAAAATGTAATTCCTTATTATAAATACAACCCGGAACCGGTTCTAGAAAATCAAAATTACAGGTTCTATTATGATAAAACAATAATAACAGATATACAAATACATCATAATAGACCCGATTTAGTATTACATGATAAACGTAATAAAATAACGTAAGTACCTAATAGACATCGCTGTCCCAAATACACATAATATACAAACCGTCGCAGAAAAAATACGTAAATATACAGAACTAGCCGGAGAAATAAAAAAATATTTGGCATTCTAGGTCTGTTTATATAACGATGGTATAGCGCACAGATGTGGTAAGTGCAGTTTTTACCAAAAATGAGTTATTATACGCATGCGAGTCTATATCATCTGAAGTATGTTCCTTAGGAATATTATTGTCTAACTCTGTGTCATTCACGAGATATTTAACAAAAACTATGTGTGGTTAGTACTAAATTGTATAGCATCTCAAACTTTCAACATTGATTATCTCAAAACTATGAAAACTGCACTTACCACATCTGTGCGCTATGCCATATCCTGTATATCTGGAGAGGTGAATTTTTCCCGGCATTAGACTGTTAAGTTTTTGTGTGACCATGACTGATCATATAGAGACTTATCTGGTTGTATAATGCTGAGAAGTGTGGATGGCAATTCTGCCGCCGCGTAAAAAAAAAAAATTGTCTATGAAAATAGTCACCATAGACAAAAATTTTATAATTTATTTCTTTTTTCTATTCTATTACGGACGAATAACAACTACTTTTTGCCTTTAAAATTAATGATGTCAAAACCGGATATGTTTTCATACCGAGTACCGTGGGGTAATCCGAGCAAAATACCCGTTATTAGATAACGGGTACTTTACCGATGGAAGGAGTTCGTCGGTAGTCTGGAGGTAGAGTCGCGGCCTTGTGATCAAGGGGTCCGGGGTTCGATCCCAGGTGCCGGCAAACTCCCCTTTCACGACACTGTGAAAGGTGTATAAGGTTGTATTTGGGTTTATAACAAAACCCAGATATATCTTTTCTAAAAAAAAAAAAAAAAGGGAATAATCCTAAGAGTAATTTCAGTAAATACCTGTCCTCTCAAATTTCTTAAAAGTACGTAGATTATTAAGTACAAAAATACATAATCTTGGCAACACTCTATTCATATAATAAATAAAAATAATTCTTAATTATTCGTTTCTTTATTTGAATAGTATCAAAAGTATTTGAAATATTCGATTCCTAGATTAGGTGTTTCAATTTTATTCATAAACACTTTTAACTAGTCTAGATGAGAGTAAATAAATATTGACTAATCATAATACCTATTCCTTTGTACTCATCAAAAATAACGAGTGTCTCGGCAAAGTAAGTAGCGTCATTATCTGGTCCACTATTGCCGCGCTTCTTACTTCCCCGACACATTCGAAGAAAATAAATATTATGTTATTAATTAACAGTACGTACCAACACACTGTGTTCAGTGCTTACTGTAACTTGTGTTAAAAAAAAAACTTTTAAACTAGACATTAAAGTCGTGTATAAAATTTTGACCTTAAAGAAGTATTAAAAGCACGAGATGGGTGCACGAATTTCACACCATCATTACCAATAGTTAATGTATGAAGTTATTGAGACAGAATATAGATTAAATGTTTTTCGCCATTTCATAATTTTATTTTGAAACCTGGTCACACTGATTGCTCCCAAAATCCTAGGGTTTTCCCGTAGTTTTTGTATATATATAATGAGTTACAATCCATTGGATTGGTCTGCAACGAGTTTGGTTTTTCTTCTCCATTCGTCTCTATTCTCAGCCAGTCTTTTCAGCTCTACGTATGAGCCACAGTTCAAATCCCTCTTCAGTTGGTCCATATATGCGTCTCTTGGTCGGCCTCTGTCATTTTTCCCCTCGGTCTTACCCTCCGCGATGGCGATGAGTAGTCCTGGGTGCCTGATGTTGTGGCCAATCCAGTTAGCTCGTTTTTGGCTGATTCTCTTTAGGAGTTGCCTTTTTTCGCCTACCCTGGTTAATACTTCTTCGTTTTGGACGTGCTCCGACCAATGGATCTTAAGCATGCGTCTGTAGCACCACATTTCAAAGGCCGCCAACCGTCCGCTTTCACTCTTGCTGATGGTCCATGTCTCACAACCATAAAGCAGGATGCTCCATACAAAGGCTTTAGTAAGGTTCTTCCTTACGCTTAAGTCGATATTTGGGGATTCCAATATCTTCGATTTTTTGTTGAAGGCAATCCTTGCCTGGTTTATTCTGCTTACAATTTCTGCTTTGGAGCGTCCATCCTGGTTTATTCTGCTGCCTAGGTACACGAATTCACTTACTTGTTTGATGCTCACTCTATTTAAGGCAATGTTCGCAGTCGCTTCCTCTTTTCCAACGACCATACATTTTGTTTTTTCTTTATTTATTTTCATGTTGTACTTTGACAACAGAATACTTTCCATTTTTCCTAAGGCTTCGTTCAGCTCCATCTCGGAGTCTGCGAGCAGTGCTATGTCGTCAGCATATTATCTTATCATGTCGACCTTTTCCCATTTATTTTTACTCCTGTCCAGTTCTTCATTTCTTTGTAGTTCAGTTTTTTCAACTTCAGTTTTTGTAAATAGTCATTAAACGTAGATACGTCAATACACTCACAGCGCACCAGTACTTCCACAGTACGTATATGTACACATTACGAAGGTCGGTATTACCGAGTAATTCGGCAGGTACATAGTACCGATCGGTAGAAAGTAGCCGGAAATCGCTAATAACGAATACACAAGTATCCATCGGTAATACCCGGAAATGGCTAAAGTACGTCCACCGAGAAGATGCAATTGTCCACGTGAACAATTCTGAGAACGTTTAGTACATCCAGGCAAATTTCAATAAAAGGCCGTTTCTTCTACTCCGTATTTTTTAAATAGCTTTTAAATGACTGTACCTTTTTTATAAAGTCACTATCGATCACGCGGCTATAATTAAAAGTTTGCTTTTGAAACCTTATAAAAGGTATTTTCATTGCAATTGTGTAAATTATCTTTCCATATATATTGAAATTACCCTTTCTACTTTTCGTTAAAAAAATATTTACCAACAGATTCAAATACATTGCTTAAACGAAATACATTATATGAAATAGCGGCTACACGGAAAAATCACCTCAATTTATATTGTACATTAGAGATATTTTTTTGTACTTCTTTTCGAATAGATATGCTTTTATTATTTGACAGTGAATATTAGACACTAGCCGTGTAACCCCATAGAGGTAATTTGGGCGCAAATCAAAAATGAGGTTGCGGCGAAGAATAAAACTTCTTGAGGTTAAAAATTTTTTCGAGAATGCGATTCGCAATGTGACAAGTGGAAAATTGGAGCAATTGTTTAAAACACGTGATTGAAGTAGAAAAAATATTTTGGATGTCAGATGGAATGATGGATGATGCTTTCGACCAATTCGTGATAAATGTTGGAAACACGTCCGATTCCTCATCTCTCTGATTGTTTCTTTCTTTTAATTTAGCTGAATTTTTTTTATAAATCTTTATGTGCTAAATTCCGACATACAGTAATTCCTCAAATTTCTTTTATAAATTAAGATATATGCACTTACAAAGTAAATATATGTTATATGAAAACTGGGCCGATTTAGTCTATGAAATTTGTTATTTTTACTTTAGTTCTATTAATTATTCTATGTTATCACATTTATAATGTTTGTTCGTTTTGCTATAATTATTTTTGTGTTGACACTTTGTTAAGGTGTTTAATTAATTATTCTATGTTATCGTATTAATAATGTTTTTTGTTTTGCTATAAGTATATATATATTATGTCACGTTGACATGTAAAATGTTTTAATCAATAATTTTATTATCTTTCTAAAATTTTGTTCCATGTATTACTTAAATAACACTTATTCCAATCAGTTACCTGAGTCTGCCCAAAAATAAGCTTCAAAAAATTTAAAATGAAATAATCAAATCATTTAGTAAAATAAGATTTTTTTGTATAGGTACTAGTGATGTAACGAATGTCTGATTTTGGATATTCGCGAATGCGAATGCGAATGCGAATATTTCATGCCGACATTCGCGAATGCGAATGCGAATGCGAATATTGACTTGAAAATGGTATAGGAATTTGAAATATTCCAAAACTCCTCGGTTTTCTTAAAGAATATTTTCTTGCAATACCTTTTTCCACAATGTACCGGGTAAGTATCCGGTACTTTCACCGAATTACTGATTTGTTTCTTCATTTACATGGTACACAACTAGGGATTGCAATCCCGCACCGTTTTCAATCCCGCGGGATCCCGCGGGATCCCGCTGGATTATTAAAAATTGCAAAAAATAACAACATCTTACTGTACATAATTGAATATAACATAAATAACTATACTATCATATATGAATTTGACATAACTAACTATAGGTACTACATATTAGTCTTTAATTTTTCTTACTAATTCATTATCTAATCAATCAAGTATTATGGAACAAATTTTAAAATATCAAATGAAAAGTCACTTCTCTTTTTAGAAAAATGATTTTAAAAAAAATAGCATTAATGGTGTTATCTTCCAAGATACTTCTTTAGGAACTACATATGTAGCCAACGACCGAAAAGGCTCTTTCTGCCCCCACACTAATTGTTGGTTAGATACTTAATAAAAAGTCGTGCAACAAAGTCAAATACTTTTCTTTAACTCCATCACTTTTAAATGCTGCCATTTCTTTTTTCAATATTTTTTCGAAGCATTTCTCTTGTCCAGTTTCTGTCTGTTTAGTGTAATCTTCATCGTCTTGCTGCATTTCTTATTCCATTTGTAAAGTTAAATAAAAACAAATTCAGAGACTGTTGACAATTATCTGCAATTACATCACCTACAGCTACAAATTCTACATTTTGAGCGTCTTCTATAATGACTCGATGTAACATGTTTTCCATTTCTTGCCGCAACTTATTCTTTTTCGGCATTACAAATATTGAATTGCACGTTTTCAACTCTTAGTCATATTTTTTGGATGCGAAATAAATCAACATAGCTGTAATTTCACTGCATCTTTCCTTCACTCTTGCATGCAGCGCCCCGGATAGTACATCGCTTAAAACTGTGTCTAGCTTCTCTAACTTCTCTAAAATAAATCGAAATGTTATATCTGCCGTTATTAGTGTAGACTCTCTTCTGCATAATACATACTTTACGACCAATCTAAAGGGCTGCAAGCTGTCAATCACGTTTTTGATTTTGTGCGTAAATTTTATGTCAGATGCTATGTCGATGAGAGCCTTCTCAATGCAAACTTTGAGACTAAAATCTTTCTAACATATCAAGCAAGCTGTTTTAGCGAGTGCAGCAATCTAAGATTAAGCATAATTCTTTTCCTGTTTCTTCTTTAAGTATTTTTGCAAATATGTATCACCTTTAGTTGGCGACTTTCAGAAAATCTTCAGTTTGCGGATTCGCACTTGCGGACCGCAAGCATTTGCGGGATCCCGCAGACCCTAAAATTACGCGGATCCCGCTGGATTGCGGGATCCCACTTTGCTGGATTGCAATCCCTATACACAACAGATGAAAGACATATAAATATAAACATGTAAGCGACAAAAATATTCCAATAGTCTTACATCGAAACAGTGCATACTTCAGCAATAACACACAAAACAATTATAGAAAATCTTACACATAATATAGGTATTAATTCACAATACATCCAATCACCCATTCCTATTACAAATCGCTGCTCACCCAATTTCGCACACATACCTAATACATTCATTCGCACAAACACATTCACACTTCACTAATGTATGCAATAACAATACAAAAAAACTCTTAAAAAAGAAAAATCAAAAATTTAAAAATTTAAAAAACAGTCTAAAAATTAATAGGTACTATCCCAAACACTTCACATTTTATCAAACATATACATTTTTTTTTTATATTTATTTCATCTTATTCTACCCTCAACTCTCCTTTCTCACAAACCTGACGTAATTGGCACTTTAAAATTCTATAAACAGGGTTTCTTGAGTCTGCAATCGTTTTTGTTTTTTTTTAATGTAGAACGGAAAACAAGATCTTGTTAAAGGAAGCATTCTAAAGTTAATCCTATCTAAAATATTAGGCACATCGTATTCGGACAAGCATATTTTTCTCAGGTTGCATGCATCCAGCAAAACTCTTCACAATTCCAATTTAGGCAAATCTTTAATAAATACAGGATAATGCAATCTCTTCCTAACCAAACGAATGAATTTAGACTGAGTTCTCTCAACTTGATCGACATATTTTTTAAAATGTGGATTCCATACAGAGGAACAGTCCTCCAGCTTGGAGCGAAACAACGATAAGTACAAGTACAAATACGATTCATATAACCAAAATGACTTTGTAGATCTCAGAATAAATCCCAGTATTTTATTGCTCTCTTCGATAATTTTGTTCACGTGATCATCAAAGTGAAGCTCAGAGTCAAACACCACACCTAAATCTCTAATCTTATTTACTTCTTTTAAATCATGATTATGGATATTGTAAATTTATCGAATTTTGTTTCTATTTTTGGTAAAAGAGATCAGATTACACTTCTCCAGATTCAAGTGCAAGTTATTTCTTTTACAGTACTCGTGTAGTCTTTCCAAGTCCTCGTTAAGCATTTCATAGTCAAACAATAATTGAATTTGACAGTATATTTTTAAATCGTCCGCAAATAATAGAAGCTCTGAGTGGTCAAAGCACTTTTTTATGTTGTTTATGAATATCGTGAAAAGTAAAGGACCCAAAGAAGATCCCTGAGGGACACCAGATGTAACACTGACACTGCCAGATGAGTAACCGTTAAGTTTAACTGTCATCAATCTATCAGAAACATATGAGTCAATCCACCTTAGTTGAAAAAAGTCGATGTTCTACTTTATCAAATGCCTTTTGAAAGCCGATATAAATGGCATCCAACTGTATACGATTGTCCATAGCTGAGAAAAAAAATCAGATTTGTTACTGTCGATCTTCCACTCATGAATCCATGCTGCTCTACAAGAAGATACGGCTTCAGGAAAAAAGTAATTTGTTCACGAACCATACCCTCAAATATTTTTGAAATAGGTGATAGAATTAAAATTGGTCTGTAGTTACGAACGTCCGATTTGCTGCCAGATTTATGCAAAGGAATAATACTAGCCATCTTCCATTTGCATGGAAAGCATCCTTCTTGTAAACTCCTAATTTATTTATCGTGTCGAAACCCAGAGAAAAAACCCATCAAACTGATTTCCAGTACTGCGCAAAACGCGCAGCAGGTGGAGATGCGTCAAAAATATCCTCCATAGTACAAGTGACAGGGCACAATGGACACTCCAACAAGTGTGGCATAGTCTGTGCTGCACCACAGTCACACGCTCCGGATTCGTCCTCTAGGAAGCCCAATCGTTCTCAATTGTCGCGGCAGTTTCCTACACCAGATCTCAGTCGATTTAGGGTTTTCCATGTCCCATAGTCTAGATTGCCTCCTGCAGCAAGGTGTTCTAATAAATGTCAGATACAATGGTTTGGTTAAATGACTTA
Organism: Athripsodes cinereus; assembly: GCA_947579605.1. Lineage (NCBI taxonomy): Eukaryota > Metazoa > Arthropoda > Insecta > Trichoptera > Leptoceridae > Athripsodes > Athripsodes cinereus. The sequence goes on from OX388310.1 coordinate 10,788,929, forward strand.
CACATCTCTTTAATATATTGGTGCTAGACCATCAGGGCCAACTCCTTTTGTCTCATCTACACCTAATAAACGTTTATGAATATCAGATTTCAAGATATTAACCATGGATAAACACGAGTTAGTTAAAATATTTTCCAATTCTTTAGTATTAGAATCATGCAAATTATTCAGTGAAAATACAGAACCAAAAAACGTCGAAAACAAGTTTGCAATTCCCTCTGGATCGCTCGAAGTCTGGTCACCGTCACCCATTACCCTTGGATAGCCTCTAGATTCTTTAAGGGAATTCACGAATGAAAAGAAAGACTTGACATTGCCCTTAAGTGACTTCTCAGTGTTATTAATAAAAGACCTATAATCGTGATTCTGCGACAACTTCAACTGAGCTCTTAGTTGAAAAAATAAATTGTAGTCAGAATCATTACGGTTCATCTTCAACTTACGCCAAGCCTTAGACTTCTCTTAAACAATAACAGAATTCTATTAGAGAACCATTTGGGAAAATTATTAGGTGACACCCTCTTCATATGTAGGTGTATGCTTCTCAATTATTGGCAAAACATAACCATAAAAAGATTCAATCATCTTATTCACCGGTCCGTTTCCCAAAACACTGACCCAATCAACACTTTGTAGTTCAAAATTTATTTCCGAAAAGTTTGACTTAAAGTATATTAATTTCTGGATCATATTTTAAGACAAATCCTCAGCAATTTCAAACTCATAATCTATCAACAGTGAAGGATAGTGTGAATCCTTACCAACCAGTGGAGAGTCACATCTGGTAACAGAACACGGAATAGTTGAAAGAACTAAATCCAAGATAACTTGATTGCTGTTATAAACTCCGTTAGACTGAAACATATTGAGAAAAGATATAGATTCTATCAAATACTGCGCAACAGGACACGAATAAGAATACGGAACAAAGATTGAATCAACATCGGGGTCTTTTTTCCATTGGATTGTTGGGATATTGGAATCTCCAATAAGACAAATATCCGTTTTGCCGTAATAGCTGATTAAACGTTCAGATATACTTTAAAAAAAGATGTTTTAAGTATCTAAGGATGTGGAAGGCGGTATATACATATACTACACCCAGTAGCGGTGAGCATTTTTTCATGCGTTACCGATGAAAAACGAATACTGGTAAAAAAAACTTTCACCAGTATCATCCCAAACAAGAGTGGATGAATATCCTAGTGTCCGATCCACAGCAATTAAGACCCCACCTCTATCCCTTTTACCACTCAACATGAAATCCCTATCCTTGCGGTAAACTGTATATTCGTTTTGAAAAAGTTCGCTGTCAAATATGCCACAATTTAGCCAAGCTTCCGTCAGAACAATAGGGAACTTTCACAATTTTTTATTTTAAGCTCAAAAAATAGTACTAAAAATAAGAAAAATTATGGTGTTATTTTTTTTTTCAATATGCATTTTTAAGGCTTTTATCACCATTTGAAAAAGCAATTTTAGCCCCACGGCGCAAAACGGTTCACCCACGACGGAATGTATGTGTGACGTCACAATGCGCTAGTACTGCCCGCCGCCCGGATAGCTAGTCGCATTTCGTAGGGTTGCGTGGAGGAAGCCGGTGTTTGCGTTTAAATTTCAATCATTTGGTATCGATAACATTTATTTAAAATATAATGAATACATCAAGGACTCATCACAAATATCGTTCAGTTCCATGGTGTGTAAACACGTCTGTAACTACTCCAGAAAAAGCGTTTATTTCGATCCCTAAGCCAATGCAACTGCGTCGTAAATGGTACAAAACTATGAAAAAAGACTTTTCAAATAGTAAAATTTCTGCAAAATTAACTGTTTTTTGTTGCAAAGATTACTTCTGTGTAAGTAGGTACTTTGTATGATTATGTATTTTTAAGTTAAATTATTTTGTTGTGTGAATCGCTATTTATCTAATAAAAATAACTCGCCCGGCATCAGTTAAGATGGTCTGGACATGTTGAGCGTATGTACGATGAAAGGATGACAAAGAGGATGTATTTATCTGAAAGAGGGGGTATGAGGAAGTGTGGACGTCCAAGAACCACGTGGCTTGATCACGTGGATCAAATTCTTAAGTAAGGCCACGTGTTTAGTAGGAGAAATCGGCGTGCATGTATGAGAAACTGGATGAATGTAGAGGAAGCGAAAGAAGTATGTAAGGATAGATCTATGTAGCGTTCCGTTCTCTCTGCCTACCCCACCTGGCGTGGCGTGAGGGTATAGTATAGTAAAGTAAGTGAATATTAAAAATTTAACCAAATTATGTGCCTATTAACGGAGCCATTGTCATACTAACATAGTTCTACCTCCATTTAAACAGACGGCGCTTGTCCTAAAAAACACTACAAATCTAAAGTTGTTTAGAGACATCATGATAAACATGCACCAAATGGGTTACCTTTATAGGTATATGTGCTTTTTAGTATTTATTTAACAGAAAACAACAATAGTTTGACACTGAGCAATATTTGTACGTATAATTTTATAAGTCAGGTACAAATCATTCAAATATGAACACAAAGCGTTCCTGTAAGAGGCTAGGTTTGAACACACGCTTTTTAGCACTTATATACATGTAAAAGCAGAGAGGATTCATAAAAATCATGAAAAATATAACACATGAGCACATTTGAATCGTTTAAAACTTTAAAATATACAAGTAACTTGCGCGCCTCTATCTCCGATCAACACAGAAAACACCGAGAAATGATAACAGAGTAGCTGCGTCGAAGCTAGCACTAGCGCATGATGACGTCACAACGTAAAGATTCAATAACAGGGCGTTTTAAATTTTGACAGAAAACAGGGTTTTTTAAATTGAAAATAATGAATGAAAAGTTTTATTTTATGATTTATTATTAGGATATTCGTGATCAGCGTAACTTTATCAATATAAATTGATAACTTTTTTTCATATTCCTCACGCATGCATGTTCCCTATTATATCATAACTATTTGCAAATAAGTTTGCTCTATCCTCCTCTAACTCCTCGATCTTAGTCTTCAAGCCCCGAAAATTCTGAGAGAATACTTTAGTGTGGTTCACCTTGTAGTATGATATAAATATTCCTTAAATAGAATATAAAATTATTGTAGGGCCCTATACTCATAGCAGTTGTAATACTTAAAACAAACATATAAATTAAATCTCCACAAATGCATATTTCTCCTAATAATAATAACATCATCAAGCAAACGAACACAGGAAACAATACAACAAATGTGGCCAACACGGAACAGACCAGATACTTTATTACTAAAATAATATTCGCAAAACATTCGCATATTTTTTTGCGAATGCGAATGCGAATGCGAATACTTTGAAATATGCGAATATTCGCGAATGCGAATGCGAATGCGAATATTCGTTACATCACTAATGTGTACATGCACCGGACATCAGTACGGCGAACAATTTACGCCGGATGCACCATCGCTTCCCCTCGGCGCGACGGACACCGGTCCGGTGTAAGAAAGAGCGGTCATCCACGCCAGAGTATTGGTGCGTGTTGACGCTGCCGGACGTATTGCCTGTTTGTAAAAAGACGTGACGTAAAAAGAGTATGAAATGCACCATATTTTTTTTAAAGGGCAGCGCCCGCCACATGCCTCGTGCCGTACCTGGAGATATGTTTCTCCATAACGACACACACATGCACAAACAGGATTTAATGTCGCATTAAAGCATCTTCCCTTTCCAATAATATAGGATGCACCCACGATGACCTTTTACGTTTTTCTATTTCTTTTAGTTTCATCTTGTACCTACAAATAGTAGGCCAATACGTAGATAAAAAGTAGGTCAAAACTATATAGACAGCAGTCCAAGGTAACATTCATCCGGTAAAAAAAATATATGTATACAAGGATAGCCGTTTATTGACGGTCCGTCGTCCGGTGAAAAAAACGGACGTCTACAAGCGCTCTTAGCCGTTCTCAAGTTATAGAGGAACAGTTGCATGATGTTTTCTAAAATAAGGTTAGATTCGTTAGATTGAAAGAACATAGAATTAATTGTGGAGGGATATGTGATTAAGGGAAGTAGTGTTGAAATATATGGTGTGGGTAATCACATATAGCAGTAGGTACTTGCTAACATGATAGATTCCATATCATTCCAAGCAGTATGTTCAGTCATCAATATCGATTCCATACTCGTAAATGCCTCATACCTCATACATATTATGATATTCAATTTAGGAGGCAATTTAATATTTCTCTTTGGTCTGTTTCTAGAAACATTTTCATTCTTTTCAGTATCAAACACTTCATCTTCTGAATATTTTTCCTTTTGATCAATTAAATTAGCTGCAGTTATTACCTCTTCAAACTCATTATTAGTGTCTGATAAATTTATATACTGTTTCTTCTGTTCATTAAATACTACATTGGGGGTTATTCTGAATATTCGACCGGTTGCTTGCAATACGATAGTATTGTGTTCCATCCAACTTTTTAAACTTAACCTTATTCTGAACTGACGACAGTCGAATGAGTGATCGTATAACGTGTTGCCTACTTTGCAACACTATCGGCTGGCTATTCAAAGAACATTTTGCTGTCGCTTGCGATCCGATCAAGGATTTCACTTATAAATAATTGGCAACCGATAGTATCGAATCAGATGCGATTCGATACTGTCGTATGTTCAGAATAACCCCCATTGTCAGAAACTATAACATGCCCTGTTTGAGGGTTTAAAAGTCTGTATCCATTGTCGTGTATCCAATAAATTTCATTCTCTCAGATTTGGAATCAAGCTTCTTTCTACAATTATCTGAAATTCTAATGTATGCATCACATCCAAAAACTTTATTTAAATTTGGTAACTTACCATACTTCAATTCATATGGAATTTTATTTTCAATACTTGGCATTCTATTCTCTCGAAAACTCTCGTCTTTTCCAGCAAGTATCTGTTAGCTCTTTCAGCCACTCCATTTAAAGGAGTATATGGTGGTGATGGGTCTATCAATACCCCAACATTGCTGTTAGTTTTAATTAAGTACCTTCTGCTATATGCGATAACCCACCCTATATATTTCAAAACTCCCCCCTAATCACATTTCACTCCACAACTAATTCTATATTCTTTCAATCTAACCTTAGGCAAACTTTTAGAAAACATATCACCCGACTGGATCTCACTCGGTATATACTTTATGTCTATATCATACAAACTTACAGTCTTTCTAATAAATTTTAATTCAATATCAAAGTGTTTCAATCTTGCATTCCTTCATTCAAAGTACGATTGCTGATTATCTTCACATATATAATAATCTTTACATCTGAAACATAAAATAGTTCTTTCACAAGTGTCTACATGTATAACATCTTGGAGTGCTTTTCCATCTAAAACTAAAATCTCAGCTTCTGTTGAGGACAAAGCCACACAAGTTTACTTTTTAACACACCACATTATTGGATGATTGTTCAACATAATAATATACCCAGTAATTGACCTTCAATCTCTTTCATTTGATCCCCAGTATGCATCAACATAAACTGAAAGAACATACTGCTCACTACATGATTTAGTAAATGATAAAACATAATCTGTTGTACCCTTCAAATATTTACGTATCCTCTTTAAACCATACCATGCAACTTCAGTTGGTCTCTCCTGAAGCTGACTTAAACAATTAACACTATACAAAATATCAGGACGAGTCATCATAGACAAATAAAGCAAAGAACCAACAAACTCACGATAAGGTCCCTCAAAGAAATCCCAAGAGGTTGACTTTGGTTCCAATGGAGTTTCACGAGATTTACATTCTGTCATCCTGAATCTTTGTAACATTTTATTAATACGTTTGATTCATGTAAAGATGACTGTCATTATACTCTATAGATATTCCTAAAAATTCATTAGATTTTTCAACTTTTGACATCTTGAATTTTTTCCTTAATAAACAAATAACATTCTGTATTTCACATTCAATAGAACCTGCAATCAATAAGTCATCAACATACAAAACCATAATTATTTCACATTGACCACTTATTCTTATACGGCAGAAATCATCCTTGTAGGATGCTATGCCATGAGTGAAAAAAAAACTTATTTTTATAAAAATACACTGTTTACAATTCAGTTCATAAAAATTAACTTTTAAAATAAAGTCTATAAATCGTCTATACCACTTGCAGAATGTTTAATCCATTTAAATACTTTTGAGCAATTTACACACTCATCATCATCGCCCTCAACGCTCCTCTCGGGAGCACAGGGCAGAAACCAGCCTCCTCCATTCAGAGCGTTTCTGCGCCAATTGCGTCACTTCTTTCCACGACATTCCCTGCGCTCTGATATCATTGTCATAGGAACGGTGTATTGTGAAAGAGGGACACCCGGGCCTACTGAACCCTTGCGGACGGAAGAACAGCGCTCTTTTTGGCCAACTATTATTCTTCTGTCCGCACTCGTCCACTACTATCATCATATCCCAATGGTTGCTCAATAAATATTGTCTCTTGCAGTTCACCATTCAGGAAAGCAGTCTTTACATCCAATGCATAAAGTATCATTTGTTTTTGTAGAATAATAGACAAAGTCGCTCTTAAAGAAGACATTCCAACGACAGGTGCGTAAGTCTCTAAATAATCAATTCCAGATTTCTGCAAATATCCTCGTGCTACAAGTCTTGCCTTGTAAATATTATTTCTCACCTTACTCAAAACCCATATACTGGTTATTGTTCTCTCACCTTCAGGTAAACATACTAACTTCCATACTTAATTTCTTTGGATAGATTCCATCTCATCATTTATTGCATTTTTCCATGCAATTTGTTCAGTCACTATCAATTTCTCAATATCTTCATACAATATTGATTCCACACTTGCTATAAATGCCTCATACATTTATGATAATCATTCAATTTAGGAGGCAGTTTAATATTTCTCTTTGGTCTTGTTCCAGAAACATTTTCATTCTTTTCAGTATCAATCAATTCTCATCTTCTGAATATTTTTCCTTTTGATCTATAAAATAATCTGCAGTTATTACCTCTTCCTCTTCAAACTCATCATTAGTGTCTGATAATTTTATATAGGTACTGTTTCTTCTGTTCATTAAATACTACATTGCGAGAAACTATAACATACCCTGTTTGAGGATTTAAAAGTCTTTTTTACCGCATAATTCCAGTAACATTTAGGTAATTCTGATTCATAAAGTAAAGCTCTCGTCTTTTCCAGCAAGTATCTGTTTGCTCTTTCAGCCACTCCATTTGAGTATATATTGTCAAACTCAATTAAAGATCTAACAAGCTTGCCTGGGCCGGCTAACTCTTTCCCAGGGCGTGGTTATTCGAAATCCCCGTTGTGCTGCGTACACTGTAGATAGTTTGGGAGAGGACAAATAAAGAACAGAATTTATCTTCTACGAATGATCTTTCTATGCGATAAATTTGTGTCATTCACAATGTAAGCATACGCTATATTCGGTATAAAATTAACAATATACTGACCATTTTTATTCAGTTGTGCAGTGTCAAAACTCCCATTTCCTGTATTAACTAAAGCTTTGTTATCTTTAAAAATGATTTTAAATCCAACCTTTTGAATGCTTCTTACTGAAATCAATTCTCCATTCAAATCGGTTACATGTAATATATTCTTTAAGGTTAACTTCGAATTATTTATCATTCCAGTTCCAATTATTTTCAATGAATCATTCTTTGAAGCACATGTTACAGTACCAGATATTATTTGATAATCACTGAACCATTCTCGTTGACTAAACATATGGGTTGTAGCGTTGTAGCCCTGGAATCCAAAATGAAATAATTTTTCTTACTTGATTGTAATTCCTCTGCAATCATTGTTACTTCATTTACCTCAGATTTCTTAATCATCCTACAATCTTTCTTGAAATGTCCAACTCGACCACAGTTAAAAAATTTATACTTCACTTTACATTGACGATTCCAAGTGCCAAATCAATGGCCTACGGATGATAAGAAAGAATAAAGAATACATTCTTTTGCAATGCGATCAGGAAGTTTACATTTTTCTGCTCATTTGATTCATAACACTTATCTTTTTTCATTGATAATTCAGCACATAACAATCTTTTTATCACAAAATCTACTGTCAAATATTAATTTGGCTGATTTTCAATAGCAACTCTTACAATATTATATTCTGATAATAGACGGCAATGTCCTCATTCTTCACTTCACTTCCACAGTTTCTTAATTCGTTCACTTTTAGAATAATCTCATCAATATGTCCTTGCATTGAGCAATCCTTGCACTTTTTCATAGTAGCCAGTCTCTTTCTAATCAATATTTGATTTACTGTATCCTTTTTTATACACTTCTTGCTGAGACTATTAAAAATTGCACAAGCTGTTGTTTCTTCTGATAATGAAGCCAACACATGATCGTCCAATAATCAGCACATACGCTTTTTTTGATTTTATATCTTCATTATCTAAATACTGATCGAATTCCTTAGCCGCAAACACTACTCTTACTCTTCTGCTCCATAATATAAAATTATTTCCATTAAATGTGTCCACATGCAGTGCTGCACCTTCCATTTTATGTAAAAACAATTTTAATAAATCCAACCTTAAAATACTGATTATTACAAATCTATTATATATTTCTTGATTGAACCACACTCTGCTGTTGTAATTTATAAAATTGTGAAGTCCGATGCTAATAGATTTAATTTAATTAAGGTTATAATTAAATGGAGAACACAAATACAACATACCATTACTTAGGCAGTCAACAAAAGAGAGCAGGCAAACAACAGAGAAAGTGTAACATGGATAAAACTTATTCCAATTTTAAACTATAGAAAATCTAATTTAATACTAACAGTAATTAAGTACCTACTGCTATATGTGATTACCCACACCATATATTTCAACAATCCTCAGTGCCTTTATGTGATTACTTCATAGACAAAAATATAGCTTCGAAAACTTTTTCAAGGATATGTCATATCTTGGTAAAATGAAAGAATTGTTTTTCTTTTTCACATTTCTGTTTAAGTTACTTCAGGAGGCTTCTACAAACTTGTAGCGCCAAAGATTTGATATTCCCCTTTCCATAAATTATCATCACATGGCATGTATTACGCACCACAACCTGTAAGATATATTGATTCAGGTGTAAAAATGAGCTCCGATTACAATTGCCAATGTTCACAGAGCTAATTCAATTTTCCATTACTGGTCGCGATGCAAGGGTATTAGATAATAATTAGACAATTCTTTTTAAGATGCGCCGTATTGTGGAAAAACCACTGGAAGGGCCATTCAAGAATCATAATATCTCCTAAACAATAGGGACTTTGCCTTGAAACACTTCCACACTCTCAATCCAATGTAAGTACTGTAGATGATAAAGCAACTAGGTGCATTAAAACATTTTGTAGTAAAATTCATAGCTCAATAACAAAAATTAGGTATATCATTTTACTCTCACTCCAAGTAATTTATTTTCCTCAGACCACAATCTGTTCAGCAATGAGCTGGACGTAACTTTCAAAATGATGAATAAAAGTTCTCGAAAGGTTTATCAAAGAAATAAGTCATTCATTTCCATTTATTTAATAAATACTCCTACTCCTCTTTCATCAATTGAAAGGACATGCCATCCGTTTTCCTGGGGTCGCTTTAGTGATAACAACTCTTAAGTAGAGTGCTAATCGCGGATATACAGACAATTTATTATCTATTGTTATTGTTGTAATTAGCACTCAAATGGTTAATGCAGTTTCAAATATCATTTTTTAGTAAAAACCTCCACAATATTTCAAACTGCGTTACGAGTTGTTATATAATTATAAAATCTTATTTTATAAACCAAAACTGGCATCAGCCCCATATCAATTAAGATTAGGATAAATTCTAGACAGGTAAATGGTGGGAATAATTCTATAAACAATGTTTTCCAAATGTATTTTAATATAAAATATTGAAATTTACATTTTTCACAACTGAAATGCGGAATGTATGTGACTGCAAAGTTCTATTTACATGAAGAATAATAATAATGACAAAAGTACATAGAATAGAAATGAAACAGTAAGACTAGAATAGTGAGAAGGACATACATTAAACAACTTGTCGTTTTTATGGAAATGTACAAAATACGTAAGATACAAGTACTGAATTTATACATTTAACTCATTTTAATGTGAGGTTAGAATTAGTCTGGTGGATACATATTTATTGACAATCGTTTCATTGTCATACATTTCTTGGGTGAAAATATATATGATTACGTAAATATAAGTAGAAAATTCATAAATTTTATCTGGAGTTTAACGAAAGTCATTATCACCAAAATGAAAAAAGTTTCATTTAAAAAGAATTGGTTTATCTTTTTGTTCCTATTTAAGAATAGCTGTTACATTGCATACAAAATCCGACACACTTAAACAATATTAAATATTTATATTTTTACAGATAGTGAAAAAATTTATGCATTTTTTTTACAAAAACAATGTATTTAATGACTTTTCCATAACGACGAACTATTGATTTTGATTTGTTGTGAAATTCTCTAATACTAAGAACAAAACGATCACAGATACAGAATAAAGTAGTAAAAAATTGAAAGCATAAAAATATTTGACACCAAGTAAACATGACAGTTGCACTGGTATTGGATTATTTTCTAATAAACTTTGGTGTAATTACAGTTAACTAAATAAAATTTGATATTCACAAGACATTTTATGAATTATAGAATTTATTTTGTTGTAATAATAATTGACTTATGCAACTTTTCAATCAAGTAAAAGTGAAAATAAGAATGAAGTTTGAATTATATTTCCGTTTTTAATATATAAATAGTGATCAGATCATTTGTAATCTTTCTTCTTAATTAGTTTATATTTGGGAATGAAGTTAATATATTTCTGCCTTTTGAAAATAGTGACTTTCTTTTCCTTTCTAGTCCATATTCTCTCAGTTTGTAAAAGGGTGGAGCCCCCAATTAGCCTACCAAGGTACCTGTCACTAGATGAGATAAGGCGATTGCAATGGAGAACCATTTCCGCTATCTGTCTCAACAACGATTCTTGGAAGTCTTCACTCCATTGTGTCGTTGATGGTTGATCATTAAGCCTATTAGAAGAATTTACACTTGCTTGAGAGCTATTCCATTCTGAATACCATTCTCGGACCATTTGTTGTGTTGGATTTACTCTACGATGTGTTAATAATGACTCTGAGAAGTTATCATGAGCTCTCAATACATTTTGATGACACTTTCTAGCTTGTATGACATTCTTACCGGAAGCAAAATAATCAATGAACTTTTGTTTTACTTCTTGCTCAGTAGGAAGTGTAGACATATCCACAGACATTGACATAATTAATTCTGCAATGAAAAAATATGAACCCTTAAGAAAAAATCTTTGTACTCATCATATCAATCACCTATTATTGGTCCACATTAGTAATTTTTATTATAAAAGTTTTAGTAGGTACCTATATATATCTTGGGCAAGAATTTCTTGTATTATGCATCTATACTAAAACTGTTGAGCAGTCCAAGATGAGCAAATCACTTAAATTACAGAAATAATTATATTTTGGGCACATAACGTCACTGATAAAGAAAGATAAGCAATGGTGGTCGTGCATAGTTTATAGTTTCCCCAGAAGCGTTGCTTTCTAGAAAGGTTGACAACTGTAAGGTATGTATAAATAGTTAGATTAGAAAGGCCATGTCATCAATATGATATCGATGATAATGAAAACTTTACATAAATGTCACAATTACAATATACAAAGGCTTATTATATTTGTGCAATCTTATTGGCATTCCGGAGTCCTGTATATGCATAACTTTTTTGTTTGAAACTTCTTGCGGGTTCCTGTGAGGGTTAATATTGTTCCCCGTAAGACACCGAAATGTGATAAATTTTAGGTTATCATAAAAATTTTCTCAAAAACATCATTACAAAGAGTTATAATTGCTGATATTATTACAACGTACCTTGAAAAATAGACGATATTTTGTAAGATTCTGACCAAAAAAAAGAGTAACGAGTTCCAGGTTACAATTAGATTTAGAAGACTCCGAATCAAGATTATGTACACCAGATTTCAATTTAATTTCACAATAGAGTTATTAAGTTGTACACATCAGAACATATTGAAAAATAAATTACGAAATAAAACGATAAAATTCAACACAATACGACGCCAAAAATAATCGTAGGTACTTCCATAGAAAAAAAAGAAAATAATAGAATTTGACATTTGTCTATGGTGTTCATAAATGTGGCGCGGTTCAACCACAGAATTCCATAATTCCATACAAAACCTAGAACCCGTTTACAAAAGTGAGGCAAAAAATCTATGAACTTTTGACAGAACGGTTAGCGAAAGCCTGTGGTGAATCATACATTATGAACTCTTTCTCGCATTTTTATTTAATTATATCATTTATAAAAACGTAATTGGACATTTTTTGAAGTTCTTGTCGGCGTTTCAAGCGATTACCACACTTTTTTTCGCCAACCGATCTGCTGTCAAGTGCCGAAAAATGGTGCCTCACTTTATTACAAGGAAAATATATGGACAAAACCCATAAAACCATATAAAAATCTATGGGTTCAACATAGATTTCTGTCAATTTCTGTGGGTTCAATAGTTTTATTATGTTGGCTAAACTTATGACATTGAATATGTTTGCTGGAAGTGTTCAAATTGTTGGCTGGAATCATACTAGTGTTAACATTATTTATACGAAATTCGATTTACAACATTGTCAGTAATTAAATTTGTTTTAAGAGATAATTATTTTCAGTTGACTTGGTTGTGTTAAATTTTATCGATCAAAATTCACGCAAGTATTTAAAATGGTGAATTGTTTTGGAACACGAAGGTAAAGCTGCGTATCTCATGAAGGTACACATGCAGATTTATATGTCTTTAAATAAAAATAAAACCTATAAATGTTAAAAATATTTACCTAAATAATTTATTTAAATGTCCTGAAAGTGATATTATTAATCAACTGTAAATTTTATTATAGGCTCTCTAGTAAAGAATAGTAGGTATAGGTACCAAAGATGGTTACTATATAAAAAATGTAATGTAAAACTGTTTTCTAATAATATTTACATGAAAACTTACTCGAACATGTATTATCTAGGTATAATAAATTAAAAACCAACAAGTAACTGTGTGCGAAAAAAATCGAAATAGATATTTATATAATTTAATTAACACCTATCTAATTTTTTAATCAACATAATTAGGAAGGTACATGTACGTATACATATTTATTTGAAGATATTTTAATTTATAAAATCATCATATTGAAAAAGTATTTTCTATTTTTTTTAAATTAAAATAAAACGTTGAAAATTGTTTTAGCTCCCATTTACGCATATTGCATAATATAGATGATATCTTATCAATAAATACATTCATAAATTCCTATCTAAATTGGTTATACATACATTCCACATATAACTTAATAATTTCATTTTTATGGATTACCTTTCAGTAGAAATTTATTTATCTAGTATTGATTGGCACACAAACTTAATATAATTATGATAATGCTACTGATATGTTATAACATATCACTGTAATGCTACAATATTTCTCTGAATTAATAAAATTGAATTGATAAAAGAAAAAGATGAAGTAAAAGTTTTACGTGGGTTAAAAAAAAGTCAACTTTCTTACGTTGAAAATATTATGGGAACCTACAAACAGGAGGAACCTTGAATATCATAATGTAAAAATAGTATTTCTACATTGTATCACATCTTATACATTTCATAATTATGTGGTAGTTATTTGGTATCGATCAACAACAAGTAGTTGATAAAATCTACGGTAATATGCACCAACTAGGCAGGCATACCTTTGTTCATTTTCTGTCTAATATCCGTGAAAGAAATAATTCATTATTTTCATTAATCGATAGGTAAATTGTTAGCGCCATAAATTCTTTAATTAGATAAGATAGGTACCTAATAAAATGACAGGTTAATCCGTAAAACAAGCAGACGCCGTTAGTACTTACGTAAGTGAGTAAGGATTGTACACCGATACATTGTTTTATTCCTAAAAAAGTAAAAGACGAGAATTTTTCAAAATTCTCTCTTTGTTTTGTCGTTTTGAAGTAAAGGGGAAAATTACATATTCTACCCATTGATATAACATGTTAACATGTTATATCAATGATTCTACCAGTGATATTCCGTATGACTGAAGATGGTTATTGTTAACGGAGGTCTTTTAATTCATTGAAAAATCGAATATAATATGCAAAATCGACTCACTTTACCAAAGTTTGTTTGAATCAAAGAAGGAGATTGTAAAACACAATAATTTTCTTGTACGAATGCACAATGAAATAATTCTCAAAACTTGAACTAAAAATATTAGATTAGTACAAACGAGAAGAAAATGGACTTGTAAATTAATCGACGCTAGGTATCTGAAAAGTAATGATTGAAATTTTATCGTTCGCAAAATCCGGCGCACTAATGGGGTGTTCACATTTGGCGAATATCGCCAGGCGAATTTCAAAATATAACGCCAGGCGAAAAAACAAAATTCGCCGTACGCCCATTGATTGTCACACCTGTTCACACAGTCCACCGATTTAGAAACGATCTGTCAGATGCGCTTTGATTTTGACACTGTTTTCAAAATGGCGTCGAGATGGAGATCGCGAAGTGTTTATTTTTAGTCGAAAATGTTAAAGTAGATGTTATAAGGCGCCTTTTAATTAAGGAAACAAACGCCACAAACCAACAACAAAGATAACAGCTGTCACGAAGCGGGAAACATTATAAAATTTATAGGTTATAAAGTTTTTACCATAGATACGAACGCCGCGCACATCTGCGCATGCGCGAATCGTTCAATCGGCCGAAAATGTTGGAAGGTGGTCAACTCGAGACGATATCGTTTCTACTGGTTTTTATCGTTTCAGACTAGCTGTCATTTTGTTCACACGGTTCAAATGGCTGGCGATATTTTGGTGCCTGGCGATATTCGCCAAAGTGAGAACACCACATAAGTTAGAACCCAGTCAAGTCATTAATATGAAGTCGGGGTCTGGGTAAAGATATTAAATTAAGAATATTTTACTGTGTCACCGTCATTAAAAAGCAAGAAATGGTTTGCTCTATATACAAAGTTGTAATTTCATAAACAGTGTAATAAATTTGTTTAATTTGTAATTTCATTATTAGTTGTGATATTTTACTGCCGCCTCTTCTGTGGAGGCTTGAGGAATAATAAAACAAGATCTCTATACTAAACTCGTACTAGTTAATATATGAGGAAAAATTTAATAATTCAATTTGAAATATAACAGGTAGATAGTGAAACGTTATTCAGAAATTTTGTAGGTGCCCATTTTCTCATAAAATGTTTCGTCCTTTGAGTACAATCGTGAGTTGGACAAAAAAAACCAATTTCATTAATTTACTCAATTTAAGCTATCTAATCGGTATTATAAAATTGAAAGACGTTATCAGAGATATCCTTAAAACTCCCGGGAAAAGAACAGGTGTTCTATTATTCTGTAAAAGGCACTCGTAATTATCATTTGTAAAATTCAATATTTCCCAATCTAACGATGAGATAAATGTCACTCGTTCCGAGTCTCAATTTTTATGCCACGTAGAGGAAAAACTAAATATGTATTACACAGATTGAGTAAAATGGTTAGTCCACTTTTGTGTAACATGGAATATGTAAATTATTTGGCGTTATAATAAGGGTGGAATATTATTAGGTAGCTACCTACACAGCTTCATAGATTTAAAGATTATACATAGATGCTTGTTTGTGGGTAAGCCGTCCTATGAGTCATTTTTATGGATGAATACGAGTATATTTACACATTTACAAAGATTATGTATATTTAAATATTAAATAGTTAGATGCACACATATTATAAAGATAGGAGTTCCATAAATGAATATAGGTGCTTAAATAAATAAGGTAAAAGTTCAAATCATCGCCATGTTGCTTATTGGAATATAGCAATATTATGTAATATGTACCAGCAAGTTTATTATTTAAAGTACAGGAAAGGAGTGGTTTGATTTTCTAGTCAAATAAATTAATGAAGAAAATTCGAACATCTGAATAAACTATCAAGCTACCAACGCCAAAGTAAACATCAAAGTATTGAATTTGGTATCCTCCATTCCCACAATATGAAGATAAAAGTAAAGGTGTGTAGTGGGTGTGATTCCTCCTTAATTGTTATCACAAGTAAAACAGTCCTGGTGACAATGCATAAAGCATTGTTACTAGGGACTGACCTCCGCCCTGGAGGCCCTTGTGGAATCACTCTCTTTCGGGATCTCCACAGGTGCGGAACTTTGCTAGTGCGAATCAAATCTTAGTAACTTCCTTCTTTCTTCGAGTCTTGTTGTATTGAACCGATTGTTATTTACCATTTAACTAATTAAATAAATATATAAAGCCGTTACTCGTGTGATCATTTTTCCTGGTAAGACAATTATCTCTCTTTTTCCTTCTGATAAAGTAATGTATCTTCGTCAGTGACGAAGGAGGCAGGACATCGTCCTGAACAAGCGCTAAGGATCGAATCCTTAACCGCTTCAGGAGAATTAAAACAGAATAAAAGTTTATGTATGTGCCGATGTGTTTCAATGAATATTATGATAAGCTTAGGTAGGTGCTCATTATCAACAATTAATAAGTAAAATAAAAATGGTGTTTATATTAAATCGAGCATGTCGGTGTTATGTACGTTTAACTTTCACATCACATAGATTTATGACAATTCAATTAGTTAAATTATTGGGGGCCTTGAGGTAAGAATTTCGGAAAATACTCAGCATTTTAAATTCATACCTCTTCGTCGCCAAATATCAATTTGGTGTAGGTACCTAGAATTTTGAGAAAAATTTGAATCAGATTCAAATAATCTATATTTAAAAAATATATTCATTCCAGCTTCAAAAATTCGATATATTAATAAAATAAATAAAAATAAAATAATCTTTATTGTGGAATATACAAAGTAACACAAATGGCGGGTTTATTGCCTTTAGGCAATTTCTACCAACCAACCAAATGTGAGAGAGATACGAGATACATTAATATTGATGTACATAGTAAAGTACATAAAAGAAAAGATATAATAAAAAATAAATAAAATATATATAGGTACATATAACATAAGTAGGTATAAGTACTAAAAACAAAAAGCATAATAAAATAATATAAATAGTATAGACACAATCATAAATATACATACACATATATATACACACACATACATACATACACACATATACACATACATACATACACACACACATATACACATACATACACACACATACATACATACACACATAGATATATATAAGGGTGAGGGGAGGGAGGGGAAGGGATATGGTTAAGTTGAGTTATTGAGAGAGAGATAGTGATGTTTCAGTCTGCTTTTGAATATAGAAATAGTAGGAGCAAGTCTGATCAATAAGGGTAAATCATTCCATAACCGAGCTGCATGTATAGTGAATGAAGATGTAAAGAAGGATGATCTGTGAGTGGGAATGGTCAACGTACCAAGTGCACCAGAACGAAGAGGCAAACCATGAGATGCTAAAGGTGCAAAACGAGATTTTAGGTAGTTCGGAGTAGTTGGATTGTGGAGAACATTAAAGAGAAGACAAAGAATATGCAGATTTCGACGCTGTGACATTTTTAACCATTTGAGCTCGTTGCGATAGTGGGAGATGTGATCAAATTTACGAAGCCCGTAAATAAAACGAATGCATATGTTTTGTAAGCGCTCAAGTTTCATTTGTTGTTCGTTAGTAATGTCCAGGTAGGCTACATCCGCATATTCCAGTAGAGGGAGAAGTAGAGTTTGGGACAGAAGAATTTTAGTCTCTAAAGGAAAAAAGTTTTGGTGACGTTTAAGAGAATGGAGACTAAAGAAAAACTTACGACTAACCTCTCCAATCTGGGGCTGCCAGGATAAATTTTGGTTGAGAAATAAACCTAGGTTCTTGACCTTTTTGGAAAGAGGAATTTCAGAATTATTAAGGTATAGTTTGGGTAATAACTCCGATCGAATTTTAGATAAGAGGCGGGAACTACCAATAAGAATAGCTTGAGATTTAGAAGGGTTGAGTAATAGACCATTCTGCTGTGCCCAGTGAGAAATGCGGTCCAATTCACCATTTACGTGACTAAATGCAAGCTGAGCTTGATCCAACTCGAAATGTGAATAGATTTGTAAGTCATCTGCGTACAGATGATGGTCAATATCTATATGTTCGACAATTGAGTTGATATAGAGCGAAAATAAGAGAGGTGATAGGATTCCGCCTTGAGGAACTCCTGCCGTCAGTGGTAACCAATCTGATGTTTGATTATCATTCATTTTAATTGATTGAGTCCTATCTCTTAAGTAAGAATCAAACCAGCGAATTGTGCTGTCGGAGAGATTGTAATATTTTAATTTTGCGAGAAGTATGTCAAAGTCGACAGAGTTAAAGGCGCTGCTGAAATCAAGTAGTAAGAGAAGGGTGAGTTTTCTTTCTTCCATAGCACCTCGTATATCGTCAGTCACTTTGACAAGGGCAGTAGTGGTGCTGTGCCCACTACGGAAACCAGATTGAAAGGGAGAGAGTATGTTATGAGAAGTGAGATGGTGGACAAGTTGTTCATGAACAACCTTCTCCATGACTTTTGAAAAAATGGGAAGAATTGAGATAGGACGGTAGTCTCCTTCCGTTATAGGATTAGATTTTTTGGGGAGAGGTATGACGTGAGCTTTCTTCCAAATGGAAGGAAAAGTACCGGAATCTAGAGAGAAATTTACAATGTGAGTTAGTATTGGCAATATAGGATCAATGAGAAATTTAACGAATATTACGCTCACGCCATCAGCTCCAATCGACTTGGATTGGATTGAATTGACAAGCTTACGGATGGTATCATTAGATACATGAGAGAAATGAAATATGGGTTTACCAAAATCAGGCAGGTTTTGAATATATGAGAGAGTGGAGTTTTTTATAGATTGGCTGAAATTGCAAGGTGGGGTAGCAAAATGGCTATTTAAAATATTGGAGTCAATGCTGATTTTATTTTCTACCGAATCATTGCGATTCACTCCCATAGCACCCAGGCCTCGCCATATATCGGATGGAGTCCGATTAACGAAAATTTGCTTAAAGTGAGCACGCTTGGCATTTCTACACAATTGGTTGCAGCGGTTACGGAGGATACGATAAGAATCCCAATTCGAGGGAGTACCAGATTTGGTAAATTTTACCTTAGCCCTGTCACGTCTCCCCATCAGGCACCTGATCTCGGTCGAAAGCCATGGAGCTGGAGGACGCTTGATACGCACTGATTTCAGAGGTGCATGTTTGTCATTTAACCATTGAAGAGAATTGTTAAGTATCTCAACCTTTTCATCAACAGAATTTGAACAATATAACCTGTTCCAATTTATATTGTTAAAGTCAGATAGTAAACTGTCGATGTCGAGGCCACGATAACTTCTCAACAGCACCATTTTTGGCTTTGGCCTTGGACATTTGACCCGATACCTGACAAATATGAGATCGTGATTAGAGAAAGCAGGTGCCGGGAACTGTCCATGGAGTGAAATTTTTTGGGTCTCAGATGTCAGAATGAGATCAATTAATGATGATGAGTCTTTAGTGTGATGTGTAGGTGAAAGTGGGAGGATATTTATGTTCAGTGAGTAAGTCAAATTTTTGAGATGGGAGGTACGGTAGTCATCCAGGAGTAAAGAGGTATTTAGATCACCCATGATAATGACATCATTGAAAAGGGGTAATAGACTTACAAGGACAGTTTCCAGTTTGTTAAAATAATTAATACAGGGTGGGCAGTATATTACCCCGAGTAGTATGGATGTTTCGTGAATGTGAATTTTTATGAAGATGTACTCGGGTTCAGCTGCGTAATTAGATGGAGATTGTTCAATAACAGAGTAGGAAATGTCATCACGCAGGTATATACATACACCACCGGCTCCCTTACCCGTTCTGTCATTACGAATTAGTTGATATCCTGGGAGAGAAAATTGGGAAGAGGGTAAAGATGGCTTTAACCAGGACTCACTCACCATCAGGGCATGAAAATTAACATCTGAGAAATTAGCTAGTAGGTCATCATAGTGAGCTGGTAGACTTTGAGAATTTATGTGACAAATATGAAGATCTTTAGATTTTAAAGGAAATACAGAGATAAGACTATCATGTAAAGGTTGACAGTTCCCAGAAGAATCAGATGTATCAGACTCGCAAGAAGAAAGAGCTGAGTAGAAAGAATCATCACTATGACTGAAATTATAAGGGGAAGGGGGGCTATCAGGAATGGATAAATATGAATCGTCGGGAGATGAATACATATAATATAAATATATATAAAATAAAAATAAATAAATATATAAATAAGCTACTCAATATATAGATAAAATAAAATAAAATATAGACTCAATTTACTGATAAGTAGGCAAATATGTGTACAAGTTGCACCTCACGTAGGTAAATAATTCACAAAAAAATAAAAAAAAAATAAAAATATGTGGAACTAAGATGGAGTGTAAATAAATAATTGTAACATTATAAAAAACCCTATGAAAAGGGTACTTATGCATTCATTGATTACCTGAGTAAAATATCCGCAATAGAATAATTGAGACTAATGCAGTAAAGAGAAATACAAAAAACACATGTATCTCCATCAATTAGGAAAAAGGAACAGATAAGAGATGTTAAAAAGTAGGATTAAACATGCGTGCATGCAAATAAAATAAATAGAAAAACAATAGTGTGTAGTGTGTACAAAATTATTAAAAAAGACATAAAAATAAAATAATAACCCATCAGAATTTATTAACTTTCATACAGCATTTCGCATAATAAATAATAACCCACAGAATCTCCAAAGGAAAAACAAAAGCATTCCTGAAACAAAAATTGATCATAACCAAAGAATGTAGGTATATGTGAACAAGTCTTAATTACCAGAAAAATCATATTACTAAAATAAAATAAAACATGTTTATTGCGAAATAGCAACACCACGAACTGAGCGCCTGCGCACACAGCTGTTTATAGTTACCTCACGCCATATTGGATTATAAAGAAAAAAATTAAACAAACAATTAAGTACATCATGGGCGTAGAGTGACTTAAGTATAATATTAAAAGTCTTAAGAAAAATATATAAAGTGTGCAGAAACAGTAAAATAATAAAATTAAAGTTTATTGTTTACTTTAAAATAAGGTGTATCACTTTGCGACGGTTAATTAGAAAGTAGTGGCTTATAAATAATCGTTCAATAAGTATATGTTATTATGTGTACATTTGAGATGGATTTAAAAACAAATTGCACGAACCGCGACAAAAGAAATTACTAAAAACAAACAACATTGGCATATACTCCTCCTTCACACAACAAAATTCGTCATTCGAAAAAAAAGAGGACAGCTTATACGTTTCTATGTACCCAAAGAGATCAATGCAAAAATATTAAACTGTGATAACTGTATGTTTACTGTATTAATACTGAAATAAAATCAATCTTATCACTGTCAATATGAACTATTATTTACAGAACCCTGGAAAATTAAGGTTGATAACAGATTATACGAGGCCGGTAGGTACATAATGTAAATAGAGTGGCAGTACCAAACATTGTTTTCTAATTCTGAGAATCCTAAGAGTCATCTAAGGTTAGTCACACAATAACATATGCACAATCATTTAGCCACACGAACTCTTGTCTTCCTCTTAGTGGTGTCCTGACCTAAATTTGAAGGTATATTTGTCGAAGTAGTCTGTGTGGTACCTGGTGCCCCGGTATGGACTTGCAGTCTAAGTTGTTCCAGATCCCGTGTAGTTAATAAAGTGGAGACCTTATCGTTAGTTTTTGCATATATCCTCCCAGAAGAAACCCAGGCATTCGTTCCCAACAGCTCTCTGGCACCCTTGAATATCAGTAGTCGCTTTTTGGTCAGAAATTCCGTTATCAAGAATGGAGACCCTTTCAATTTTCTCCTGTCAGAAATTATCTTCCTTTGCAAATTCAATGAATCCAAACAAACGGCTACGGGTCTTGCTTTTGCTGATATCTTCCTTCCTAGACGGTAAACGTTAGAAATGGCCTCTGGAAGGACACTAACACCAATTCTGGACGCGATTGTATCAGAAACCCTTTCACGAAGGTTTTCTCGCTCTTCCTCTGGTAATCCATGCAGGAGAAAGGTCGATTTTCGATCAGATGTTTCCAAAGTATCCACTTTGTCTTCCAGCTCCGATATTGTCCTTCTCAGCTGGTTAAGGGCCTCGTCCGTCTTCTTCATATAAATAACAAAATTGGATTCGAGCAGATCCAGCTTTTCGTTTCCACTTCCAGGGGATCGGAGGGACTCCAGCTCTTTTTTGAAAGCTGCCATC
This sequence comes from Athripsodes cinereus, assembly GCA_947579605.1. Classification (NCBI taxonomy): domain Eukaryota; kingdom Metazoa; phylum Arthropoda; class Insecta; order Trichoptera; family Leptoceridae; genus Athripsodes; species Athripsodes cinereus. The sequence goes on from OX388310.1 coordinate 10,811,400, forward strand.
TCCGTTCTGAAATCCGACTCCATCCTCCTCATCTGTTCCATCTTACGAATTTTAGCTTTCTTTGCGATATTATTCACCGCGCGAATTTTATCAGCGGACCGCCATTCGCGACCATAGACAATGTTGGGCTATATTCAGTCTGTTGGGTGGGCCCCCAAACAAAAGCGGGGCCCTGGACACTTGCCGTGTACGGCTCCTGCCATAAAGATCAGAGGCCTGAGTCAACAACACACTTTCGTCTCACGTTCCCGCTCCGTTCGGAACGTTCGGGTGCAGACGATGTTGCAAGCAAGTGTCAATTTCGTTGCTAAGATACACAATAGTTACGAAAATTAACACTTTGGCGCACCATCGTCTGCACCCGAACGCTAGCGGAGCGGGAACGTGACGCGATAGTGTGTTGTTGACTCAGGCCTCAGTACTGATAATACATACATATTATACTTACATACAATTTTGTGAATTCTCAATATACCAGTTTCTTTTTCCATCATTCAAGAATACATAACAATTCTTTTCTCGGGGCATTTTTTTTTGTTTTCATTGAAAGTTTTGTAGGTCACATTATATAATTATATTCATAAATATTAAAGTGTCAAGCTTTGAAGCGAAACTTATTTTGTACGTATAATAATAGATATTATGTATATACAAGATGAACAGTTACAGACAAATTTTAACAACAATAATTTTGATATTTTCGTTTATATACATACATCCTAATAATATTATTATCATTTCAAGCAACACGATACATTTTCCAGTTAAAACCACAGTAATACAATAATAAAATATACATACGATAACGTTATCTATTAGCAGAGTTGGGCACTGATTAGTAAGTTAATTAATTGAGGTGAAAATTGTGATTGAAATTTGACTTGGTTTATTCAGTCCGTTACTTTTGCTGAAGAAATGATGAAAGGGAGTAGCAATTTTTAAAGAGTTGAGACGCATTAGGGATAGGTACCTACCTACCTACCGAATCTTAAAATTTCATTTAATTTACGACTTTTTCGCTGAGGGACTAGTTTAATACTTTTTTTTAGTATTGTATTACATTTTCATTAAATTATTACCTAACTACTTAATGAGTAACGTTAATTTTTTCGAAGTTCACTTTTTCGTTAATGAATTAAAGATTAACTCAGTAAAATTGTTGATTACTGATGCCCAGCTCTGTGCTTTATTAACCTATAAACATCCTCGCTCAAATATCCGAAATAACTTGTATCACCATCATATTGTGTCACTAGTGAAAACGACCACAAGTCCAAAGTATATTTACCTATGTACTAACTGCAAAATTATAACATATTACGTTATTTTACTGATTCTTGAATCTCACGAGAAACAACTTTTATGCAAGTTGATTGTGTGTAATCCTATTGAAATTCTAAGAATAAGGAGAACATTTGAAGTTATGCTGACTTATGAGAGAATTCAAATAGGAAAATGACTGTATGCAAAAACTTAAACTCAAATTTCCATGTACCTACATAAATATATAAAATAATTTATATTGACTTGTAGCTGTTTTTATTAGTGACACTATGAATTTTCACACTCTTAAGTAAATTGCGCTAAATAGCAGTCACATTTTCCACACATTCAAAACAATAAAACGCATTTTTGGCATTTAACACTTCTATCGAGATATAGGGTCGGCAAATATACGAAGCATGTTTATAGATAGCTAGGTATCTATTTCTTTACGAAAAAAGCAACTGGTATCCAACGCATATCGCGTACATTGAAAAGGTATCGATAACATATATAAAATATCATATCAATAAAATATCATCAATAACTAGCATTGTTCCCTCTCATACTAATGCTCATTCTTCTTTCTGTGCTGGGGGTGGGGTTCGATGGCGGGGGGTTCCTCCATCTCTTAGGCCTCGATAATATATGACCATCTGTGGATGCTCTTCCTCTAAACGGTGTTCCGACAGGTTCCTCTAGACTACCTCCTGTGCTGATACCAGAGCTGGTGACACTACATTCTGAAGTCTCGTCCTCTTCGTCCACTTCCACTTCCGTCCAACGTCGGCCTGTAAAAATAAAATTAATAAAGACTATTGGTACGAGTATGTATTGCATTCGAAATTTATTAAATATTCTACTACACTAACTTCATCGACGTCCAGTGATGGACCTGAATACAGAGGCCCGTTCGTAAGAAAAAATAAATTGATTGTTCTTCACCGCAAAATTGATTTACTCGAGCTACATATAATTATATTACAAAAATACTTCTTACTGAACGAAGAGGTGTATTTTTTCAGAATTAATTATTTTTGTACCATAAGTGGGATGGACGTAATGTCAAATAAGAAATATATTTTGTTTTGTAATACTTTACATTTTTTTTATTCAAAAGCAGTTTACATACCTACTGCCGAGAATCTGTTTCACTTAAAATAACAACATCCTGAAATGAATAAACTGTAATATACTTTGGAAAATTTAGTAAAACAATACCGAGTATACCTACTCTACAAAGATTCATTAAATTCCTATAATAATTATACATTTAGTCTAACAACACTTAGCACATAGTTATCATTTCCTCTTCCTGTATAATAATACATAATATTCAAACCATGGATGTATGTAGGTAGGGGATGGAACGTTTATAGTAATTTGTATGAATGACAGCGAAGCCAAAAAGTGAGGAAGGGAAATCGACGGTGGCCATTTTGTAGGAAATACTTTATTTAGCATTTGTATGGGCAATGTATGGAAATTATTCACAGTATCAGAAAACATTATATTTACTTCTTAAAATAATTACAATGCCACATAACTTAATGTTTTCATATACTTGATGAAATAGGGAATAGGATGAGTAAATAAAATTGAGTATTTCATTTCAAAATCATTATTTATTTTTAAACTTTGTTTTCATATACACACAATATGGAGAGAATGAATGACAATTGAAGGATATATCTAAATGAATAATATAAAACACACGAACTTGCAAATGAGCGGGAAACTCAGGATATTTCGTAAGAATGACGTTTTTCTCCAACCTCGCAAAAAAACGAGATGTTTTTGAACACAAAACACTACGTTTACTTGGTGTCAAATATTGGATAATGTCCAGTTTCTCCTTTCTGGATACTTTGGAAAACTACAAAAAATGATTTTGTTTATAAACATGCGATAATATCATTAACCTGATCAGATTTGTATGCATGAAACATTTCATTCTAACGGGTAAACAAACCAAACATCAGATTGTAGGTTCTTTGTATTGTCAGATGACAGAATGGAAAACAAGTTACATGTGTAGATATAGGAGAATAAGGACAGATAATTATATAGAACGTTTATAACATTATTATGATCATTTATAAGTATACGAATTATAATATAAACGACTTTAAAATCGCAATATATTAAGATAAAAACTACAATACAAAACAACTTACCGAAAATATGACAATCCTGTTTCCTGCGAAAGTTGGATTGGATTTATAACCACAACCATTTATAGCGCACATCACCATGTTAATCATAAGATGATTCCTATTCTTCTAGATATAAAAACAAAAACCGATATGAAAAATTCAACTGATGTGCAAAAACTTTAAACATTTTTAAAACAACTAAACATACAAATACAAGGGTTGGTTCATGGGAGCATAAATGTCACTCGGCGTCGTTTGACCTGAACGACCATGAAGTTGCAGTGAGTGGTGAATGTAATCCGGATAATCGTGAATAACTTAGAGCGTTTTATGACCCAATGTTATCGTAATGGCGCCATTATTTTTTACGTCTTTTTATTATTTTTTTATTGCTTTTATAACTTTTAAAAATTTTTTTTTTTTGGATTTACTTTTTGTTATAATTTCTTAAATTCGCCGACGTGTAAAAGATGTAAATTATGAATATATTTAAATAATTAATATTTTTATTATTATTTGACTGGCGCCTTTTTATAGTAGCATTCAAGTACTTTTGTGTTTCTTTTAAATGATAAAAGTATTTTTGTCTCTAACGAAGGAATAAATTATTTTAATAGGTATCTTTAAAATTAACAGTTAAAGTAATAACTACTTGATTAGTTTATAACTAATTGCTTTATACTTTTTTTTAAAATTATTCCATTATCTAACTTTCTGAGCTTGTATACTTCCCAAATACTTGTTACAAGTTTATATCCTAAATTTATCCAAACGAATTCACTGAATCAGCGTCAGAAATTATAAATGACAATTACGCAGAAATCGAGTATATTTTCTGAGACTATAATTCTTATTTTGTTACACATTTTGAAAACATAGTAACATACAGTACATGAACACTATGAATGCGTACTGGCATTGTATAGGTACTTTCAAAATATGCGTCGTCGACTGATCACTCGGTGACTGTCTGAACGCAGCCCAAATGCGACGCACCGAACAAAATTTATTTCTTACAAAATGGTCGTCATTCCCCTCCCCGCGCAGCTACAAAATGTTTACCAAAGTGTCTGTCCATTACTCTATTTAGGTCCATGATTCAAACTATGAAATTATTTTAGAACAAGAATCTAAAATAAAGGCAAACTCATCAATCGCTTCTCGCAATAATATTTCAATCATCCAAAAGTAATTAGTTATGACACCCACATGATTGAAATTAATAGATATACAAGTAAACGTACATACGCCGAAAATATTATTTAATATCATCAAAATTGAAACTCAAATTGAAATAAATGTGAGTATTATAATATCTTTGCAAACATTTTGCAAGGCGTGCTCAGGTAGAGGTAAAAAAATCGAATTATGTAGGTAGATAGTAGATACTTTTTTCTTGTATAAAGTTTGATAAATAATATCGTATTTTCTTCCCCTAGAAAAAATCCAGATACGCCCTGTACACATTATTAGATACGTTGACTTTATTTCTTTCCACGTTGAGACACTAAATCCCAGATGATTATTTTTATATAAAAAACATTACCTACTGTATGTTTAAAACAATGTTTTATTACCAAGTGTTGTCAACATGTGGTAATGTAAGTCATTAAATAGCACTTTAAAAATTGACTGAATTTCAATATCACACATAGGGAGACTGAGGGTCGCAATTTAGGGTTAAAGTTAGAAAAGCTGTCATTTGGATGCTAAGCTGACGCTGTGAATTATAACTTTAAATTAATTTATATGTAGATTAGCAGGACGTGTAAATGGGAGTACCTATAACTGATGGAATGCGAGATAGGTATAAGCATTATTAAGCCCCACGTGCAGACACCATTCATTAATAAATTAGGTAGGTACATTATTGATAAATCTAGAATTATAACTTTAAATTAATTTATATGTAGATTAGCAGGACGTGGAAATGGGAGTACCTATAACTGATGGAATGCGAGATAGGTATAAGCATTATTAAGCCCCACGTGCAGACACCATTCATTAATAAATTAGGTAGGTACATTATTGATAAATCTAGAATTATAACTTTAAATTAATTTATATGTAGATTAGCAGGACGTGGAAATGGGAGTACCTATAACTGATGGAATGCGAGATTGGTATAAGCATTATTAAGCCCCACGTGCAGACACCATTCATTAATAAATTAGGTAGGTACATTATTGATAAATCTAGAATTATAACTTTAAATTAATTTATATGTAGATTAGCAGGACGTGGAAATGGGAGTACCTATAACTGATGGAATGCGAGATAGGTATAAGCATTATTAAGCCCCACGTGCAGACACCATTCATTAATAAATTAGGTAGGTACATTATTGATAAATCTAGATTTTCATCCATTTTCGAATTGTATTGCTTTTGTTGGCCATATAATTACATATGTAATATAGAAATTAATCACGTATACTATGTAAGTGAATGATCATAATGTTATAGTAGGTATAGTATTATTTTGTGTTCTGTTTGGGAAAGACAACTAGATGTTTCTTATTATTGTTAACCTTTTGTGCGTAATACCCAAAAGTTTTTACATGCAGGAAGGTTATTCTAGCTAAACATTTGTGGGATTAATATTTGAGATTGTTCATATGACAAATTTTGAGTAGGTATATAGTATGCATTACTTAATGAAAATATGATTATTGTTTCTCAGCATCACACCTACCCCATTACTCGTACATACAAAAGTGACAACACAGTATCAATTTTGATTGTTTATTCGTTAAGTTCAAACTCGTGAAAAAGGTTTTATAATCATTATGGGCGTAAACATCCAGGTATTCACATAGTAGATCCACAATGCGAGTGTATAAAAAAATCCTCAGTATCACTGCATTGTCAAAACATTTGATGGAATGCTCTGATCTATACAACTGTTAAATATGAAATAAATTTGAACTGTGAAAGCTTTTACAATGAGTGAAAAAAGGATATTGCAGTGCCGTACCAAGTAATAATATGGGTGAGATAGCAGGGCGTGTTGGATAGGGGAGACTCAGTGGTCCATTTGTGGATGGGGGCTCCGGTGAGAGACCAGGATCTCCTGGTGTATCTGAACCAGACCTCTTAAGTCGTGGACTCTTTGCGTGGACTCTCCAAAAACGGCAAACATCTCGAAAGACGGACCAAACCTGAAAGAAAAATGAGACATTTATTTAGTTTTTCGGTGTAATTCACAGTTCGCAATGAGATTTTTTCCAAAGGAATTAAAAGCACCTGGAGTTACTCGATAGAGTAAAAATATAGATACTACAGTATCTTGGGCACGTAATGATAGGAGAAAAATAGCAACTACTACAACTGACAATTCAGGGGGAAATATCAAGGAAGAGAACCAGGTTGGAGAAGAATCTCTTGGCTGCTCAAATTTTGGACAATGGGTCATAAGTAGCACAATTAACACTGCTGTTTAGGGCAGCGTCAACGAGGTAGAAATAGCTCTGATGATCACCAGCCTGCGCAGAGGAGACGGCACTTAGAGAAAAATAAGCATTAATATTAAAACATAGAGCTAAGTTTTCGCTATGGTGATCGCCAACATTGTAAGAATCTGAAAAGCCACACAAAGAAGGTATTGAAGAACTCATGTACACTAAAAACTGAAATATCAATATCTCTATGTGGTCAGTGTACACTACACTGTAATAGGTATAATTAATTTTTTACAATTTTTTTTAAACGATATATCTGGGTTTTGTTATAAACCTACTTATAAACCTGTTATAAAGCTACTAAAAGCTTGTGTCATGAAAGGGGAGTTTGCCGGCACCTGGTATCGAACCACCTGGTATGCAAGGTGCTGAGTTTATTGCACCAAAATAATAAATAGCCTTGTTTCAGATAAGTGCATATCTCCTTATTATTTTTATGTTTTCTTCCCGCATCCATTTGTTGCAGATGTTCAAACAATTGTAGTTTATTTACACGGATTCTATCCACAATACTCCTCATGTATCCACTTATTATTCTAATACCCACATTTCTCACGACATCACACAACATTTTACCAAACATTCTCAGCGATCGCATCTTCACAGAATTTATTCCACTTTCGTCCTTCTTCAACCATGTCTAAATACAGAAGTGTCGGTACCAGAATAGTATTGTGCACCAGCATTTTTGCCAAGTTCAACACATCAATGGGTTGAAGTCCACCTTGTTCTGATATTTTTGTTGTATTTTCCATTTCCATCGCAAACATGCTATCTAAATGTACATATTCGCCTACGTGCTCTAAATATTAATTTTTAACAAAGCAATATTAAAACCACACTCGATATACACAATATATCAGATGTGGTTTTGTAACATACCAATTCATCTGAATTTTGATTCATCATATTCCATGGGCTTACCTATCCAGTTTGATCTGTAATTTTTTTAAATTTTACTCTATTTTTTTTTTAAATTTGGTAGAGAGATGAAAAGATTACCCAACTTTTAAATTTTATACTTTTTTGTCTGTGTCGCCGCGGTTTTCAATGTAGTATAGGAATTAAAATATTTCGTTTTAATTCCTATACTACATTTCAATTTTCTTAAAGAATTTTACAATCAACTTATGTTCATTCCGACCTCTAGGGGAGGAGGGGGAGGAAGACCTACCACTCGTTTGCTAATTTTCTATACTCAAATGCTAATTTTGCAGTTCTGTCTAATTTATTAGTATTTTTGAGACCCTAGAGTACGCCCATGCCATTTCGTATGATAAATATTGAGTGTGGAATTAAATTTACATGTACTAATTAATTATTTTCAATATTGTATTTTGTTAGATGGCTTAACTATGAAAGTACATACTCTGATTATGTTGGGTAAAGACAATCAATAATAGACCTAATAAATGCCTATTTAATAACTACGAATGTTATTTATAACAATCAAAAAGTAATAACCCACTTCCATATAATATAATATAATAATTAATAAAGATGCATATAATCTTTGACGGTTCTAATTATTGTCTATAGAAAACAATTAATTCGTTCTTTTTAATAGAAATCGCTTACGTACTTATACTACTACTACTACTATACCATCACGGCATATCCCACAAGTGGGGTAGCCAGCAGACCAGCTTACGTACTTATGAGCTTTGGTATTATTTTTTTCTAGCAATGTTTGCTCACGTACTTACAAAAGATGTGTACAGCTACAGCGTACACGCACAGAATGATAATATTATAATATGAAGTATTATTTATTATATTAGTATTGTATGGTATTGTATAATACGCGTATGATATGCCTCATCGGCCTTAGGCTAAATAATGCTTCAAGATTCGTTCGTCGTATCAACAACGTGCCATTAAAATTCACTGCCATTAAGTGATGTCAGGTAATATTATTTGTAGGTAGGTACATTGGTGATGTATCTGTGTACTTACTTGATCAATACTTTCTCTAACAGATATTTCATGGAAGCATACACAGCCAATTTCCTTACTTCTCCTCTGTCCTTCTTCTATTGTTACCATCCTATCACCACTTTGGTCGGTTTTGTTCCCTACTAATACAACGGGAACATCTAAGATTCCTTCCTGGAAAATTAAAATTAAGATTTGTGAGAACTCCATTTGAATTAAGCCTTAATAACTAAAGTTTCCTCACCTAGAATTATTAATTTCCAAAGATATGTAAAAATATATCGGCGAAAAATACACACAAGATTTAATTGGCATTCGTTATGTAGTAAGCTTAGTTAATTTATGCCATAGTGATCAGGGCACTAGTAGAATAAGAAAATATCTGTGTGTTTTACATATAATTAAATGAATAAGGGTTTGAAAGAAAATCTAAAAGACCCCAAAAGCTCTCAAAGTCATCAATATATTCTTTATTAAGTTGGAGTAAGTCGATAGCGGGAGAATTGCTAAAATCTGGGATCTTTGGATTAAAAGTCAAATATGCTACAATCAAACGAACGACGACATTAGAGAATGCTTAATATTTTTACTTCTCAGAAAATAAAATCGTCAAAAATAAAAGGAAACAATTTTATTTTCACGTATTCGCCGTGCATCAAGATGAAATAATAATAATAATTTCATTCACGTACATACACTGAAGCTTTGAACTTTACATTCAAATAAAGCCTTTATTTGTCAAATGAGAATGAACAAGTCCTTGGTCGTAATAAATGGAAATGACAAAGATTTGGGTCAAAATAACGCTGTGATAAGGATAAATATGGTAGATGAGATGCGTTTGTATGGAAAACCTCGAGGAAATAAAGGTAAAAACAGATCTATGTGACTTTAATGTGTACAGATCCTTATAATTCAAGGACATTTTATTATTAAATTGTACAAACATGTTGATATTGCTTATTTTAAAATGTACAAAAGGTTACCTACCTGTTTATTTCAACTATGTAGGTATGTTCCTAGTTCTTACCTACATCCTTAGGATTTTATTTCCTGTCTTCTAGGTCAGTGCGGAGAATGTGTAAATATATTTTTAAGATCACTTTTTATTGGTAATAATAAATGGTTTATATTACAGATATAGACTATAGCCTCTTAAGATGATATTTCACGAACCAGGGGACCCTACTTAATTTATTATTAAAGTTACTGAATTGAGTGGTTTCAATGGTAATATTTTTATATATATAAGTATATTTATTTACAAATATTTTCCGCCAAAGCCTTTAACATGTTAAACCTCTGTATACATACAAAACATGTAAACAAAGGAAAGATCTGTTACAAAAAAGACACAAAACAATTAGACTAAAGAAACGAAAGTTTTACAGACAATATAACATTAACCATGTTATAATTATAAAAAAAGATACAAAATTGTTAAAAAAATTTGGTAAAGACATTACAAAGAGAAATCAAAGGTATAAAAATGTCAAATATAGTAAAAAGTCAATTAGTTAAAATTCATAAGTTAAAAATTTGGTCAAGACATTACAAAGAGAAATCAAAGTGGTATGAAATAGTCAAATATAGTAAATAGTCAATTAGTTTAAATTCATAAGTTAATAAAAAATTTATATAAAAAATTTAAAAATTTCAAATAACAGAGATCAATTAAAAAACATAAGTTTAGGTCAAGTGGTTAAAAGAGCAATTCGCCACACAAAAAAATAACAATTAGTCACATGAACATATCCAGTTAGAGGCATAGAATACCAGAGAAGATCAACGTAAATAAGCAACTATAAACCTCGGCTACCCATTGTCAGTTTGTACACTCAAGTGTTTGATAATGTCAGATTTGTATTTTAGAAAACTGTCAGCAAAAATATCAGTGCTTTCACCCACCAGATTACCAAGTCTGTGAAATCTGTTTATTGGAGCATGCTATGTGTAGTTGTTTTTAGTGTAAGACTCGTGAAAAGTTACAGATTGTCTGGTACTTCTGACGGGGACATTAATTTGGATTAATTCAATCAGCTCAGGAGAATCGATTGCACCGTTTAGAAGCTTGTGCAGGAAACAAAGGTCGAACATCTTCCTTCGATTCTCAAGACTAAGGATACCGAGCTCGCTCTTTAAGACTGAATATTCAATATTCTCTATAGGTATTCCCATTCTGTAATTAATTAATCTTAAGAACTTTCTCTGTACCCTTTCCAGACTTTTACTATGGACGGCATAATTCGGGGACCACACTGCGGTATTGTACTCCAGTAATGGTCTTATAAGTATATATATATAATGAGTTACAATCCATTTGATTGGTCTGCAACGAGTTTGGACTTTCTTCTCCACTCCTTCCTATTCTCAGCCAGTCTCTTCAACTCCATGTATGAGCCACAGTTCATGTCCCTCTTCAGTTGGTCCATATATGCGTCTCTTGGTCGGCCTCTGCTATTGGTCCCCTCGGTCTTACCCTCCGCGATGGCGATGAGTAGTCCTGGGTGCCTAATGTTGTGGCCAATCCAGTTAGCTCGTTGTTGGCTGATTCTCTTAAGGAGTTGCCTTTTTTCGCCTACCCTGGTTAATACTTCTTCGTTTTCGACGTGCTCCGACCAATGGATCTTAAGCATGCGTCTGTAGCACCACATTTCAAAGGCCGCCAACCGTCCACTTTCACTCTTGCTGATGGTCCATGTCTCACAACCATAAAGCAGAATGCTCCATACAAAGGCTTTAGTAAGGTTCTTCCTTACGCTTAAGTCAATATTTGGGGATTCCAATATCTTCGATTTTTTGTTGAAGGCAATCCTTGCCTGGTTTATTCTGCTTACAATTTCTGCTTTGGAGCGTCCATCCTGGTTTATTCTGCTGCCCAGGTACACGAATTCACTTACTTGTTTGATGCTCACTCCATTTATGGCAATGTTCGCAGTCGCTTCATCCCTTCCGACGACCATACATTTTGTTTTGTCTTTATTTATTTTCATGTTGTACTTTGACAGCAGTATACTTTCCATTTTTCCTAAGGCTTCGTTCAGCTCCATCTCGGAGTCTGCGAGCAGTGCTATATCGTCGGCATATCGAATCATGTCAACCTTTTTCCCATTTATTTTTACTCCTGTCCAGTTCTTCATTTCTTCTCTCAGTTCATCAAAAGCTCGCTGTATGTAGCAGTTAAAGAGTGCTGGCGACATTGAGCATCCCTGTCTTACACCTTAATCTACCCTTGCTTCTGCGCAGCTCTCTCCGCTTTTAATTACAGCCATTTCGTTCTTGTATAGGCTCCAAATTGCTCTTCTGTCTTTATAACTCATTCCTATCTGGTTTAGAGTGTTAAAAAGTTTTTCCCATTCTACTTTATCGAATGCTTTTTCTAGGTCGACGAATGCTACATATGTATGTGTTTCTATTTACTGTTATTCTTTTTTCAAGAACAAGTCTTAGACTCAGATTTGCATCTCTTGTACCTGTCTCTTTGCGGAATCCAAGTTGATCTTCTGAAAGTGTTTCGTTGATTTTACTTTCCGCCCTTTTCATTATAATGTTGGTGAGTATCTTAGAAGCGTGTGATATCATGCTTAATGTTCTGTGTTGTTCGCAATTTGTCGTGCCTGTTTTCTTAGGTAGCGCTCGTATCAGACATTTGGCGAAGTCCTCAGGTATCTCTCCTGTGTCATATATTTTGCAGACAAGCTAATACAATGTGTCAAGCATGCCGCTTCCTGCGCATTTAAGCAGCTCTGATGGAATAAGGTCAATACCTGGTGCTTTGCCGTCTTTCAATTTTGATATGATCATCCCCATTATTTTCTATGTCATATTCTGTTTCTAGTGCCTTGCTTTCTTCAAGTATGTTCTTTCCTTTATACAGTTTTATAGGTATTCTTTCCATCTATTTACGATCAGTTCATCCTCAGACAGCATTTTGCCGTTTTTATCTTGTATGGCACATCTTGGCTGTGTTTTTTCATTGAAAAATTCTTTACTTTCATTGAATTTTTTTTATATGATTTTATAATAATCTGATACGTCTGAAAATGTGATAATATCATAAAGGAAGTGAAATAACGTCACAATTATATCGCATGATATGTTTGAACATGGAATAGTTCCGCTTTGCTTGATCATCACACATAATATGAAATGATAATTTTCTCATAATTCAGGATAATTTAAAACTGTCTTTGAACCTGCAATTTGGTAATAAATCTCACAGTAATACTAACAGTTATAAGTATTTTAAAGTTAGGCTCATATTCATCAAATCAATTTTTGTATAATATGAAGGAAGGTTTATATAGGTACAAACATTTCATAATATATTTTATTATTATAAATTTACCTTCGTACTACTCGATCCCAGTCTTTTTCTTCTTTTATTATAGTTGATAAGAAACTTCAACCTGTTACACTCATCAAATGAGCATTTATCTGTGACGGAATAGACAAGGATGAAAGCTTCGGCCCATCGTATGTTAGCTTCCAATGTCAAGCACTCACTCTCCTGAAAACATAAAAAATGCATAGAAATGCGTGTTGATATAAATTAAAATCAAAAATATTTACGTAACGCGTTGCAAATCATGCATACCGATACACTGTGCAAAAATCTGAAGTCTTTGAGATATGGAAGAGTTTTAAAAATGTACAATGATATCTGGTAAAAAAAAAACTCCTTATTTCGTCAATAAGGATTTCAGTGGCCTTGATGATTTTCTTTTTAAAATAAATTAATTTATTTTGATAGTACGAGTATATTGAGATGATATGGAGTGGCGAGATTATCACTATGTAGTGATTTTTCCATCTGCGATGTTGGAGCGTCATTAAATTTATGAAAAGAGGTACCTTAATTATTGATGCTAACTCGCTCTGAATAAAGAAGGTTTGTTTCAACTCTGTGCTTACGAGAAGAGAGTTGAAGAGTGAAGAAAAATGTAATAATATTATTTTGAACAAAATTTCATATATTTTATGTACACACTATTATCCTTCGCATTTCTTGCTGGATTTAATTTAACAAGAATCATGAAGTGTATCAGCAACAATGTCGTAGAAGCCACTAGGAGAAATGAAAAGCTATTTTAGTAGATTATTTTATTAACATTTATTTTGTTAAACTCCATATCTCGTAATAGTTAATAAAGTATGATTTTAGGTTTTACTATTAATTTTATTATAGTGACCTAACTTTTGACACGCGATTTTATTATCAAAAAAACATATTAACATAATTTTGTAAATTGAAATTCCGGGTTAGTTGGAAGACATCGCATTCTAGCGATAAACTCGCCCTCTGTACATTGAATTGTATTACTGATATTTTTATGATACTTTGTATTAATATAACCAATGTACAGTGAAGAATAAAATAAATAAAATATGTTTAGTTTAAAAACACAATCACATCGCCTAATAAAGAAATAGTAAATCTTAAAAGCATATTATATTTGAATGAATATTAAGAAATTTGAAAAAAAGCATTTGTGTAAAATGTGGTTGAGTTCAATATTTCATGAAAGTTTATGAATTTGTTCAAAGTGGTTCAGCTGATGATGCTTTAACTTCCATGTTTTTTTTTTAAATGAATCTGTATAAAGATAAATCCTAATATACCCGGGTCACTTGATTGGAAGTCTAAGGCTCTACTATCAGGCTACCGACCAACTTATTTTAATTATATTATTTATGTATTTTAAACTTTTAGATTGGTTAATATACAACAGATTTAAACATTTTAATACTTCTCTAAAATCGCAACACAAAACAATAGAAATGTTAACGATATATTAACTAATTAAAGAAAGAAGCTCAGATAATAAGGTGTAATAAGATAAGTATAATAAGTATTATAGGTATAATAAGATAAGAAGGTAAAAATAAAGTTGGTATCAATACAAACGAAGCCCATATAATGTATAAAATAAAAGTTCTCGAGAACGAGAGTCGAACACTTGAGTGAAGTACCTAAAAGTGTGGATGTGTGGAAAATGTGTACATTGCTATTATCGGAACCACTCGGAAGATAAAGCTCATTTTACGTCTTGATAATAAAAAAAGGCAAATAAAACCTTCAAAAATGTACGTAATGAAACCTTCAAATTACATAAATACAAAGCTAGTTGATTAATTATACCTACCACTCATTACAATACATCTTCTTATACGTCTCTGGTAAAATTTTCTGATTCAATTAATTTTTTTCACAAGAATTTATTAAATTTAAAAAATGTCGTAGTCAAAATATTTGAAACATGAAAATAAAAATAATTATATTATTAGGCACTCATTAAAAAGTATGGCTTGAATTTTGCTTTAAAAGATTAATTAAAAAACAAAGAATATATTTCAGGCATACTATAAATTAAGCGATAAAATATGTAAAGCAAGCGTAGAAAACAAAATATTAAATAAAAGTGTACTTGGCAACATTTGATAAATTTTTCAAATTTATTTTATGTAGGTATCTTTTCTTTGCCACATTACTAGGTTATAAAAAAAAATACGTGTACTTTGTTTAATAGTCACACGTAAAAACAAAACAAAAATTCATCGATAGACTATTAAAAAAAGTAAACATATTTTATTATTTATAAGCAATTAATGTTACCGAATAGCGTTTTTTTTATATTAGTTCTATTTTTTTTTAATATTTCATCGTTTATTTTTTAGGATGCCTGAAAGCCGTATAAAGATAATTTAAATTGATGTTATTTTAAAACTTTCAGCGCTGAATCACAATAAAATTCGTAATTTATATCCAATTTATGACATTTTCGTAACTTTTGACCCTAATTACTGATTGATATACTGCACTGCGTTTGAAGTTACTCGTATACACGTGTATCTTTTTTTTTGCAAATGAGAAAATCAAGTAGGTACTAGGAGAAGTTATTTTCCAAATTAAAAAAAGCAAAAAAACATTCCATCAAATACAACTTTCCGTTTTCGAAATGTACCTATGGATACTCATTTTAAGCTTGATTAATTTTACGGCAATTCATGGAGGCGCTTTGATTTTGGACACATATATATGGTATGTTAATATGAAACTCGAAAATATACCTATTTCCATGTGATTTTTTTTATATTGCCAAGCTTTTGATTTCTAAGGTTTGTGATTACCACGAACTTTGTACTTGACAACTTGTTTGGCGTAAACGTAAATTGACGTAGATACGTGTAAACATTGCATAATCCACTGGGTAATCTAAAAGTTTGATAACTGTGGAAATCAAGGGTTGCTGATTAAATTTTCGTGATAAAAGGATGAGATAATAGATAAGCGTGCGAATATATTTTTAAAAAGGATTAAATTATTGTAAGGAAAGTATGCCGTTGGAAAACGTAAACGTGATGCAATCTCGCGTGCAGGGATTTTACAATATTGGGATTTTTTCAAACAATATATTTTAAAGTCTTTATAGAATGTCTCCTAAATATGTTTTCCTTTTAAACTTGTAAGCAAGCAGATATTTAAATATTATCTTTAACTTTTTTTATGATGAATAAGTAAGCAGTTGAAGGTTTACGTTAGGCTTAGTAATTCCAATAAGTAGATATATTACTTAAATTATATATTAACAATTAACTTAATGAAAAGGCTTATTTTTTTGTTAATAAAATATAAATATATTATAGAATGAAAGGAATAATAAACTTACGTGTGGCTGTCCAGCTGTATCCAATATATCGAAGTAGACCATCTCATTATCCATGACAGTGTGAAATGCGTATACCTTCTCAAGTGTTGGATCATATTCTCCTATAAAACGTCTTGTGATAAAACGAACTACCATCGCTGAAAAGAAAATCCCTTCAGTGTATTACGAGTACGTATCCTCGACCAAATTAGTACCTACTTAATACATTTTATTATAATGTGACACGTTGATCGAAAAAATAATAAAAGAAAAACTATTTATCTTCCAAAAGTAAAAATAAAAATAAAAAACCAAATTTTTTTCCCTTTTCAGGTACCACTATTATATTATTACATTGATACTAAATTATTCGTCTCGTCAAGCCACATTACTGATGAAAATATATGACTTTTACTCTGAGATATCCACAGAAAAGCTATTGAGAGAAATTAAATCTCTTACATAGTGTTTTTCTTGAATAAATGGGTTTGTTTGAAGATATCGATACCAAATCGACACCAAATGCACAAATTTATTTGTTCAGTAATAATGTTGTCATGTTTTTTTCTGCTGTTTGTTCAACAAAGATTTTTATTATAATCATCATAAATCGTGAAAACTTACATGTACTCTTCTGGCAAAATAGTGTTTTTTTTTATATCCTGCAAAATCTTTACAACGCATATAGGAGGTTTCATAAATAAACCGACGAAATATTATTTAAGCAGATGCTTATACGAGTACAATAGTGGATCTCAATGTATGCATAATATTTTTAATAAACCATGAATGTCACTCTCTATGGTGAAGAAACGAGGAGAGATTTTCAAGTACATGAAAGGGAATTAAGAATAATAGGTATATTATGGATATTTTATACAAAAGTAGGTACGTGTATATCTAGATTCAGTGGTGATCCTAGCGTTTCCTTGAGTCCAAGAAAAGCAATTTCGTGGGGCTCCTTTAGACAATCTTTAACCCTACGAGGTGTGGGAGCAGTTTATGAATTTCGCGATCCCTCCATTCTGTGCAGTGGTTTGGGAAAAATTGGTCTTAGTCACAGGAAAAATCATCATGTTCGTCAGTCCCTCAATTTTGAGAATCATGACCGTCATGCCCCATTCTATAGACCATCCGTCTCCACCTCAAGCAATCCGTTTACCGGAGTAATACATGGCTAGTCATTAATAACGAAGAAAATATGAACATCATAGAGAGTTATATTTTTATTTTTGTTAGGTCAACTCATTAGTTTTGTTAAAATTATTATTAACAAAAAAACTAATCATAAATAGTCATTTCAATATTGAACACACACCAGGCACTGTTTTGAAGATTTTTAACAAAATACTTACTGTATGCGAGAAGAGAAGAGGAGGATGAAGTAGCACCTACTTATTTAAAAGAAATATTTTTGACTTGTTGATAAGATATTTTCACAAAGTACTTGTATATAACAATTTACTTTGAATTTGATTTTGTTTAACATTATTTAACTTCGTGTCTCAAACAGAAGATTAATAAATTTATAAATAAAACTTCTTCAAATAACTTTGGAAGAACATAATAATACAGAATCATAATCACGAATATTTATGAGAAAATAAAATGAATGAATTTCTAGTTAAAGATGTTTGTAATCAATGATCAGATAAATGAATAAAAAAATATATAATCCTATTATTATTTTTATCATTGGACAATATTAAAGTGTCGTTTACGTGCCAAAACACCTCAAGGACACTGTACAATTCATAAATTCTAGGACATTACATCCACGTCATATTAGAAATAATAATATAGATAAATATGCTAGTAGTGATGCGAAATGTAGTTTTTCAAGAACCGTATTATACTTGCTTTGATTTGAAGCCGTAATATAAATTTATACGTACTCGAAAACCATTTTTTATGTTTACTTTTATTCTGATAAAACGTGTAACCGGGTTAGTTGGAAGACATCGCATTTTAGCGATAAACTCGCCCTCTGTACATTGAATTTATAGTTGTTATTTTTATGCCACTATTTCATTATGTAATATTGTAACCAATGTACAGTGAAGAATAAAATAAATAATATGTATATTCCATAAATTTTGTCTAAAAATAGAAATTCAACTTTTTTTGATTTCTGATTTTCAGTTTGTTCCAACAACTACAAAGATTTTTTTCAAATGCAGTATTCTAAAAAAACTTACACGTAAGCATGATAAAAAAAACTAAATTGAGCTAATTCAGCTGTCTCAGATTCACGAAAATTGTCTATGTATTTTTATCTGCCTAGTGAAAGTATTAGATTTTTATGGTATCACTTTATTATGTAAGCCCGAGTTATTTATTTAATGCCAGTAATTTTTTTTTTGAATAATACTGAGAGAATATAAACACAAAAGAAATCATTGCTGAATTTTTGTTTTCAAAATTGAGACATAAAAATGAACATCTTTTTTTAATACCTATTGCGATATTTTTACAGATATAATAATTCATCATCCATTAGAACCAAATTCAACTTTTATTGTGAATAATTATTTAGTCATAAACTTTTTGATTTTTGAAAATTATCACAATGCATGTTTTATTTCCTAGACAATTTTAATTAAATAATACCCTTTAAATATTTTATATCTTTAATTATTGTGATAAAATTTTAACTAGCGACACGTAAATAATAATATAAATATCCGTCTAAATTAGTTTCAGCAAAAATTAATTTCCTAGACAATTTTAATCAAATAATACCCTTTAAATATTTTATATCTTTAATTATTGTGATAAAATTTCAACTAGCGACACGTAAATAATAATATAAATATCCGTCTAAATTAGTTTCAGCAAAAATTAATTTAAAGATATTTGCATCAGTCACTAATGGCATTTTATAAATAAATTTGTAATATATTTAAAAAATATTTAAGTAATCTAGAGAACAGTATGGTGTTGGAACAAGCGTAAGGTTTGATAAGGTTGGTACATTGTGGTTTTGAGCATAATAGTCTTTGTTTATTTTTTCTTTTGTTGTGTAAAGATGTGACCTTGCATTTCTCCCTGTTAACAGATTTTAGGGAATGAGGGAAAGCGGAAGTAAATAATGAATTGAAACTACTATGAAAGCTAAAATATTTATTCATTCCAGGTTTAATTTTGAAAATCTATTTATTTGATGTTGATTCAATGAGAAAATTATTTCAAAGAAATATTTTTTTTATTTTTTGACAAGTTTTTTCATATAATATTTTTTTTACTGACAGCATAAAATATCTTAATATTATATCAAAGGATATTTTGAAATATGAAAGCATTAACCATTTAAATCAAATTTCTCTCGTATCTGGGTATGTGTACCTACTTAGTACTTACAAATAACTCTTCCATTGACACACATTATATTCGTTAAAAGTTATAATTCTATATGAGTACATAGGTACACAATACATAATATTATTATAATAAACTGAATTGTTGTGAATGAATTACTTTATTACAACAACTCTGGTGCAATTTCAAATACTCACACAGCTTCAATGTTATTTCACATAAAAGTTATTCTACATAAAGGATTATCCTGTTAAAATATTCACCTATTCACGATGTGTTAAGAGAGTCAATTTTTTATCGATTTAAGATCCCGGAATATATTCATTCTGCTGTTGACTTGAATAAATTCCGGGATTCATTCGAGCACTCATAAAAGAACAATACCTACTGGTCTCCCACACTTTCCGTAAGTTTTCGAGGGTTCCGCAGAAGACATGTGTTTTGAAAAATTAATAAATTGTTATCTAAAATTCAAATTTAAAGATGTGGTTACCACCCATCCTGAATATCTTAACTTTTTAATGCCATGGAGAGGACAGCTTGCGTGCTTATTACTGTTTATCTGTTGGCTAACTCACTTGTGAGATGTACCTACCGTTATAGAATATAGTAGAGTAGTTGTATAGTAAATAAGTAAATTTACGTTCCGTATTGACGGTTTCGCAGTGGAAATGTGTAACATGGTTTGGCAGAGATAGATGTAATGTTAATACAAGTACAAGTTCAATAGAACCAGTCTAGTGTATTCAATATCATCTCACTTGTTATTATTTAACCTGCTGATATTTCAGTCGCGAATTTTATGAAATAGTCTTACACAACAACCTATATAAATAATAATATCTACATCCATGCCTTTTAAATGGTGAATTGGATTTAATATATTATTTACCCTGTAAAAGGTACGGACAAAGGTTGTCGACGTGGTGGATCGTATTGCCAAGCTAAAGTGGCAATGGGCAGGTCATGTTGCCAGACAGGGAACAGACAGATGGGCACCCAGAGTCCTAGGATGGAGACCATGGGACATGAAAAGAGGAATAGGCCGGCCTCAGAAACGTTGGGCCGATGATATTGTCCCTGTCGCGGGTAGCAGGTGGATGAGAGAAGCCCAAAGAAGAGAAGAATGGAAGAAATTAGAAGAGGCCTACATCCAGCAGTGGAGAGACGGCTGAAGAAGAAGAAGAAGAAGAAGAAAAGGTACGTATTTTCATATTTGATGTTTTCGTTTACATTTCAGTTATATGATAAAGTTTTTCACTTTACGGATGCCTATTTCTTTAAATAAAAGAATAGGTATCAGAAAAAAACTCGTCATTCTTGTAAAAATGAATCTCTTTGAATTGAGTAAATATTCATTATACTCTTTCTATTCTATAGCTTTGATATAATTATGGAAAAAGCTATTATTACTGTATTCTTTACAGAAAACTGTACTTTAATAAATACGAATATAATATATCTCTGCAGAAGAAATGTATTTTTTTCTTGAAACTCAAGATAATAATTGACAATTATGTAATTGAAACAAATGTTTCTCTCTACTATAGATTATTGATTCCGAGAGAGACGTCTTTCGACTTATCAGGTCATTATCAATTTTGAAAAAAATATTAAATGATCTCTCAATATAATTTATTTTCAATTGTTAATATTCTTGTCAGATAAGTTTGAAAATTTCATCCTTAAAAAAATTTCGATAAGAAGCTCAAAAGTAATACTTATAAAAATACGCTAAACTATATACTTAAAAATGTTTTTATTTACTTTAAACGAAGAAAAAGTATTTTCAAAACTCTTGTTTTATTTTTTATTTGTTGGTGATAGCTACTCAAATGGACTAATGCCAATATTAAATAATAAGTACTTATTAAGTAAAGATTCATCTCAAGAAATATATAAAATCGGTTTATCACTAAATTTACAAACAGAAAGTTTAATAAAGTTCTTTATAAAAAGCAATCAGTGAACCATTCAAAAGTAAGTAAAATACAAAGGATGCTTGACTTTATTCGTTCACAAAAAACTATCTTTTATCATTTTACCTCAGACTGTTTGTATATTTTGTCACTTAGCTTAGCAACTCAACGCAAAAAAAGAAAGTTTCTCAAAATAAAAGTTTTCAAATGTTGAGAATATTGACCTAATTAATTGTTTGTAGGCAAAATCATTCAGACACCAGAAGAACTATAATTTTATAATGTAAAATTGTTTAAGAAGCGAGCATTGTCCTAACAAATTGGCCCTAGGCTGACTTATGTGATCACTTTCGGTGTCTATGAATAACGTTCACTAATTGGCCACTCTCACCGTTATGATATGAGGTACACCAATCGAGAAACATGTTAATTCGAACCATAGATGCAACATTTTTTTGAGTTCTTTTATTATAGATCTTGAATGGATAAATTTTTTCCGTTTAAATGGTGTTAGAATATTAATTTTAATACTATTTAGATTGCTAATTTGAGCAGTCAGTAACAAATGTTTAGAATATTTATATTTTATTTGTTTCTTTGACGTGACTTGGACACAATTCGTGGAGGACAAAACTTATCAAACGTCTTGATTAGAGAACCGTGTTTATACTGTGTATGAAGTATGTAAAGATAGATTAACATTGCGTTCCGTTCTCTCTGCCTATACCACCTGGGATACGGCGTGAGGGTATAGTTTAGTTTATACTATGTAACAGTGTACAAAAATATTTGTTCTCATTTCGTAAAAAGTTTATAAAATAAACATTTTCTATTTGTTTGTTGAAATAATACCCAATGATTTTTTATGCAGAAGAAGTAACATGTACAAAATAAATTATAGTTAGTTTCCACAAAATCAAACTGAATAATTATAAAAAAAAACAATATCAAATTTAATTTTGGATACAAAAAAGTAAAATAATTGTTTGCAACATAATATAGAATTCATTGAAGCTGAAAAATAAATTCAATCTTGTTTTATAAATCCATAATAATAAATCTGAAGTTGTTATATAAACAACAAAATAACAAAAACAAGACCCCGTTGTTAGATATATTATCAATATCTAATATTATTTGTGTGTGTATCACTGGTGTTTATTGTGTGTGCAATCTTCTTTGCATATCCTTCCCCCACTCCCTTCCTTATACCCCAGTGTGCTCACATAATTGTTACAAAAAACTCTCTCTTCTGCTGAAAACTTTGGTGATGTGCACACGCATATATATCAGTCATATATCAAACAGTTTCAATAGTGTAATTAAGTGATTGTGTTTAATTAAAGTAATTCAATGATAATAATAATCAAATAGTGATATTAAAACAAACAATTATATAAGGTGTTTAAGTGCAATACAAGAAAGAAAATAGAAATTTAGGGTGAGTTACAGCTTCCTATATACCTACAGTCCTAATTTCAGTAGTGATATTTAGCCTTTTAACCGGAAAATATTCTACACCCGTATATTTCGGAATGAAAAAGTTCTACATCTTTCTCCATAATGAACCTTTGATACTTAACCTATCTGACATTACCAGCTGTTGATTGTCTTCATTCTTGCCGATCATATGTACGATGCCTGATCATTGGTGATAGTCTCACGTTTCCAAATTCTGATTAGGTTTTGCACTTGATGGTGAAGTGCACCGAGAAAATACAAAAAATATACGAATTTAACACGATCACACCCGGTAATACAGTGATCCGGGTGTTATGGTGTTAAACTTGTATACATTTTATACTACGTAGTCCAGCTGCATTGTGTTGTTAGTATTCGTTTTACGATCCTGATATTAATAATATTTTTTATTTGAATCTTAATCTTCTTTCCTCAATAAATGTTCATCTTTGAAGTATGGGGAGGTAATAAACCGGTTACAGTGGTTGTATTGTGAACGGTTGCGCTGCTGGGATCGGAGTCCTCACATTCTATGATATTTGCTACGCTCTGACATGTTTTTTCTTTATACAATTATGAAATATAAAACAGGATCTTCCAGGACTTCATAGACATTGTTGATAAAAAAGTAGCAATCTCTGACCAACAATCGTTGAAAATTCTCAAAACTTTATCATCAGAGTGCTTTGGATCGCTCGGTAAATATTTTCTTTCCGGTAATATATTGTACATCATCTGTTGTATGCATGTTGTTTACCTCCATAGAAATTCACAGAACTGACAATTGGAATAGGCATGTTGTATATTCTTATCTGCAGATGGGGTGAATGTGACTTCTAATATATGATGTCTTTGTCATTTGTGAGACGAGAATATTATTCTTCATCATGGAAAATGCTTGGAAAATATTTGATTTTGAGGTAATGGAAATACGAGTAGGTACGTTACGTATACAGGCAAATCATTCACACAAATATTATTATCATAAAATTATTGAAAGTTTCTACATATAAAACGCCATTGAATAACTATTTGATTTGTATAAAACATTGACACGAGATGTAGTTTTCTTCTCCATGACAGAAAAAGTAAGATATTTAGATAGATTGAGTGGCATGCCTCATCGCTGTATTGAAGATGTATAATTAATGTCTTATTCGCCGTATTACGAATCATCTTTTACAAAAAATTCTTGCAAATTTACCGAAAAAGAATTATAAAAAACGGTATTGCTAGAAATAAGATTAAAAAAGTCAAAATTTTATGTCTATTAAATGAACTTTAGAGACATAGTTTCATAATACTACTGTTTTATATAGTGTTTGTTATAGTTTCTCAACACAATTCAATAACGTTTTGATAAAGTAAAATCTGAAATATATAACACAGAAAATTAGTGCTCAGTGTCTAAGCTAAATAATATTTATTAGGCTGAAAATAATTTGGTAATAATTTATGCTTAATTCATGTTAAAATAATAACATTTGAGTTTTATTAAGTAGGTAAGAGGAAAGATGCGAGTAATAAGCATACCAAACTGTGAGGAGAGCTTTTACAGTAAGTATATGAAGTTCTTGAAGAAGTGAGATTTCCTAAATTAACATAATATCAATCATACTCACGAACGAGACATAATCGCTTTTCCACCTGTTGGACCTGGCTAGGTGACGTCAAAGAGATTTCCATTTATCAAAGTTATTTCTATAATTCATATAAATTTACAGGATAAGCATGACATGAATATTCATGACAGTTGATAGTTAAAATGTCCTCATAGGAAGAAAAAATATGGGTAATGTTTGTTTAACAAAGTATTATAAGACAGTTAACATCTTCGAAGTATGACACTTATCCTCGTTGTTTTACTTTGTAATGGCATGTTGAGAACGACCTGCATGTCCCTGTAGTTAATCTGCTGAATACTCAACTTGTGGGAATGGGAGATGAATTCTAAAATGCATTATTAGTATGGTTTTTCATTTAGTTAGGGTTAACTTTTAGACACATCAAGTGAGAATAGTCTAAACATTCATTTCCTGCAAGAGTGTGCCTGTATAACATGTTCATAATTATGAAATTATTCTCTGTATATTGGTAACAAAGTTTATGACGTATAATAAACATAATTATTATTATGATAGAAAGAAATAATAAGTAATACAATGTAGCTTCAATTAACTTTTATCATCACACACACTGACATGATGAGAGTAATAATATGAGTAGGTATACTTGGTAATTATTTCACGAGAATAATCTAAAAGGAAAATAATAAATCTTATTACAAGAGTTCCACTAAGTAGTGTAAGTATATTGTGCGAGATAATAATTATGTACAAGGTGAAGGAAAGAAATTTTATTCAACATAAACAACTCTCTCAACAGCAAATAGAGTACGTTATTGTATATGAGACTGTTGTTTGAAGTTTTGATCGACGATTTTATAGCACACATAAGAGATTTAGTGCTAAATGCATAATTTTTTTTATGCATTTAGCACTTACTTACTTACTTACTGCTAGCCTTCTTCTCTCCACTGCTGGATATAGGCCTCTTCAAAACTTTTCCACATTTTCCTATCTCGAGCAACACGATACCACTGTTTCCCCATCATCTGGACAATATCATCAACCCATCTTTTTTGGGGTCTTCCTACGCTTCTTTTGTCCTCCCATGGTCTCCATACAAGAATTCTGGAAGTCCATCTGCCATCCTCTCGTCTTACCACATGACCAGCCCATTGCCATTTCAACTTGGAGACTTTATCAACAACGTCAACGACTTTTGTCTTTTGTCGGATAGTTTCATTTCTTATTTTGTCTCTCAAGCTGATACCTAGCATTTGCCTCTCCATGGCACGCTGTACACACCTCAGTTTTCGTTTGCTCGCAAGTGTTAGCGTCATATGATGATTTAGCACTATAATTGACTAATATCACCTAAATATTGTTATAAACAAAAGAGTTGATGCCAACTTGGTATACCTATTTCTTTTATTAGTATACCAAGATAGAAGAGAGGGTTTTTATAGTAATTAACAGTTGATGTAAAGTGAATACCTATCAAGCAAATACCTACAGCATCATGCATATTAAGTAATGTTATTTTTTGTTTTGTTATTAAGTAATGTTGTTAAGTACCTAATGTTATTTTTTGTGGACCAAATTCTTAAGGACGGACGCGTGTTGAGTAAGAGAAATCGGCGTGCATGTATGAGAAACTGGATGAATGTAGAGGAAGTGAAAGAAGTGTGTAAGGATAGATCTATATGGCGTTCCGTTCTCTCTGCCTACCCCTCCTGGGACATGGCGTGAGGGTATAGTATAGTAGTATTTTTTGTTTAATGTTTTCACATTTTCATGTTTTTACTACTATAAAGGATGTCTGAAGTTTCAGGTACTGTTAATTTATCGGTTAAATTATAAGACGTATAACAGTTAATTCATCATCTTAGCGATAATTTCTTTTTATTATGTTCTAAAGGGGAAAAATATCAAAAACACGTTTCTACAGGATTACATTACAGGTAATGTACGTTTTGGACTTAAATGGCTTCAATCTAATATATTTGCAATAGTATTTCGAAAAATATTCAAAGAAAAGCGTTTACTTTTTTATATTTTTAAAAAAGTATTTCAAAATAAAACCTAAATATTTTAAAATATCTTTTATATTTCAAGCCTCTGAAATATTTCAAAGAATGTTAGTTACTAATCAAGTACTTTAAGGATAATTTAAATACTTTTAAATTCGTCCTCTAAGTTTATTAAAAATACTTTGATGCGTATTGATATCGTGACACAAAAAGAAAATTTAAATACAAATATTGTTATACTGAGTATTTTTTTTTCAAATCACAGTTTATTTGGAAAAATCATCGTTCATTTTACATAATATGTAAAATACTATTGTCTTGAAATACATTTTTTTTGGTTTTCAAAAGAAACACGACAAACTCAGTATCATTGAAATTCAAAGTAAACGTGATATTTGGATTATTCAAATTGTTTCATTTAACATATTTTTCTTGGAAATAAAATAATGTCACGTTTGTTTTATTATTTTATTCTTCAGGTATTATTATTTTTATGGATGAACTTTAACTTATGTTATTCGAACTTTACATAGACGATTGCTTTAAAGGTGTATGTTATAATATGTCTATTCAATCAATCACACTTTTATAAGTGTGTGAAGAAGAGTCTCGGCCTCATGAACAAGGGGTCCGCGTTTCGATCCCAGGTGTCAACAAACTCCCCTTTTACGACACAAACTTTTAGCTTATTGTGAAAGGTGTACGAGAATAAGGTTGTGTTTGGGTTTATAACAAAACCCAGATGTATTTTTTTTTTAAATAATTTTTATCGTGAGTAAAGTTTATGATTCGATTTCAATTGTACTAAAAAAAAAAATATGCATTTTTTTGTTTGATATATTTGGTCTTTAGAATAACCGAATATAATAAACGTGCAGATAGTCCTCTCTGTGGTAATAGAAAAAATAAGGAATTTGAAATGGGTAGTACCCCGAAATTTCTCTAGGGGGTAGTAGCTTAGGAAATTTTGGTTATTACAACTGATAATTATGTGGATTTTTTTAGTCTCACTATTTGAGAATTTGGTTACCTACACAAAAATGAGCAACTCCCCCGCCCCTAAGTGAGGTCATCATAGGTGACGAATCTCTGAGATTTAAAGATGTAAAATGTCTTACTAGTGATGTGACGTTCGGATACCTATCTTTTAAAGGATACTCGAAAACTTACAGAAATGATTGCTAGATATTTTTTTTGCCAGGAACCCCACAGAGCAATAACTTCCTAGAAAAATGTGGTGTATATATAAATTATTAAATTGAATTAAAATATGTTAGTTTACATGAATGAAAATATCTCGATATTCTCGCATCATACAGTAACTTTTACATAATATTAAATACTAAAATGTTTTCTAAGGAAGATGAAAACTAAGCACACAATAATAACGTTTTGCTTGCCAATGCTTTAGAGTAGCTACATAAATTGTATGAAACAATATTGATTCAGTACCTTATGTTAATGCACAGTCTACATTATATAATTTCAGGCTTATTGACTATTAAATCGTAAGACGAACGTTATTAACTACAAAAAGGATTAAATTATTGAAAGCATTCAATAAAACATGAATTATTTCATTTAAGACAGGTATTCGATAATGATTACGAAGAATTAATGTACGCTGTATTAATACTCGTATTTAAAATAGGTACATATGTATGTACGTGTATTTGAATTATTTAAATAGGAAATCTTTAGTCATTCATCCATACCACCGTGGCACATCCTACAAGTGTGGTAGCCAGTGGAACAACTACATGTTTTAATCTTCTCTGTACTAATAAATATCGGCTATCTACTACTTATGCCCAGCGAGAATATTATATTTCTATTGCAAATAATATGATATTGTAAAACTCTAAATTTAATCGACCGGCAAAATTATTATTTGGGTTAGTTGGGAGATATCGCAACTCTGTGATAAACTCGCCCGTTGTACAGATTTTTTCATGCATGTTGTATAATTCCTGTTATCATATTCTGCACAATAAAGTTTATTATTATTATTATTATTTGTCCAGCAAAATAAATAAATGAGCAGCAAACCGTGAGCTAATTTTAATTAAACTAGTGAAAGCTAAATTTTTAATCTTGTTCAAATAATAAATCTTTGTATGTAGCATCTTTTTATGTGATTTTATATGAAGCATCTGAATTTACGACACTAGCGTTTTTCGACATTTCAGTTAGATATTTCGTTAATATAGCAAAGCGGAAACTGGCATTTATTTTCGTAGTCATCATTAATTTGGTAAGAAATCACAAAAACTTCATGTGGATCCGAAGGTAAATCGGTGTGCGAAAAATATTGTTTATCGTATATCTTTGTGTTTATTTAATATTTTCTGCCGGTCAAATAATAATTCTGCTGCTCAAATAATAATTCTGTTGCTCAAATAACAATTCTGCTGGTCAATTAATTATTTTGTTGTTCGAGTATTTATTAAGCTGTTAAAATTTGTTAATTTGCCGATATAACCAAGTTTGTTTGTGATACAAGTGTTGCGCTTATTTTTTATTTATTGCCGATGAAAACATTGTTTGCTGTGCAAATGACCTTGCCGAACGAATGGATTAATAGCCGAACAAATAATTAGTTCCCATAAATATCTAGACATTCAGGATTGGAGGCAAACCACGTCGCTGAACATAAAATGTTCTTCTTCTTCTTCTTAATCTTTTATTAGACCCAGAGGTCTGTTCATACAAGAGGGTCCTCTTGCGATGTGGATGCCCAGCTGTCCTTCCATCGTTTAGGGGGTCTTCCGGGTAGGCGTCGTCCATCAGGTAGTCCATGTAGAACAATCTTTGGGATTCTGGTGCTACCCATCCTCTGGACATGTTCGTACCAAAATCTTCGGCGTCGTCTTCCCCATCTGACAACATCCTGGACCTCACATATCTCCCGGATTACAGTATTTCTCACACGATCTCGCAGACTTTTTCCGGCAATGGCTCGCAAAGTTCGCATCTCTGTTGTACGTAGCATGCTTTTGGTTTTGGTTGTGTCTGCCCTTGTTTCTATGCCATACGTGAGTATTGGGCGTACACATGTCTTGTAGATGCGAACCTTACTGGCCGTTCTCATGTCTTTATTCCTCCATATATCGTCTCTTAAGCAGCCTGCTACGGCTGCAGCTTTGTCTACTTGTGGTCGTATTTCTTTGGGGAGATCATAAGAACTTAGTAGCTCACTGCCGAGGTATCGAAACTGCGTTACTTGTTCGACTTGCAAAATAATAAAATGTTAAATCTCTTAAAAAATTACGTTTTACAAATACCTACCTTTTACAGGACATTCGACAACATACGGAAAAGAGTAGGAGATCTGTTCTTTGTCGAGTATTCCACGAGACAAATAAATATTAGAAAGTCTTTATGCAGAAGTGGTACATACATCTCGAATAAGTTTTGTTTACAATGCAGTCAATACACAGTGAAGAATAAATAAAATAAAATAATTTCATAAATTTTATCGGCATTTACTTTGTAACACTTCATTTTAAATTATCAAATAAAATAAAATAAATATTTATTATTTTTGTTTCGTGTTACTGTTGAGTAAGACTAACAAAATATTATGTATAGATCAGCACCTGATGATGCGAACTCGGAGTCCGCGAAACCGGTCGTGCGTTAGTCTTACTCAACAGTAACACGAAACAAAAATAATAAATATTTATTTTATTTTATTTGATAATTTAAAATAAAATAAATTTACTCGTAATGGAAAATAATATAAATGTTAACTTTGTATTATGGTACTATTAAAGGTTTTGTGTCATATATTCGTAAATAAACAAAATATTATGAATAAATGATTTTATCAAAGGAGCATAGAAGCATGTCCAGTTGATTCTCCACTCGTATAAACATAGATAATATATTAACAATATTTTGTATTCATGAAAATCAAATAGTTTTAAGAAACATAAATTCTTATGAGAGTGTTACGTAAATATTTCAACTATTGTCCAATAATATTATGATAAAAAAAATAGGTAAAAATATCAAATATTATTGAAACAAAGGCGCATGGTATATGAAATTTCATTATTTTTAAGACAATTTATTCGACTTGGGAAAAAAGTGAATGTGAGGCGAAGCTTTACATAAAAACATGTGGTCTTGAATACTTTAAATATAAGCGACTGGAATAAAAACATATTTTACAGACAAATTTAATAAGAAGAGAGCAGTCTGTGAAAGCAAATACAGAAAAGACGAAAATTTATTTTTTTACAGAAGGAAAAGTGTAAGATATCTTATGTGAGTAGTTTTATATTACAATTTAAATACTCTAAACTTCAGATAAATATTATCTATTATTAAGCATAAGCCAAGTTTCTGTAGACGCTTAAAAACTTAATGTGCATTTTCCATCAATTATTCAACCTCCACACCTCATATTTTATTATGCAAGAATCAATAAATTACGAGTGTCAGGCACTCGTATGTATTTGTTACAAATACTTCAATACAGAGAATTATGACAGTGTGTTATTATTGATAACATTATTAGATCTACTACTTTACCAACACGGCATATTCCACAAGTGGTGTAGCCAGTAGATCAGCCGCATGTAATTAACATGCAAGCTATCCTCTCTGCGCCAACAACAAAAAATTAAGAAATTCCAGATAGGCAGCAATCTGGTATTGTCATTTAATAAAATGTGTGTGTGTGTGTGTGTGTGTGAGGGTGTGTGTGTGAGGGTGTGTGTGTGTGTGTGTGAATATATGTAATTATTATAATATTACCAGTCTTTCCAACTCCACTCTGTCCCAAGACCATAACTTTAATGGTTTTGGGTTTAGTTCCCAGGCCCAACTTTGCCAATGATGATTTAGGCGATGTTGTGTTCATAGCAATAATTCTCACACCAAATAATGGCACTCAATTGTTCTGTAACAAAAAGGAGGAAATATTATTGTTTATTTATACACAGTGATATTTATATATCAGAGCGCAAGGAATGTCGTGGGAAGAGGTGACGCAATTGGCACAGAGACGCTCTGAATGGAGGAGGCTGGTTTCTGCCCTGTGCTCCGGAGAGGAGCGTTGAGGGCGATGATGATGATGATGATACACAGTGAAGACATCTCACTTACACAACCAAAAGGTTGTGCACATACCTTTACCATACCTTTTGTAGGAAACATGTCCCTCATCGCTGAATTTATGATGTAAAATATCCCTTTTTTTAATCACAAAAAACTTACATAGTAATGAAATAGCTTCTTCCTAGCCTCTCCTTTATCCGCTATGAGAAGTCCGGCCTTCAGACTATAGAAGTTCAGAACCCAATTGAAACACCTCATCCAATATTTATTGAATATTATTTATCAAACAAGAACCGCTCCAAATAAATTACTTTAATTGTATACCTATATGTGGCTAAGTATGCTTACGTGATTCACTTTGCAAGATAAGTAGGGACATGTAAGATCGTATATTGGAAATCACATCCCAACATGTTACAAGCATTATGTACACCGACCCTCCGCACAAGCATTTAGTTGCTTTACAGAACGAGAAAAGCCGACCCAAACAGTCTTCGGCGGCAATAAGTTGGGACAGTGCCAGGAAGAAGAAGAAGATTCGTCCACTGGCTACCCCAGTAGTGAGATATATTGTGATGCTATAACTTAAGAGAGATTCAACAATAATACTGTAACTAAAGAGAAATTCAACACAAAAAAATGAGCCAGAGAAGTCTTCATTGTTACAAAAAATGAAATTAAGATGAAAAGTCATTTATATATTTTTTTTGGACAAGCTGAATTGTCCGAAATTTTATTTATGAAATATGAATCTCAGTGAAAGTTTTTTAGTATATCTTCTTAATAGTATAAATTATTTTTTTAAACTTTTTCAACTATAAATAGATTAATAAGAATTAAATTACCCACTCCTCTTTACGACTTGGTTGATACAGGTAATTTTATGATTTGTTTAAAACACACTTTCTCAAGAATCTAAATTTAACATCTTGATATCAAAGGAAAAATCTAAATTTAAGTTTATCCATTACATAAACGCTAAATTTTTTAAGATTTATTAATACCTAGTTACTCTGTACTACATCATATAAGTTTTTAAAAAAGCACTACGGTAAAAACTAAATTTTGTGATTACCACATTCTTAGTTCTAATAAAATCAAACAAATACCTACGCTAAATTATTTATTAGATTTTTTTTATTACTAAATGGAAATGCTTTTGTTTATAAAGAAATTACAGTAGTAAACGCCTTTGGATATAAAAAAAATATCTTAGCACTACAGAAGCCTGGAGTTGCTAAGGAATTAGTTAAAAATTAAAAAAAAGAAGTTATTTAAGAGGATGAGAAAATTAAAAAAAAGAAGTTATTTATTTCCCGTGGAGCACCCGGTAAAGAATTGGTCTCCCACTCTTCTCCTTAAGTTTTCGAGTGTCCTGTAAAAGGCAGGTGTTCGAAAAAATTAAGACATTGTATATCTTAAATTCAGCGATGAAGTTTGCCACTCATCCTGAATGTCTTGATTTTATATTGGCACGAAGAGGACAGCTTGCATGTTTCTTACATGCAGCTGGTCTGCTGGCTACCCCACTTGTGGGATATAACGTGATGGTATAGATAGAGATAGATAGATATTTAAGAGGAAAAATAAACTTTTTAGATATCAAAGTATGGATGTATGACAAACTTCATCGCTGAATTTAAAATGTTAAATGACTTTACCTTAACACCTGGAAAATATATGGAAAGAGTGGAAGAGCAATACTATGCCGGTGCTCCACGCAAAAAATACCCAGGACAATTTGAAAAAGTATTAATTTCAATTATGTTAATATCTCTTATCAATTATGTTAAGCGTTTTGTTTTATAATATTGTCTTCAATATGTTATAAAAAAATCAATGCTTTAAGTACTGTTTTGATATAATAGGTCAAGCTTTGTGCTTTACTTGGCATAATAATTATGAGCACGCATGATTGCGGATGAAATTATTAATATGTTTTGATTTTACTATTTTATTTTATATTATGTGTGTCCGTATGTGTTTGTGTTTATATGGGTTTATAATTTCCTGTATTTTTATTTGATTATTTTATTATTATTTCTGAAGTTAGGCTTACACTTATTTTTTTATGTTAAAGCTTAGGGTTGACTGAAAGACATTGCTCAGCAACAATTCCGCCATTATTTTGTACTAATTGTTTAGTTATCACGTTTCGTAATGCTACGTTTATTTATGTAAAATTATGGTTAGTAAATATTTATTTATTTATGTGATTTCCAGTAGAGGTTTCCACAAGAGACAAGAATTTATGTAATAATGTTCTTTCAGTGGTTATATATCTAACAGGATCCATATTATGATTACAGGTACATAATAATATAACTTTCATACACCTATGAAATTATATATTATAAACCACAAATAAGGCATTGTATATTGGCAGGTTGTCTGAAGCAAAGTACGATGTATAAAGCAAAGCACACAGACGGAGAATATAAGCTCTTTGATAGCTGCTCAGTGTTAATTATAAGCTTCAATTGTTAAAGGGTCTGTATAGATTCACAATGGATGTCTATCTGAAGTTGTTTATGATTAATTATTATTTTAGAATACCTAGAAAAGTGTATTTTAAGACCCATAATTCTGTAATATAGGAATGGACAATGGTCTCAGCTGAGTCATATTTTGAGGAGACCCAATAATAATAGAATATTCTACTTCCCATGCTTTTTCTAGTACAGAAATAGAATATACCTGAATCAATTAATATCTTATTCAGAATATAATGTGTTCTGTGGTATAGCTTCTCATATTTATTTATTTATTCTTTTTGCACATCATCATTACATAACAGTGTTAACAAAATAATATAAAATTTTAATAACTAGGACGATGTGCATTTATGTACCTACCGAAATATAAAAATAAAATCCATGAATAAATTATAAACTTTATTTTATTTTCGAAATTAAATATACAGCCATAAGCCTTTTACATCTTTACACACATTCAGTAATGACATAAAAAATGTAACAATGGCTAAAATACTTCATAGTGTCGACAAATCAAACAGAAATTAGAGAATAACATATTTATACATATTTTTGAACCACTCTAGATTTATCTAGTAAGTAAAAACCAGTTCCCGACATCCAATTGTGTCCAAAAATTCATAACATAAACATATTTATAATATAAAGTAATCGGTAAAACATACACATTATCAATATTTTTTAACGATTATATTTTTATTTATTCTTATGTAGTATCATTTTAAATTTTTGAAATGCCATCCGATGTCCTATGATAAGAATGCGTAAAAATAATTAGTATTCAAAAATAAAAAAGGGTCTTTTAAATTATATACCATTTATGTAATTGTATGAAATCAATGTACAGTAAAGAATGAATAAATAAACAAATATATAAATATTTTTTTTACAATCATGATAAATCGGCCGGTGTGGCACAGAGGTAACGCTCTTGCCTTTGAGTCACGAGGTCCCGGGTTCGATTCCCGGCTAGGGCAAAGTGAAGAATAACCTTTTCCAAATTATCCTGGGTCAGGGTGTTACATGTATATGTGTGTAGTGCATTGTATATGTGTGTATCGTCGCGTTAGTACCCATATTATATCTTGTATAGTACTATGTAACAAAAATGATGTATTTTTGGGTGACTTATAACGTAATAAAAAAAACTATTGGATTGATGTTTATTACGGCATTGAAGTTTCTTGAAAAAATTCCGTGGAGCACCCAGTAAAGAATAGGTCTCCCACTCTTCTCCGTAAGTTTTCGAGTGTCCTGCAAGAGGCAGTTCGTTTTAAGTTTTCGCATTCGAAAAATAAATACATTTTACATCTCAAATTCACCGATGAGGTTTGCCACCCATCCTGAATGTCTGAATTTTTCGTTGGCACAGAGAAGACGGCTTACATGTTTACAACATATAGCTGGTCTGCTGGCCACCGCACTTGTGGGATATGCCGTGATGGTATAATAGTAGTAGTTAATTATTGAATTTATATTATTGAACAACGAAAGTGTTTTAGATAATGGGAAAATATTGCAAAAAAAGTTTTGTTACCAACTCACTGGGGATGAAAACGATCTTTTGACATAAATATGACAATCCATTTTACATAGATACTCTGAGTGAATCCAAGATTAAAGATTGCAATATATTATATATATTATTATGTATAAGGAAGTGACTTTAAATGATAATAAATTGTCCTTCTCTTTCTATACATTCTATATGTGTTGTTGATAACACATTTACATTTTTTATTATTTTGAACTTAAGGCATTCCGAACAATTCTATTGGATATCCGATAAATTGTTCATATTTTCATGAAAAAGTAAAGGGCACGAATAGAAAAAAATGATGTAGCAAAATCATTAAATAAAAAACACTTTCCTGAAATGAAAAATATAACCTTCTAGGAAATAATAATTTACAATTCGCGTATAGGATGAAAAAGTGTAAGGGTTAAAAACATATATTAGGTACATACCTATCTACAAGTTTGCTCAAGTATTTGATAAGTTACCGCATTGCCGCAATATCTGAAATATGTTCAATGCTCTTTTAAACATTTAAGAATTTGTCTTATAACCCAAACAATCAAAGTTTGTCTGTAATTTTAATTCCTTTCAGAGGAGTTATTATATTTGACATCTCGTCCGGCTTGTCTGATCTGTAATCAAATTTATTTGTGAGTTAAGAATCTGTAATTCAATGAGAAGGTGGTTGGAAAATAATTTAAGGTTCCACTTGTAATCGTCTACTTGTAATATTTCTTATATTATAGCATTTATGTAATATCTGTTCTACGCTGGTACTAAGATAGTCATTTTCATAAAGGTAATTTGTGTCTTATTCAATCGAGAAATCTTAATTTTAATTAATAATTTAAACAACATCTCTCCTGTTACAGATCCCCCCCCCCGCGCCCCTCCCTTGCGGGGCCTATTGACGATGTCTTGTTTATGGGTATAATTAGTTTAAATAAAATGGCATTGTCTTGTATATGTGTGTTTTTCTTGCGCCCCCCCACCTTGAGTTTTTTTTTCTGAATCCGCCACTGCCCTCCGGTGAGATAATTTTAATCACAAATCTTTGACCGACATCAATAGTTTATCTCAGTTATATTTAGTAAAAATTTACGAGTTGAAGGAACAAAGTAATGAATACTTCACTGCTGGTCATATAAGTTGCAAATAATTGTTCTTATTATAATTACATTATAACATTGTGATCGAAAAGAATGCGAAAATAGTTACTAATGTCTGGTATTATTCGGATACTCACTTCGATATTGTCTTTTTTGTATACTTCAGAAAATGGGATAGATATATAAACAATGTAAATCAGTCTAAATTGATTCGTAAGCATCGGAATACCTTTCTAGTTTCTTACTATAAAGAGCTTGTACAATCTATGGTTGTGTACGTGATGAGGTGTCTTTAACTTACGCGGGCTTGAAAAATCAATTTACTATTATAAACGATGAAGTTTTTTCTGCGGCATTATTTAATTCATGTTCATTAGACCTATCAGCTTTTTTAAAGAAAAGTAAATGACTACATGAAAAGTTTATTCGGAAGTTGTAAAACATTCAAGTACATAACTATTTTCTTCTCACTAGAATTTCCGTTCAACATTCTCATCCAAACTTTTTTTTTCAACTTGATACGTGAATAAAAACGATAGCTATCCACTGATGTACTTTATTGCTTACTTGTATATCCATAACTATGTTTATATAGAATAAAAAAAGTCATATTGTAAGTAGCTTAGGTTCGCTGTCATTACAAAATATTTTTGCTAGAAATAAACCACAGCATTACTAAACAAAATAAATAAATCGATTGATTAATTTGTTTAAAATAAGTTTTTTTGGACTAAGGTGGTATGGACATGTTGAATGAATGAACGAGGTAAGAATGACAAAGAGGATATACTTGTCTGAAAGAAAGGGTGTGAGAAAACGCGGGCATCCGAGAACCACGTGGCTTGATCACGTGGATCAAATTCTCAAGGACGGCCGAGTGTTGAGTTAGAGGAACCGACGTGCGTGTATGAGAAACCGTGTGAATGTGGAGGAAGCGAAGGAATTGTGTAAAGATAGATCTGTTTGGCGTTCCGTTCTCTCTGCCTACCCCACTTGGGACACGGCGTGAGGGTATAGATAGATATAGATAGATAGTTTTTTATGCCAAAAAAAATACAAAAGCAGTAATAAAAAAACAAAATGAAAAATACAAAAAAAATACTAATATAATTAAACCAAAATATTGTCATATATACATTATTATGGTTTTATTCTTTGTTCATTTTATTAGAAGGAGATTAATTTTCAATCTCCTATTTATGTATTATATATATAATAAATTGATTTCAGAGAATCAAAAACAAAAAAAAAATAGAATAGTAGAAAGAGGAACTGGAACTGATTGACATCATTATTAAACATAAATGGGTAAAGCTGTATTTCCCATACCTGCTTAGTCTATCACATGAAAGCTTTATTTATTCCCAATAGTAAATGTTTAAACAACGTTTTCTTACGAAAATACAATCGTGAATTTACTTCTACCATGTTTATTTAAAAACACAAGGTAAAATATATTAGAAGAGGAATAAATTAATCTAGTTTCTAAAGAGTCCAGGCAACTTTAAGTGTATAATATTACTTGAATTGAGTCTGCTTAACAACTCTAAAACGTATATATGTCATAGCCCCGTAGTGGTTTATGATGTACTATCTAAATAATATGTAAAATATGTAGGTACATAATTATTATAATAATATTTCTCAATGCAAAGGAAGTGTGAAACTTATTTTCAATTGTTACGCAAGAAGTATTTCACTTGGTTTGGTCACTGCTCGTTTTTATACACTGTTGGAAATAAAATAAATAAATATATGTTACTAGGAAAACATAGTATATTTGGCTGTAGTGGTGTATTTTTTGTTGGTTAATTTGACTGAAAGGAATGGTGATCGGAGACGTGACCGTCCGAGGATCAAATGGCAATATAATTTAAATTTAATCTTTCAGAACCGTAATGTGTTGAGCACATTGAACAAGAGAGCATACATGAGGAATTGTATGACAGTGACGGAAGTGAAAGGTGCATGGAAAGATAGAAGAAAATGGCGCTCAATCTTTTCTGCCTACCCCGCGAGGGAAGCGGCGTGATTGTACGTATGTATGTATGTACGTAGTACGGGATGGAAAATGATTGCTCAATGTAGCTGAAAATCTTTTATAGTTGAAATATGTCACAAGCATAAGTTGGTTGCATTGTAATATGGAAATATTATGAATCAACAACTTTTTTAAGACTCATATTCTGAGCTCACTCAAACGTAAATATGAAGATCATACATATTTATATAGAAGGATTCCTGTCATGAAAAATTTCTGAGAAAATAAATCTCGCCGATATTACATGAACGGAAATATGTTTAGGAAAATAATATTTTTCATAATATTACGAATACATTATTACTTCATAAAGATTGATTATTAATTTTTTAGGAGTAGGTACGAATATATTAGTAATCCGAAGGTACTGAGGGAGTTTAATTTTTATATACCAGCATCGTATAGTCGCTCACGTCAGCATATGCTATTCTATCCACCTACAAGCCGGACAAATATTCTCGCGGAATCTCCAATAGCTAAGGCAATTGGATTGTTCAATAGTATTTCCCAGAATGTGGACATATTCCACATAACATACGGAGAATTTGTAGGGAAAGTGGAAACACTTTTGTAAATGTTTGTTTTCTCTGGGATCGCATTGGCCGAAGGCTGTAATGGTCCCAGTAGATTATGGTTTTTTTTTTAAATAATAATACCTAATAATATTTAAAAAAAATATTTATACCACGGAGACAATTCCACTATTGGGGTAGTTAATAGTTTTACTGCATATAATTAACATACGAGTTGATGTCTCCCTGCTGATAAAAATATTCCAGAATATGTGTCATACCTCATCGCTGCATTGAATGTATAAAATGATCTGCTTTTTACAGAATACTACAGAAAGTATTGCGAGTCCTAAACATTGCCAGGAATTCTCAACAATAAAAAATAAAATAAGTCCATGAATTCCAAATTAAATTGAATATCGACAAGAATATATTATTTACTTTGGGTAGAAGGGAAAGGCCACAGATTCTGTAAAATATCAAGACTCTCGATGTATTTATTTGTTTGGTACTCATAATAAGTTTAACTTGAAAAATTCACACTAATAATCAATACAGGAATGCACCAAATAAATCATATTTAATATAAATACGATGAAGAGGGAAGGGGGGGGGGGGGTATAATGCTTAAGATAGATTATTCAGAGCGAGATAATTCTATTTCAGTCTACTTTTCAATATGAAAATATTTGGAGCAATTTATAAGTGTGCTGCATGTATGGTGGAAGATTTTTAACATGAAAAATTCTTCCTTTAATATAATATGTACAAATTGAAAACCCTGTTGTTATTTGCTAAAGGATATAAAAAGAGGCACGAAAATAATTTGAGTTTTAATACAAACTTTCCCTCATTGTACCCAAAGTCTTCATAAAACGGATTGGATTAAAAAAAAAATACTGGAGCAACGATAACGATAATGAAACAACTGTGACCTTTCCTTACATTTTTTAAAATCTGAGCTTCACGTGTGTGCATTTTTATATCCTTCAAATTGTTACAATATCAATAATTTATTATAGTATGTGTATGGTCAATGAACAGATTTTTTTCAAAATTTTGTAACGTTTTGACAAAAATAAGGTTGACTTATTTCTTCTTCCAAGTCGGTCTCTCGGTCGGATTGTAACCACCATAACCCCAACCAAACGTAAGCTCTTCCACCGCGCTCTGTCCTCTGCTTGCCTAAACGCCTCATACACTGTACTCCCTGCAGTATCTTTCACATGATCTGACCATCTTGTTGGTATTCGGCCCCTGCTCCTTCTTCCTTCGAGTCCACCAGACAAAATATTTTTTTTTAGATTGTCTAACTCACGTCCTATAATACTTATTTACGAAAAGTTAAACTTGTTTATCGATAATTTTTGATGGTTCATTATCATAACAAAAATAAATGAACAGCATGTTTCATTTCAATATTTTGTTAAACAGTATAAACTTTGGTCGAATATAAAGAGTGTGTAGAGAAAAC
Organism: Athripsodes cinereus; assembly: GCA_947579605.1. Taxonomy (NCBI): domain Eukaryota; kingdom Metazoa; phylum Arthropoda; class Insecta; order Trichoptera; family Leptoceridae; genus Athripsodes; species Athripsodes cinereus. Next base: position 10,852,373 of record OX388310.1, read on the forward strand.
CAACCTCGTATAGGGGAGGGTTGGGACCATTGGGCACCTTTTTGTATTTTCTATTCCAGAATTTTTTCTTTCGAGAAAAACTTATATCTCTCTTTTAAGACCATTAGTCCCAACATTTACCTCTATGTATATTAATGCAATATATAAAAATCTTGTTTTATACAAAAGTTATTATCATTTTTCTAAGACTATTCAAAAGTGCCCAAACCTCCCTACGGTGGGGTGGTTTGGGCACTGCATTGGGAGGTTTGGGCATTGCACTCTATAAACCTTCTTTAAAGCAAAATATTTCTTATATTTGTACATATTTGAAATGGAAATGTTAAGGAATGTAATAAACACACAAACATTGAGGAGATAAACATATATTAATGAATAATAAAATGTATAGAAAGTAAAAATGAGTAAAGTATCGAGAAAATATTTAGGTATATCTAGAAAATTGAAAAACAAAAGTAATAAAAGATGAATTATAAATTATTTTTTAGTAGGTATGAGTAATATTTTATTCAAAATTGGTCTTTCTTGTTATTACTATCACTAACTAATGCAAATAACTCATCCGAATTGACATTCTCAGAATCATCATCCAATCGGTAGCAGTTCTCACAAATATAAAGGTTGTCTTCATCACTGCTATCTGAATCAATATTATTCTTATGACACTTTGATACGCAATTTATATGGCAAAATACATTACAATACATACATTTCAACAAATTTTCTTTGATTTCGAGTTTGCTACATTTTTTGCAGTTTACAAAGGTTACATCACTGATAATATTAATTTTTTTACTAAAAAATGCGCTACTTGTGCTTGGAATAGGATCCAGGTTTAGGTTGCGAGTGATGTTTTCCATTTTCTTAGTTTGTGTTCCTTTTTTCTCTATTTTTGCCAGTAACATTCTTCTTAAGGACTTAATTTTTTAATTTTATATTTTAAATTCTTCATAAAGCCAATCTTTGGAAGCTATATTGTTATTCCCCCAATTTTCGGGTGTTTGTTTTTTCAAAGCAAGAGTATAATAATTGTAGGTACGCTAATTTACGGGCTTGCACCTTAGAAAGACCGTTATTTAATTTGGATGACATTGCAATATATTCTTCCATTTTGATTTCCTCATCTATGTTGAAAATTTGTTTAGGTGTATATTTTTATTAGGAAAAACTTTATTTACATCTCCCTTTTTCAAATGTCTCTGTAGAGTAGATAGTTAGCTCCATTTTTTACTTCGTTTATAGCTCTATCAATGACAGTTTTCGGTTTCTACTGTCTTTTCTCCATTTTTTATATTTAAAAGGCATTTTCTAAAAAAAAAAAACACCTTTATATAATAGGGAGCTTTGGGCATGCCCAATCCTCCCTCATTATACAGTGCCCAATGCTCCCTATCGCCCATCATTTTAAATATATCCTTATTATTTTTTTAGATTAGGAATGACTTATACATTTTATTTAGAATAAGGAACTTAAATAATCAATTATTCATATAATATTATTAAAGCACATACCTCTAAATAGGATTCATCGAAAAAAATGTACCGAAAATTCGCAAAAAAATTACTTTTTCAATGCAAAAACATGTAACGACTTGTAACGTTTTCGTTTGATACAACTGTTAGTTGATTTGACGTTTGTTGGTGTTGCTAGTGAATAAATTAATGATAACATGCGGAAAAATTTCCGTAATTGCCATAACTTTTTAGATAATAAGGGGTGCCCAATCCTCCCTACTGCCCAATGGTCCCATCTCTCCCCTACATTATATTTTAACCATATCATGATTATACTTCAGATAGTTATAGTTACAATAGAAGACAAACCACACGTAATAAAAACTATAGATTTTCTCTTTGTGCCAAAAAAGCAAGTCATTCAAGATGGGAAGCATACTTTACATTGAAAATGTTGTATGTCACATTATGTGATGTTTTACAATCATATTCCTTTAACATTCGAATCCTTAAAATAACGGAAGAAGAGAGAGACCTATTTATTTATTTATTTATTTATTCTTTACTGTACATTGATAAAAAACAATTACATAAAAGGTATACATTCAAATTAAACAATCAATATACAGAGGGCGAGTTTATCGCAAAGGCGCGATCTCTTCCAACTAACCCAAAAGTATTAACTTAAAAAGAAAAAAAAATAACATATGATAAAAATATAATTAAATATCGGTATTTGTGAAAAAAAAAGAGAAAAAAAAATACATTCACAAAGTGAACATATATACAAAACACATACATATAAAACATACACATATATATAAAAAGGGAGAGACTGCAAAAAAAAGAGATACAAACATACATGCATAAAGGGAAAGGAAAAAGGGGGGGGGGGTTAGGAGTGATGGGTTTCAGAGGCTGTGTTTGTGTTTGTGGAAATCATTTTCTCCTTAACGGCTCGCTTGAAAGACGTCAGACTTTGAGTCAGCCTAAATTTTGAAGGGAGATTATTCCAGCAACGAGCACCCTGAACTGCAAAAGATTTTGAGATGAAAGTTGTACAATGAGCCGGGATTGACAGGATGCGCTGGTTATTCGACCTCAGAGGTAAACCGTGACTCGCCAAGTATTCAAAAGCCACCTTAATATAGTACAGGGTTGATCTTGCGTACAGAGCATTGTGGACAAATGTGAGTAGATGGAGCTCACGTCTTTGTCGTACAGTAAGCCATTTCAGGGTATTACGATATTCAGAAATGTGGTCAGTTTTTTTAAAATTAAAAATAAACCTTATGCCAACATTCTGAAGTCCTATTCTGGAGATTGCACAAATATCTTAGCTGAATAATACACGCAGTCATAAATTTAGTTACGCATAATATTATGAAGTGAATAAGTTTAATACAAAAGTTAAAAGTCGAATATTTGGAAGTATATTTCATATTTGCAATTTTACGTGAGTATATGTACTACATCGGTTCAAAAACGAAACTCTTAAAATTGATGACATCATTATACACCTTCGCAGGAGGTTCTTTATTTGAACTGTTTACATAAAGAGACAGGAAAGAAAATTGGATCTTGATGAAATAAACATTATATGTCTAGTAAGTTCGTATTTTTTTATCTTTATTTACCATACTACTCGTAAAACATAAAGTAAATAAAGATAAAAAAAAGAACTATATCGAAAACGGATGACACACGATGTATTTTCTTTTTGTAGTTAATCGAGTTTTCGTAACAGAAGATACATAATGAATTGAAAATACATTTTTAGTATCTTAAAAAAATGCGACTGCACAAATTTTGTACACAAATCCATTTAATAATTTTCGACGGCACATTTCGACGGAATTGTTCATACTATTTTATTTGAATCCTTTTATTGAATCAACTATTGATTATTGGAGAAAAAAGATTAAAATCACTGTCGTTAAGAATATGAAAATTTATGCCAATGGAGTTATTATATGGTTTGAGCTGAGGACAGAAGGGAATGAAAAATCACGGGGCAAGACCAAATTCAAAGATGGACCTTAAATGACTGAAGAAGTCTATAGTAGGTAAAGAAGCCTTTCAAATATCTATTCAGCCCTCTTAATTATTTACAATTATTTAGTCAGTAAGTAACATGTTTTGTTTTTTATAATTTATTTAATGTAATTATCAATTATTTTATTTTACTAACACATAAGTACAAATACATCAACAAACGTGGAAAATTGAATTAAATATTCACAAAGGTACCTAAATTGAAAGAAAATATACTACTATACTATACTATACTATACCCTCACGCCGTGTCCCAAGCGGGGTAGGCAGAGAGAACGGAACGCCAAACAGATCTATCTTTACACACTTCCTTCGCTTCCTCCACATTCATACAGTTTCTCATACACGCACGTCGGTTCCTCTTACTCAACACACGGTCGTCCTTGAGAATTTGATCCACGTGATCAAGCCACGTGGTTCTCGGACGCCCGCGTTTCCTCACACCCTTTCTTTCAGATAAGTATATCCTCTTTGTCATTCTTACCTCGTTCATTCGTTCAACATGCCCGAAAGAAAATATATTGAAACTCATTAATTTCTCTTCATATAGAATATTTTAGTATCATTCAAATGATAATTTTTTTTTATTGCAAATCTTTTATATTATCATTCATTCTTTTCACAAGCTCAAGCCATAATAGCTTTTTCATATTAGTTTTAGAAACCATGTTACTTCACTCTTCAGCGGTTTTTCAAAAGTTACCGCGCAATGAATAATATATTGTTAGGTATAAATTCTTGAGAAATAATATTCAATTTTTTTTTGGTTAATTTTCAATAGGGCAATAAAAGGAAGTTTTATTAAACCTACGTTGATTAATACAACAGTTCATAACATAAAATTTGATATATTATATTATGAAGATATTATTTTGTATGTTATTAGGTACAAAGTAGGTGTGTCTCTTCGCGTAAACATGTTACATTACATACACAATTCTGGACGGCAGACACCTCGTTAATAGAAAGTTTCTAGGTTATGCGACTAATATTGACCTAAAATACTCATATATATAATAATATTATACTTATGTATGAGAATGTGTATAAACAGATGGTATATTGTGGATTTTTGTGTACTCTATTGTGACAATTGGAAATGCTAGACATTACACAAAGCTTTATTTCACTGACAAAATTGAATTACTTCCTGCAGGGTTACTCTTGACAAAACCAAACACGATCTTAATCTAGTCTTGATCTTGATCATACGACGCACGAAGGGACTATGGTCTAAAACACCGCGATACCGCTAATGTTCGATCGGTTTGCGTGTATTTTTGGCCAATAGTCACTTCGTGCGTCGTATGATCAAGATCAAGACTAGATTAAGATCGTGTTAAGTTTTGTCAAGAGAAGCCCTGCAGTTCGATTTTTGACAAAACTTAAAACTGTCATTTTCTTCAGGCTCTAAACTTATCCTAATAAAAGCTTATTTGTTTTCAGCTCTTTTGAACGAACATTACAACATTTCAGCAGGCGTAGTCAAAATACATTTAAGCGTTACGTTTTCGTTCGAATGTTGACGACGTTGCGAGAACGCGTCAATTTTCGTAGCTAAAATACACAAGTAGCTACGAAAATTGACACGTTCTCGCAACGTCGTCTACATTTGAACGAAAACGTAACGCTGAAATGTGTTTTGACTAGGCCCTCAGGAGTGCTTAAAGACAGTCTTTTATAAAACTTTTATAAATATTTTTCCATCAATACAGATTATTGACTAGTTTTTTCACACCTTCATGGCTGATTATTCTACTGTGAAAGAAGGTGTCGTTATATCTGTTTGATTCTTTCAAAATTCCAGTGAAGAATACAGCTGAATAAAGTGTTTGAAAAATTATAATCCTGACCCCCTAGATAAACACGCACTTGGCGATTGACTACAAACGAATTTTCGACAATAACTGCAACAATAACGCATACATAATTATACGGTACATGTAGGTAGATTGTCAAAAAGTTCGCTAATAGTCGATCGCTAAGTACGGTTTGTCTACGGGCTCTGGTATGCTGTTCCGCCTTTTATCAGTAGCCAGTGTCATGGGAGAATTTTGTCTGGGGGATCTCTTCTAATAAGATCTGATCCTTAAAAAATGTTTCGTTGAGTCTTGGTGACACATGATCTATGTATTTGAAACATTGGAAAGTGGTAATTAGTTTCTTAATAGAAAAAAACAGTATAATACTCGTTACATGTATGGATCTATAAAATGATATCAATCCTCAGTACTACGTAAATAAATCAGAAATAATGAAGATAATAATCATTGGAATGAGTGAACACCACAATGTTAACATTATAACTTTCATTTTCTGAGTAAAGTATTAAAGCTGTCAATGTTTATTTCGAATCAATTTACGTTATTTATTTTGTTAGTATTAGAGCTTAATCAACAAATTTCTATTTGCAAATTTATGCGTGATTGCTTAAATAGGTAGATAAAAGCAGGTAGGTAAGTACCGTTAAAATTATTATTCTCGTTGGTACTAATGCTAGATACGCTTTGATTATTCGATAAAGGAATCTAGTATAATTATTCCATATAAATTATTAACTGTTACACTACTATCGTTAAAAAGTCTTTAATGTGTCATATACCTTCTTAACTTTTTTGTAATGCGGTGAGGACGACTTAAGTATGAAAATTAGTGAAATATCTCGTTATAAATAAAAAAAAACAATCATCTACTTCTTCATTGGTCTATCAACGTTTCTTGTAGAGGATAGGGGTAAGGAGATGGTAAACATTTTCCAAGCAAAGTTATTTTGTACCAACCCCTTTCTCCAATATTCCTTGTTAAACCCCGATATCATTATTAAAAAAATATATGAAAGTTATTTGTTAAGTCTACTTAATTAGAATTTCGAATAATTTTTTCGCGCTAACTTCTCTCCTGAACTACGTTTTGAAAACTGTTTGCAATCAGCTATTCGTAATGAAAAATATCCAAAATCTGATGTAAAGAAGATCACTTTCACAAAGAACATAACATAAAAATTTAATTATATTTAGAGTAGGTTTAGAGTATGTACTTGTAAATGACACGTAGAGTATAATGTCACGGTCAGTTTATAAAATAATACGTCACACGACAATATAATCACGCAATTCGCCTTCACACTCGTGAACACGAATACAAAGCAAATATTGGTCAAACGAAAATATATTTATACATAATTATGTGTACTAGAATACTACCTAAACAAACAGAATTTCATAAAAACCTAACAATTTTCTTTACATTATTGTCATGTAATAAAGTTTGTAGAGACGCTTGACAACAAAACGTGTCATTTCAACACCAAAACATTCATGTGCTATTTTCCATTACTTATGTTATTCAAAATCAATAGTGAGTATTCTGCTATGTATAAACCGATAAATAATTACAGAACGTGTTTTAAATTCATTAAAATGTAATTCAACATTAACAGAGATATTATTTGTGTTGAATATACACCGTGAATGATATCCTGTAAATGGCAGATATTCGCAAAAAAATATAAATAGGTCATTTGACATCGTAAATTCAGGGATTAGGTATGCGATCTACCTTGAATGTCATATTTTTGTGATATAGTAATTGTAGGTGGTAATATATCCAAAACAAAGAAATCTGACAGTAATGGATATCAGTTAGTTTACCATGAATTGAAGACGTGGAGTCTATGAACTTTTTACTAAGCGAATGTGGTCTATCATGTTTGGTTAATAAATGTGGATACAAAGGCAATAGACATAATAAAATATTCATATACTCGTATATATAATTTATTTATTTATTTTATTCTTCTTTGTTGGTTACAATATATAACAAAATAAAACAGTCTCATAAAAATATCAGTCAAACAATTCAATGTACAGAGGGCGAGTTTAATTTAATTAAAAATTTAATGTTAATTATTTAATTTTTTAGTTAATTTAAATTGTTTTGTTTAAATTAATTGTAACGTTTTTGGCTTTTGAGACAAATCTTGATTTATTCTTTGACATTAACCTTAATTAGATTACTCCACCTTGTTAGAATTAATTATTTATAAATATTATCTATAAATTCAGCTTGGAATTATTGAAGTTTCAGATTACGTATACTGAAAGGTCAATATGAAAAAAAAATTACAATAAAAAACCTGTTTTACGAATGTATTTTTCTTGGTGAGAGATTGCCTAATTACATAAATTCATTCTTTCAGCATATGGATATATGTAATTTAAAGTTAATTTGCCACATGTTGTTTAAAAAATAAATAAAACTTGGATAATACCTTCTTCGATAAACTTGTAAATAATTCTAGTGTATTCATCCTTTCCTACCATTTGTATAAATTCACTGTTAAAATCTGTATACATTCACCTAAAAATACATTGTTTACTTTTATAATAATTTTGTAAAATAATTTTGTAACTTATAACTTATATCATATAAATACATCACACTCTTAATTATAGTTCAACTAGAGGAGGCAACCTCTATAATAATGCACATCTCTGATAAGGGTTTTCTGTGGTTTCCCCGTTATCGTACAAAGGCAAATGCTGGAGATGTTTGATATAAGACCGTCCACAGCGGCTCATAATTATTATAATATGGTTGACGATACATGATAATAACACTTCTTTTTAATTTTAATTTTTACCTATTGTTTTCTGTTTGTCACATACTTAACTTGTAATGAAGCTTCACTTTACTTTTGCCTGACGATGAGAGCGGAAGCTCTTGAAAGCCGGCTCGCAAAAATCAATAAAGTCATTATTTTGTATCGTAAATTTTTATCCTACCTACTAATAATTTCTATGTATTAAGGGCTTAGGCCGTTTATTTTAATAAATAAATAAATAGTGGAATAACTATATATTGTGTTTCATTTTAAAAATTATTAATATGAACTTCCACCAAGAACCGTCGGTCGATAAATTAAACTTTGGATAATACAGCTAATATACTCGTATTTGATTTTCATACGAAGTTGTATTCTGTCAGCTCATAATTCGGTTCATTGAGTTAACCTTAATGTACTTAATGATTTATTTTGCAATAACATTTATGTTAGTTTTGCTTGTGACATACTTACATATGGGTTAGTTGGAAGATATCGCGCTTCCGCGATAAACTCGCCCATTGCAAAAATTTATTTGTCTGGTTCTACAATGTTTATATTTTATTAATGTTTGTTTTTTGTGCAATAAAGATTTTTATTATTATTATAATATTACAAGATTCTAGTTAGTAAGTTTAAGTTTAAACCCGACATAGATTATATTTTTAAGGTGAACTAAGAGTTACTGTTTGGAATCTAGTTAAATTGTAATTTTATAAACATCTAGATATTTAAGTAACTATAGTTTTTAATACTATTTCCCCTAACACCAGTATATAACGTTACTGCCTGGGAAAAAAAAAATAAGTAAGATTATGTTTAAATTATTATAACTGACTTGTATGTATATTTAAGAGAAATAAATAAATAAAAAAATAAGCACACAGAGAAAAAAAAACCTTCGATGAATTTTTGTGAGTGATTTCTGTAAACAGCATTGTGTTGACTTGATCTTACGTACACTCAAAACCTACAATATTCGTGATCTGATTGACAATATAATAAATAATATAATGAAAATCTAATAAATGTCATATTTTATATGACATTCAGTACTTTAGGAACAAGGTACCTTTTCTATTTTTGATAATAAGATTTTTTATATATAGGGGTGAAATGAAAATAGGGGCTGATTTAAAAGCTTTTAAATATGACATTTGTAGATTAATGATTGAGTTGACTTTATATTCTAAGCTCCATTCTCTTTTATGGAAATAAACAGAAGCTGTTATTGAATTATGGAATTTTAATATATATGTACCAATTATTAAGAAAACCTATTTTTTAAATTATAATAAATTTTATAAGAAAACCTATTTTTTTTGCGTAGGTGAAGAAAAATATGATGTACAATAAATTTCATTTATATAAACATTGAAATAAATGAAAAATCTTAAAGCCACAATTTCATAATCATAATACATACTTTGAGAAAGTTTTGCATAATAAGAATATATATTTGTTTGGTTATGTTATGACACTGCAGAGCTTTTAGATTTTTTGAAAAATGACATTGCTTTTACATGATATGCTTTCATTTATGTCAAGATAATAATATAACGACACAATGTAAACGTGCCTTTTGATGCTTTTCAGAACAGATGCTGTAAATTTGCATAACAGACAATACCTACATTATTTTCATAGTACATATTGGTAAATACATTTCAAATAAATGCGAATGAACTATTCTTCATCTTCTCCTTTGCTGAAACGGGGAGTGTTAGAAGATTTTTTTTTGAAATTTTGGTAACAAAAGCTCCACCCTACAAAAATTTTAAATCACTTAAGTGCTTTAGCTGATTCTAGATAACAAAGTTACAATATCATTTATCAGCTTAAAGATATTTTGCTGAAGAACTAAGCCCGTAAGCTCGGCAGACAAGTAAGAGTAATAAATTTTATTTGTATGTTTATTTTAAACGGTTGTGATTTTTTTAATATTCAAATTATTCTAATATTTAATATGGGTTTTCTAGGTATATCAACACAATATTTTCATGAAAAAATAGGTACTTTAATAGTGTACTTGTGTAGTTAGTATGTTTATCTGAAACAATATTATTTTTTACGTTGGTCACTACAATTCACATGTTAAACTATGGAAATATTTTACACCTGTTTCATAGAGTTAATAGGCTATACTTGTATCGAGTGTGACACAGCCGTTTTATATGATGTGAAAATATTTATGATTTTAATTGCATAATTTCATAGCACATCTGTTAAAAATAATTACACTTTAATTTGTACTTTGAAGAAAATTATACAGTCAAAAAACACTCCGAAAATTTGTTTAATTTTTTTATTCATTTTCACACTTATTAAAACATTAATTTGTTTATCAATTTATGTGAACGCTTTTTTATTCAATGGTCGAATTATAGTCCGAGAATTATAATAAAGTACATTAAGTTTGCACATATCAAAATAATATCTATGCTTATGCACGTGAATATATTATATAATGTAATGGTTATCATTTATTATAGTAATTGTATTAATACTGGACTTTGAGTGACATATAGGTTATCCAATATGACATCTCTATTATGAAAGTTTGATACATACTCGTAGCTATCCAATCTACATCTACATCAAGCTGAAGTGATAATAATCCATTATGCTTAAGATGTAAATAGATTTGGAATTATTTTTATTTTCCTTAACAATTTTAGTCCAATTAACTACTTCTATCCACTGCTAAAGATTAATTATTCATGATATTTCTAACGGTTTTATATACCTGTATAGTATTGTGAATATATGGTTATATTTGATGCAATTATTTCATTTATCGAGGTCATAAAATATAATCAAGTGAGTAATAGTCGAGTAATAATATCTTGTTGCTGGGCTTAAAAGATTTTAGACTCAAGCACTTTTATAAACTTCATTTATTATTTTTTAATTTAAATTTATTGCTTGAACACTTACTGGTATGAAAAGCAATATAGAGTCCTTAATGTTATTACATTACATAGAAACCTGTTTTCAAATTTTGTGTTGTTAAAGTATAATGATAATGTTGAAAATCTTTTACATATTGGGTTAAAAATCTCGATTCTGCAGAATTATTGAATTTAAATTGACTTCTTTATCAGAGAGCAAAAAAATCAATTGAAATATGTGAAACCTTACTGACGACTGTATTTTTTATGTAACATTATTTTTTTAACAATATATTCGTCTATTTGTAAACATAAAAATCCAGATAGAAAAATTCTTCAATCATGATTTTTTTTCATGATTCAACAATTCAGTAAAAAATATATATCTGAGACCTTTTTGTTGATTACTGATGTGACCTTTATACACGTGCAAAACATTGAATAAAACATAATATACTCGTACGTAGATTTTTTTGTTCATAAATATTCTCATCAAATAGAAAGTAAGGGTCTTCATTTATTTTAAATTATAAACTTCGTATGTTTCGTCAACCAGTGTTTGATGAAATTCCTTATATTGTCTTGAAATTTCATAGGTTTGGTAGTAAGTATTCTATGATGCTATTTCATATAGAAAGTATTTTCTTGAAATTCCTTTTATGTTTATTAATTCCAAATCGAACGACATAGTTGTATAAAGAACTCAGTATGTTTGAATTTGATAAAACCAGAGAATCGCCAAATTTTCATTTCTTTATTATTGTGCAATATTTTCTTGAATTGAGAAGATTTTTCGCGCGACGAGTTTCTCTCCCCAAGGTTTCCTCGTCAAAGAATTTTTCTTCCTCATTGTTTGAGTGTCCTATAAAAGGCAGGTTATTCTATTTTTTACAGATAATATTTCTGATATATTCAATTTAGAGTGTCATCCTACCCATTCTGATGTTTTTCGATTTTACTGACAAGATTTAAACAACTTGAATGCTTATTACGTGCAGTTGGACTACTAATTACTTCACTTGTGGAAGAATCCATGATGGCATAGATAGATAGATTTTTCGTTTTATATTCCTAATAATGCACAAATTGTTTTATATGTGAGAGTAAATATTTGAATAATAATCAGCATTTATACGGGAATTTTGCCAAATATGTAAGATACCTAGGTACCTATATTAATACTAAAGATTTTAATACATGGAATAACGCCAGTATACTGCAAAATTATAGTCTGAAATATTTGCATAGTTATGAAATGCTTTTATACTAAGCATACCGTGTGTTAGTGACAGGGATTTGTAGTGAGAAATCGGTTTGAAAATGAGAATTTCTATGGGGAATATTGAAATATTCCATTTTTCACTAATATTTGAAAAACTGCGTTTTTGAAATAGTAGAGTTCTAAAGTTAAACTGAAATATGAAACAATGATATTTGTAGTTCCATATTAATTTAAATATTTTTTTAGAACAATGCACTTCAAAATAACTTTTCATCAACCTTTGGTCATAAGAAAATAGGGTTTTTGTGATAATATCGACTTCTGTAAACTACCACTTTACTACTAAGTACTACATCATCACGACATACACCACAAGAGGGTTGTCAGCAGATCAGCTTTATAAAATAAATATGCAAGCTGCTTTCTCCGTGCCGGAAAAAATTTAAGACATTCAAACCTGATAGCCACTGAATTTCAGATGAAAAATAAAATAAAAACATGGAGTGATAAACTATCTATTTGTCAAAAATAGTCTGCAATATATATTATATAGGTAGGTATTTTTGATACAGCTCGACCCCTTATTCAAGCACCTGATGCTGTCTGGGGTTAAAATAAACCATTAAATATTATTTTTATGTATTGTTCTTAGATTGTTACATATTGTGTCATATTTTACTAAAAAAATATTATTATTGAATAAAATGTTTTCATTGAAACACTTGCCTTTTACAAGACACTCGAAAATTTACGGAAAAGAGTGGGAAATTAATTCTTTACCGGGTACTCCATGGTAGCCATTCTTTTTATATTAATTGTTTTGTTATAAACCCAAATACAACCTTATACACCTTTCACACTAAGCTAAAAGCTTGAGCCGTGAAAGGGGAGTTTGGAATATGAATGTACTTTTACGTAAAAATCTTGTATAAGTAAACTTATCTCACAGTATGTTAGTGTTGTATGAACAGTATGTTTGATGATATGTAAATATTTTTTAACAATCTTTTTTGTTGTTGTTTGGTTTACTTCTACATAATTGTTTGGTATGGAGCATTCTACTATATGGTTGCGAGACGTGGACTATCAGAAAAAGTGATAGCGGAAGTCTGGTTGCCTTTTCAGATGTAGTGCTAACGACGCATGAAGCACGCTGAAGATCCATTGGTCGGAACACGTCGAAAACAAATAAGGGTAGGCGAAAGTAAACAACTCGTTAGAAAAAATCAGCTGACAAAGAACTGAATGGATTTGCCACAACATCAGGAACCCAGGGCTGCTCATCATCATCGCAAAGAGTAAGACCGAAGGCAGAAATGGTAGAGGCCGACCAAAAGACACCTACATGGACTCAGTGAAGAAGTACATGAATTGTGGCACCTTCGATGAATTAAAGAGTCTGGCGGAAAATAGAGACGAACGAAAAAAAATCTAAACTCGTTGCAGACCAATCCAATGGATTATTTCTCTATATATATAATATTGTGATAATAGATTTTTAACTCTAAGCTTGTTTAATATATACATATACATGTATCCGAAAGCAGGAAGTAACTCAACTAAAAAAAATACCTGATTGGCGAAGACTTGTTTCCCTTTTGTGTTTCCAAGAGGTTCACGGATAAAGTAAAAACGTGATAATGTTGATAAATAATTATGTTTACATTTCGATACCTCCTACGTAAACTATTGTATGTTGAAAAACTACAATTCTCAGTAGAGATGTTTAAAGTTAGTAATAGTTGCTATTCTTACATTTACTGTTAGATATTCTTCAAATTTCGTATTATTATTATAATATTATGTTATTTTAATTTGCAATAATCATTGTAAAGATTTTTTTAATAGATTTTATGGAAATACTCTTACGATAATTTTCTGCGTGAAAATACTAGCGACAATTGTCGTAAGTGGTAGATACGATAGTTTACGTCGCTCAAATACTAGCCACACTTGTCGTATGTGGTAGTTACAACTTTTGTTACCTAACGTAAAGTATCGTATGTTACACTTACAATAGAATTTTTTTTTAGAGAAAGTATTGTATCTAACAGTTACGATAGTTTACTTCGTAAATTACTTAAAATATGTAGACATTTAAAATGAAACATTGGAATGATTTGCATTAATAATATATAAAATAACTACAATTTTTTATTACAATCCTGGACCGCTGGTCATACATTGATCTAATTTTGAAGGTTACACATCATGCAATATTTATTTATTTAAAACCAATAAACACATGTATTTTCTTCTGTGCAACATTTTATATTAATTATGCATAATATTTCCAAAACTCAAAAAGGCGAAAGGTGTGCAAATATACTGTGCGTATTTAAGAAATAAAAAGACGTGAAGTGTTACTAAATTGCAATGAAAAAATTACATTTGGTCAAGATTTACGCAGACGTAAAATGCACTCGTGACTGTTCCAGCGAATAGTATCGTAATTGAACATATAGTTTACGTAGTAAAATAATTATTTAAATTGAAGATACGATAGTTTACGTGTGAAAAAATGGTACTTCCAGAGGGAATTTTGAGATTTCAATTTTAGGGATGATAGTTTTCACTAAAATATAGCAAAATATACAAAAAAGTCAAAATCGACAATTTGTGGGATACGATAGTTTACGAAGGAGGTATCGATTTGTCATGTAACTTTATAAATGAATTCTCCACTGTTCTATATTTTCGAACTATATTAAAACATTTGTTTATTACACTCTATAATATCTAGTGTGATACAAATTTGATTTGAATTAGTTTACACTTCGTGGAATTTTTTTTTTTTTTTTTTTTTTTTTTTTTTTTTTTTTTTTTTTATTTATGAAGCTAACAAAATACCAATAGGTTAATTTTGAAATATGAAAATCAAATTAATATTTTTCATACGTACTGCAATCTCAGTTAAAAATACAATATTTTCAACACAATACTGATAAATATTTCATTATTCACATTCCAGGAGGAATATACAAGCTTTTTGAAAGGTTTAAATTCCACCAGAGAGATTTAAAAAAATGTCAGCCAATGTTATATTTAAAATTCTCCAGAGGTTTGTGATTTTGTTCACAGATAGTGAAGGCATAAGTTTTACCTAGTAAGAAAATCTTCTCACCCAAAGGCATAGGATTAACGGTATAAGATAAAATTCACTTTTGATATAATTATATTTATTTTTAATATCAATGTATACAGAAAGATTTTTTACTTTAAAATCTCTACCCTTCATCAACTCTACGCCTACCAACCTTCCTATTAGATTTACTATTACGTAGGTAACAATAATTGACATTTAAGTTATCAAGCCACGAAAATATTCTCATTTTTTGTTGTTTTCGTAGTACCTACATATTAAAAGGACAATAAAGAAAGCATTGTTTTACACATAAATGAACATAACTACTATGTGCGCCCACACTTTCTCATACTCGTGTTCTTCAATTTATTCAACTGTGTACGGATCCAATATAAAAGTCTATATATTTATATATACCTACTAGGGTGCTTCTTTTTTTTTTTTTTTTAAAAGATATATCTGGGTTATGTTATAAACCCAAATACAACCTTATACACCTTTCACACTAAGCTAAAAGCTTGTGCCGTGAAAGGGGAGTTTGCCGGCACCTGGGATCGAACCACTAAAAAATTATCGCGTCAACCCGCCATTCGGTTCTATCACCTAAAAAACGAACCTATGATTTTTATTTCTTTTTTAGATGAGGTTTTAGGAGTCGCTACCGCCTGTCAAAGTACTAAAAAAAATGATTATGATAACTTCCAGCTCAATGCTCATAAAACAGTTATGTTATTCATTCAAACACGATAAAAGAGAAAAAGAAGACGCAATAGGGGGGGGGGTAGATAAAGTTAATTTAAAATAAAATGGCGAAGGAAACGGAGAAAAACGCTGGAGAAAACATTTGGTATATTGAGAAAAAAGAAATCCCTGCAAGAAAAGTGCTACTATCCTCTTCTACTACCAGTAGTAGCAGTGATGATGAAAGGAAAAGTTTAACGTCAGAAATTTCAGTGATGGCAGGACCTTCGACAGCAGATTTAGAACCTCCACCTAAACGTAAACGCGGCAGAAAGAACATCTTTGATGAACGCTTATCCGCAAGCTTCGCTGAATTAAGTGATAGGAAAGCAACTGCTGTTTTGATATCAACGCTTAAAAGTGCAGGTACCGATCAGAGTACAATATATTAAATAAACTCATCCTCAATTCATAGCCAGCGTATGAAGCAAAGGCAAAGGTTAGCGGAGTGCTTAAAGAAATAATTTAATCCTAACTCGCCTCTAACTGTTTATCGGGACGTCAAACTAATCGAAGACATTACAGGACTCGAAACAGTGGATCGTCTTTCCATTTTAGTGTCAGAACAGGGTGTGGATCAACTTCTGGCAGTTCCGAAAGTCAATAATGGAACTGGTGAGGCGTGTGATTCAGCTGTTTATGACACTGCTCTTTTTTGGAACTTAAGCTACAAAATAAAATGCTTTTACTTTGACACTACTGTGGTCAACACTGGTTTAAGAGGAGGTGCTTGCATTCTGTTAGAGCAGAAGGAAAAAGATGCTTTTTGATTGGCCTGTCGTCACCATATAATGGAAATAATATTAGAAGCAGTCGTAGCTCAAGCTCTAGGTCCGTCAAGTGGACCAGAAATATTGATCTTCAAATGATTTAAAACTGCTTGGCCTAATATTGATCAGAATAAGTTCAGTACAGTTTCATCAGACCCTGACGCTTTAGGATGCGTAGAAAATGTAGCAAGTAACACAATTTCATTCGCTGGGAAACAGCTATATAATTTTCAGCTACGGGTCGATTACAAGGAACTGTTGAAACTAACAATAATATTCCATGTAAGTGTGCCTAATAAAGGGAAATCACTCAGAACTCCAGCTGGTCTTCATCATGCATGGTGGATGCCAAAAGTATTTGTTGAGACCAGTTTAAACTAACAAAAAGGATTTTAAAGTAATTACTAAAATTTGCGTTTTCATTGTTACGATTAATGTAAGATGCTAGTTTCAAACTTTTGTGGCAATTTCAGCACCGAGAAATTATTAGTTGCTATTAAAGAATCTCATTTTTTTTTTAAATATAAACTAACCTTCGTCCAAAATAGCTCTAACAAAATTCCTGGGGCATTTAAGGTATATGTTCGAAGAACTTGTTACGGTTGATTTTTTTTGACGAAGTTTCTCTTGAAAGCAATCAAAAAATGGTGATTGCATTGAATGAAGAGGGCCAGGTTAAAGCCTCAAGCGAATTACCTTGGATCTAAGTCTTTTAAGATTATTTTAAACCTTGGGAATGTCGTCTGCATTTTCGAAAAAAAGAACCTCGTTTTTGAGAAGAAGATGAACAGTACAAAGCTTCCAGAAGAAATTGTACATTTTATGCGAGTGGTGAACGACACTGCGGAACGAGATGTAGCATTAATTCAAGAATATAACAAACTAACTATCGCTGACGAAGAACGAAAACAATTCCTTCTTTTGGTTGTAAAAAAATTTAGGCAATAGTACCCTGATACAAAGAAAAGTTTCTATTTTTCCCATTTCTATAGTTATCTAATTTGTGCATGCTTGTATTTTTGGTACATAGTTAATAAAATAATTTTCTTAATAAATACTTTTTTTTTTATTTTTCATGTCCTGGTAGCGACCCCTAAATATCACTTTAAAAATCTGAAAAAAAAAATACATATTAGTTTTTCGTATCTTTCGTATTCAAAAAAAAAATTTTTGGACCAAATAAGAAGCACCCTAATACTCACACACAAGTTCAAGTAAACAGTAATAATGAAGGGTTTTATTATAAAGAAAGAAGATGTCCTAGACAAAGGAAAGATTAGATGTATTGATCTTTTTATTTCATTTTGTATTCAGCACGTAAAGCAAGGAAACGCTAGTGGATTTAGTGTTAATTATAATTGAACTGAAATAATGTGAACACAAAGTTTAATATTGCGGACACCTTAATTTATTTATTTTCCACAAGACATTCGATTTTATTCAGAAATATGATACTACAAGTGGGATCAATTTGTTTTCATTATTTAATTATACTTTTTAGTATTTCCGATTAAATTTGAAAATTCTTACACACGTGTTATAAAAAGTACAGAAAAGATTTTATTTAAACAACGCAACATTAATTCTGCGCCAAAATTAGTTGGAATTTTAGCAGAACACCTACCTTAGTGTATAATTATTATCAGAACATCTAAACTAGCAGACATAAAATAATATTAAGGCAAATAAAATGTAGAATTATGATATTATTAGTAATATCTAGGTAGCTTAAGACTTTGTACCTATTTAATGTCTCGAATTTTCATACCAGTTACGGAAATTACTATCGCGTGGGTAAATTTTCTTAGAACAATTAAAGTTACCATACACTTGGGCAAAAATGTTATCACGAGCTAATGTAGTCATGTGTATGCATAAAATTTGTGTAAGCTAGAAAAGAAAACCTAGTCATTCGTATATTTTTTTAGTAACTTTCATCCGCCAGTGTCAATATCTGTACTAACTCTGTACTGGAACTATCTTCTTCTTCTTCCTCGTGAAATAGATCATTGATCTGTTGTTTCGGAAGTGATTCTCTCTTGTGACACATTATTGTGGAAATAATTTTGCATAAAATTTTCGTTTCTGACAGAATAACTATTACATCTACTATACTATCGCGCCGTATCTCATAAGTGGGGTAGCCAGTGGATTAGTCTCATATTACAAAAATGCAGTCCATCCTCTCCGTATCAATAAAAAATTTAGACAATCAGGATGGGCAGCACACCTCATCGTTGAAGTAGTATTAAATGTCTAACAGAATAATTGAATATTTAATTTTATCAAATTAAATGTACTTAAAATTATGTAGTTAGTATTTACAGTCCATCGGTAGCCTGAAGGTAGAGTTTCGGCCTCGTGAACATGGGGCCCGTGATTCGATACCAGGTGACGGCAAACTCCCCTTTCACGACACAAGCTTTTAGTAGCTTACTGTGAAAGGTGTATAAGGTTGTATTTGGGTTTATAACAAAAACTCAGATATATCTTTAAAAAAAATAACAATTTACAGTACATAAACAGTAATGTTGAAATAATCTCGGAGTAATAAACTCTGTACATGGACTACACGTACATATGTGTCATTTTTGTCCGAACATAGAAAATCACCATCGCTTCGTTTGCGATAACACTACTGGTGTCGAAATTGTGATATTTATTTATTTATTTATTTATTTATTAAATAAACGGCTAATGCCTTTTACAAACATAAAATATAATAAAACAGAACAAAAAAATACACATTTCACATTAAATCCAAATAGGCTAATAAAAAACAAACCATGTAAAAAATAACTTAATAGCAAAACAAGACAATACATATTGCCATTTTAAAAAAAGTATGCACTTAATAATAAAAGTAATAATCTACATATATAAGTAGGTTTCTAATAATAAAAAGTAATAATAGTAATTTCATGATTAACAAAAATAGTCTAAAGATATGTACATGCAGATATCACTATTTGTATGTATGTATAGAGTAGTAAATTAATGCAAGCGTTGCCAAAAATTATAATTATCAAAAAATAATGTCTTACCCATCAGGCGACAATAATAATCAAATACAAGTGTAGATATCTCTTTTACTTACTTTAAAGTTTCAAAAAAATTATAACTAGTAGATATATGTAAGTAAATAATGACGGTACCTACTTGAGAAAAATTATAGCCTTATAACTTGGGAACACATTAGTTTCTCTTCATATTTAAAACTTTTCGAGACAGTTTGGGGAGAGTTACAAACTGCCCAAGGACTTTCTGAAAGGTTACTCATTTGGCAACAGATGTCTGTGAATACACTAATTCGCACAGTATGTGCTTGTTTGGTAGATGAATTTATATATACTGACTAGCATGGACATTTATTATACATGGATAGATGAAGTGAAATGAAAAGTTTTTATTTTAGACAGTGACAATGATCACATTATCATGAGCATCGCGTATGGTCTTATCACTTTACCACATTATTACACATTATCATGGGCTCCCACTAATGGTCACAGATGTGTGACCCTGGGGAAACTTGGAAAGTTGGATCCCATATCAAGTCGCCTCCTTCTCTCATTGGCGCGATTCTGCATGCCAATAATTGATTTACGTAGGGCAGTAACTTGCTCTGTTCAGGGATGGTGATTACAATATCCCTTCTCATACAACACAAACATAATAATATCTCATTTCTTTCCCTTTTGAAATCGTAATTTCTACATCTGCGATACGTGATGAATGTTGGGCAATTTTTTTCTAATATCTTAGACTTAAATATTTGCAAATTTCTAGATTTATTATTCCATGTTGGTCGTCGCTATTCTTTGTGTAAGATTTTTATCAAAAGGAAAATCCAATCACACGTACATAATCAAACGTACATGGTAACAATATGATAGAACAGTTTTTATACCAACAGTTTTTATAATATTTGACTTGGCTACATGAGATTGGTCTGAGAAAACAAGATATGATAATTCGAAAGCTTTAGTATGAAATTCTAAGATGGCACTTCTAAATATTGGTTGTAAAAAACAAAAATGTTTTATTCAACTAATACCCGTGTTACGACTATCTGTGCAGACCCGTATCTAGCTAAATATTGTCCTACAAAGTTCCATTGTAAGGTGTAAGTTTTTTCTCCGTTGGTTCTTTCAATAAAACACGTTTTTTCCTTGCTATGCCTATTAGTTCAACAAAGTTTTTTGTATAGAAGAAAATTACAGGATGTGTTAGAGAAAGGACCTACAATTTTAAAGACAGGAATTCATAGCATGTCAAATATGAATCTTTGTCAAGTAAAATGAACAATGCAATTATATATGTAGTGAAATAAAATTAGCATGACGACGCTTTTTATATAAAAAAGTTAAAAATAGATTCATAAAATGTTTGATATTTTTGAAATGAGTTTCAAAGTATTTCGGTAAATTAGACACAAATAGTACGTGATATCAAACTTTGAGTTTAAACTATACGAAAATAATAGCTGAAGCTACTTACAACTATTGATGTACAAAGATTTTTCATAACAATAACAAATTTCTTCATTATAAGGTTTGTATTATTATGCTATTGTAAAATAATATAAACCTTCATACTTCAAGTTTACAGTACAAAGTTCTGAAACTTATTTCATAAGGATTTAGAAGAGTATTTTCTATTATATTTGAAAATACTCTGAAGATGTTTCTAAACAAGTGTTTCCCTCTAACATCCACCCACTCTTAAAACAGTTATATTAGAACAAGTAGCTTCGTTGAAATATTATTGTTTGACAACATCTACTAAAAACTAAACAACCAAATTCAAGAAAAAACGGGTTTTCGATATAAAAAGAGGTTATTAAGAAAAATACTCTTAGTTTTTTCATAAAAATCTATTTCAAAGTTCCTTTGAAGTAACTGAGAACTTCGAATAAAACTTTATCAACATTTTGCATAATATAATATTTTCATAACTCGAAATTAAGTAAAAAATATTATATATTGCACTTAGATAAACTTATGTGAGAATAACTACTATATAGAACAAATGCGAAAATTTAAATGCTTATGTCCAAATCGATCGATCATCAGCATTGAAAAATAAGACAATCGAGATGGGTGGCTAGGTTTGACGTTGAATTGAAGTGCGCAGTAAATTACCATTTTATTATTATTACCGTTATTGAATTATTCAGAAATTAATTTCCTTCGATTTGTGGACTGCATACTGTGATATTAACTGGCAAATGCCGTGATGGTAGAGTTGTAGAAATTTAATAATTAAATGAAAATAAACAGCCTCTCTTTCTGGTATTACACCCGATACTCAAATAGTATTGAAGAATTAACAGTCAATAAAATAAAGCCAATTAGAAGAGGACAAATGAATATAATAAGTCTACGTAAAAAAGTTTTATTGTCAAAAATAAAATAAATAAACCATACACAATTTTGAAAATTAGAATCAATCCACGTGGGATTTTTTTCACATTTTCGGGTGCTCGCACGCTTCCTATATCCCCTTTTTGCATGTATGTGTACTAAGCTTAGCTCATAAATTCATTAAAGTTTGAACGACCCCCTTTCAACATACTCTACTGTTGCAATGACAATTTCAAAGCGTTACAAAAATTCTGTTGATAGCTGACTCGGTTGACATGAAGTCACTATTTTCATTTATTTATTTATTTATTCACCAATGACACACTTCAGATGTATGTTGATAGACAGATACATGTAAGTTGAAACAATATACAAGAGACAAAATATAAACAATTTATTCATCATCATCATCGCCCTCAACGCTCCTCTCGGGAGCACAGGGCAGAAACCAGCCTCCTCCATTCAGAGCGTCTCTGTGCCAATTGCGTCACCTCTTCCCACGACATTCCTTGCGCTCTGATATCGTTGTCATAGGAACGGTGTATTGTGAAAGAGGGACGCCCGGGCCTACGGAACACCTGCGGACGGAAGAACAGTGCTCTTTTTGGCCAACTATCATTGGGCATTCTCAAAACATGTCCCAGCCAGGACCATCGTCTCTCTTGTATTACGGAGATTACTGGTCTCTGCTGGGTAGTCATGGGTAACAGATCACTTTGGTTCGACCCGACCCGCACGGGTCTTCTCATAGTAGTGAGCCGAACATATGATTCGGGTCAAGGGTCTTTCCGGTTGGGACCCAGATCTGTGTCTTTAGGTCAGACCCGTTTCCGCTAAAGGTATTACACGGCTCACGGGTCTTTCCGGTTGCGGCATTATGCACCTGTGTCTTCGGGTCGGAGCTGTTTCCGGTGTTGATAGGTTAGTGTCTATAATCCACTATGTCATTTATACGATATAGAGATTTTTACACTTAGTATCTGGACAGAGTACTCAATAATTATAAAAATAATAATAATGAAACTTTATCGGCCATAAATCAAACATATGAGAAACAAATACAAAAATCATAGACTTTGACTCCGAAAATCGTAAAGTACATCTTGTTCATAGACATTTCTCAGTTATTATAATTATTATATTACCTCCACACAGGGAAGTCCAGCATTTATGGACAATATGAATCCCTGGACACAGGATGTCACGCTATAATATTATGCATGTATGCATTTTGGGTTAGGGAGTTCAAGTTCGCACTATGAATCGATGTTTTACATCGATTTTTTTTAACATAAATTGGTACGTGTGTACCAATGTAAGTTACTGAAAAATAATAACTAATCGACTATTTACCTACTTGCTTTACCACCAATTATACACACACACATATATATAAAGTAATGTAATTTCAATGTCAAAGCATTATAATCTCATCGAAAACCAAAAAACTGAGAAAATGTATCGATGAACATTTTTCTATTAGGTGTGTCATCACTAATAATTTTGACTATCTTTGAACCTACTCTTAATTTGTATTCTTGTTACTTCTGTACCGCGTTAATGTTGTAGAAAGTTGTGCGAAAAAAAAAATAGAAACACATCGTAGTGGTTCGAATTGTGCTAATATTATATTTTCTAATACTTTTTTACCAACTCACTATCTATAATAACAGAATGTCTAGGAATAATGTTAAACGCAGTGATGTTTGGAATCATTTTTCCGAAGTTAGTAACAGCTGATTCCAAAGCAAAATGTTTATATTGCAACAACGTTGTAACTGTGTGGAAAGGTTCCACCGGAAATTTGTCGAGGCATTTAAAAAGACATCCAAGCGTTTCAACGTCCAGGGCTAGAAGTTCATCTACGCCTATTGAAGTGGGAACACGTGAGGAAGAAAGGACCTAAAATAATTCTGCAACTGAAGCACAACCATTTCCGTCTTCTAGCAGTGGCGTTACTCAATCATCAACTTCCACAAGTACCAATCGACCATTTCCAGCAATTCGTCAGTCATCTGTTACATCTTTTTTCGAAAAACCATTGACGCTTAAAAAAAGTCAGGAAATCGATTCTCAAATTGTAGCACTGATTTGTAAAGAATATTATCCGTTTTCTATTGTTGAAGGCCCAGAATTTAAAAAAACTAATACATTTACTTTGTCCATCATACCAGATACCAACCCGCAAGACGGTGTCTTCGAGTCTCATTCCCGCACGATACAATGTTGTTCGCGAAATCGTCAAACAACGTCTGGAGCGTGCCTTTGCAGTGTGTATTACTGTGGATAGTTGGACAAGCTGCAACAATGACAATTTTTTTGCGATGACCGCCCACTATGTTGTTGAAGAAAGTGAAAACATGAAGCTTTCCTCTGATTTACTTGGATGCTTTTCATTCACAGAAAGGCACACAGCCGAAAATATATGCAACAAAATGAAAAGTGTGTTTGCGGAGTGGAACATTTCCAATAAAATTGCTGTCATTGTATCTGACAATGCAGCCAACATGATCGCAGCAATAAAACTGGGAGAATGGCGTTATTGGAGATGTTTTGCGCATAGCATAAATTTAGTAGCGCAAAGTGGTCAAAGGGAGATTGATTAAAACAATAGTGAATGTATTTCGACGTAGCCCATATGCTGCCGCACAACTTAAAGCAACGCAACAGAGAATGAATAGTCCAATACTAAAATTAAAGACTGACGTAGCAACACGATGGAATTCGCAGTTCATGATGTTTCAACGCATTCTGTCTACAAAAATCGCAGTCATCTCCACCTTAGACGATTTACGACGAACTGAACATCTCGATTCTACGATAACACCCTTGACTGACGATGAGTGGCAAATTGCAGAACAGAGTGTGAATGTGATGGAAATATTTGAAGTGGTTACAAACGTGATTAGCTCTCAAACTAAAATAACTGCTTCAACCATTAGCTTGTATTATAAGCAGATGCTTAATCATGTAGAGAAAATAAAAAAACGTCCTGAATTATCATCAATAACAATAAACCTCTGTGACAAATTATTAAAATTACTGAAAGACCGTTTCGAAAACATAGAGGATAACGAACTTATATCTCAATGCACAATATTGGATCCTAGATTTAAAAAATTCGGCTTTATAAATGACAGCAAATATCAAAGGGCACTGAGGAACCTGTACCGCAAAACATCAAGTATAGAAAATGATTTAGTTCCCACTCAGGGAACTCAATCATCAGACGAGACTCCAAACCCTACCAGTTCCGAACGTGAAAGAGAAAATTTACTTCTTTGGAGAGATTTTGATGAAGAAACTAAACACCAATGTACCCCAACTAGTGCAGAAGCCTCAGCCATAATAGAAGTGGATAAATATATCGGAGAACCCCTTCTACCACGCAACCAAGATCCGTTATTATGGTGGCATCAACGAAGAAATGTATATCCTAGACTCTATCATTTAGTGAAAACCAGACTGTGTATATTGGCAACTTCGGTACCATGCAAAAGAATCTTCTCTAAAGCTGGGCAAATTGTATCAGATAGGAGAACACGCCTTGACACAAAAAAATAGAACAATTAATATTCCTAGCCTACAATTTAAATAATAATGATTAACTAATGGGATCCATGCTCCGTTGAAAACAATAATGTACATACCTGATCATTTTTTTAAATTATAAACTTTTTTTTTAAATTATAGAATTTTCAAAGTGTTGGTTTTGCATGTTTTATTACTTATGTAAATTTTTCGTTTTAATTTTTATTGTGTACTGTGTAAAATATTTAGCTGGAATAAATAGCGATAAGCTAATAAATCAGAAGTAAACATTTTATGTGAAAAAGTGTTGGTTTCTTAAATTGTTACGCCATGATATTTTTGTGAAGTGTTGATAGAAATAAAAAGTAAATATAGTAAATGCAAACATTTTATTTATATTGTTTTACATCAGTGCTTTCATTCTTATATTTGGAAATATTTTGTGTTTGTGTATTGTAGTTTTATTTTGTGAGAAACATTATTAAAGACTAGCAAAACTTTGCGATACTTTCCAGCAATAAAACACAATATATTATTATAATACGGATTTGTATGTATGGGAAGCGGCGTGATGGTATATATGTATGGGTAAGTACAAACGGTCATTCTATTCAATTTGTGAACAAAACATACAGAACTTACGTGTCATCCGCTTAAACGGATCCTACATGTCATCGTCTCAAACAGATCTTTCGGGTCATCGGGTCCTCACAGATCCAACGGGTCTCAGCTCAAACAGATCATTAGGACCCGTAAGATCCGTAGGTGATCTGTAGACCTGCGGGTCAATTTGGAAGGACCCGAACATTTGACTCGGGTCGGATCTGTGTTACACATGACTACTGCTGGGTGCGCCGGCGCACAGCATCATTTGTTACATGTTCATACCATCTGACATCCAAAATCCTTCTAAGACACTTGTTTTCAAAGCTTAGTATCTTCCGCTCTTGAGCCTTGGTTAAGTGCCAAGACTCGCAGCCATATAGAAGGATTGGGATGATGCACGCATTGAACAAGCGACATTTTGTCCTGATGCTGAGTCCAGACGCCTTCCAAACTTTGTTCATGTTGCTGAAAGCCCCGCTAGCTGCTCCTATGCGGATTGGTAATTCCGACCGGAGATCACCCTCTGGCGTTATGGTTGCTCCCAGGTACCTGAATTTACTAACCTGAGATATTTGGGAATTGCCAACCATTAGTGGGGTGTGAGTACTCGTGCATGTACAATTACATAATATGTAATAGTACATGCACGATTATGTACATATTATGTACTCCGTTTTACCAGCGTTGATACGAAGGCCAAGGCGCAAAGAATTTTCATATGCATTACCCTATTTTAAATGTATTACCCTATTTTAAAGTGCGTACAATTTTATTTATTTATTCTTTACTGTACATTGATTACAAGCAAATTCACACAAAAATACATTTAAAACAAAGACAATCATACAATCAATATATAATTTTATGAATGACGATGATATTATTTCTACTTACCTACTTTGATACTCATTTTTATAATACATGTTTAAAAAAGTTCATGTAATAAAAACAAAAAAAGTTCGTTCGTAAATGTTACTTGCAAGGTTGAAAATTAGTTATTGTACCTATGTAGGGGAAGGTGGGGCAAGACGAGGTAGTGAGGTAAGATGGGGTACTGCGATAAAAGTGGAACCGTGCCGAGTAGCCCTGAACGCTGGATGACATAAGATGCTCTCTTCGGACCCCCCACTAGTAACAAAGTTACATCAGCAGTGACTGCTTGCTCCATGATGTTGTGGTACTAAACTTGTTTTTCGCATATTTCACGTTATTTTACTTAATTTTGTTGATAGTGTCATTGAAGGAAGAATATCGTGATTGAGATTGTTTGACATTTGATAAACAAGATTCAAATATTGATTTATAAGGGAAGATATTCGATTATTAACTGGATAAAAATATGGGTAATTACTTAATTAATTAATTAATTGATTAATATTCTTAGCTGCCCCGTCTTGCCCCAATCCGTGGGGCAAGACGGGAGAATTAAGCTATTTTTAAATTGAAAATATTTATTATTTTTTAATGTTTATTTTTACATTGATGTGATTCATTTGCTAGATTAAAGATTAAAGTTTGTGTCAATAAACTTTTTTTTAAGAATTTATGGAAAGAAATGTGTTTTTTTTGACATTTTAGCTTAAAGGTCCCGTCTTGCCCAACCCTCCCCTACGTTTATAAACTTTACGTTCACCACTATTTTAATAAATAATTCAGCAATTTTCATGAAAGTATTTGAAGGGATGAATAATTAATATCAATACTTTCTACGTATTTACTATTAAACTCTATATGTAATAATTAATAGTGGAATACGTGAGTTAGAAAATTAATACAGAATTTTTTCGCTACTGTTGAATGTCAAAAATTAATTAGTAATTGATATTATTTCGAATAACAAAAATGTTTTATTAAAAGGTGAAATCAATCGTTAATTTTTTTAACACACACCAAATATAAATTTGATGAACAAATATAGTTATAAATAGTGCAATACATACCTACTGTTTTTTTTCATGATTGTGTCTATTTTTGAAGTCACGTATTTTAATTGTCTCGAAAATGTAACGAATTTTATACAATTTTTATCATAAAATTTATGATTTATATTTTTTGTAGCAAAAATTATTTGGTTTGATCAACAAAATAGATAAATTTTTAAGTATTATTTTATGTATTTATTATATCAAAGAAATAAGTCTTGAGAAAAAGTGACTCGATTGACACAGGTTTTCTCTGAGTAGAGGGGGCTGCTGGATTACTTGACACAATCTAAATGCGAACTTTAATCTTTTCTTGACCCTAATCATACGACATGCGACGGGATTATAGTAAAAAATATCGCAAGATTGGTTTGCACGTATTTTTGACTAGGTATATTAGCGACGAAAGATTAAGATCAATACAAGATTAAGAATGTATTTATATAGTGGCAAAAATAGCCCTGCTGTTTTCTCGTGTATTATGCTCTTAAGAGGAGCAATGAAGGGTGAAACAAAGGCGAAGAAAGAGAGGAAGGGTATATAAACTAAAATAAAAAGAGAAACTATTATAAACTCAAATAAAAAGAGATTCTAGTAGACTCTAGACATTTCAGTAATACCTACTAACCACGTGCACTAGATGATGATGGTAACAGGTGAAATGCTCTAGTGATATTATATAAGCATATTATATAAGTTTGTGTACCATGAAACCCTGTTGTTATTCAGTGCTGTCAACCCACGTCAAGATATAATTATTTGAAACCGATCAGAAGGAAGGATGTAGGTCAACATGAAGTGACTGACTAACATTTAAAAATGAATTATTAATTTTAAATTTTGAGATATTTTTAGACGATAAGATGGGCTTAAACACAGTGGGCGAATTTCATTTTGTTTTACATATTTTTATCATTATCATCATCCCCATCGCGCCGCTTCCCTTTCGGGGTAGGCGGATTGAATGGAGCCCCATTTACTCTTACCTTTGCATACACTTTTCGCGTGATGAGAAATGTTAAGATAAATTAGCCGTGGAACACTCGGCAGTGATGAAAAATATAAACTCTTTATAGCGATAAATAATATAAAGCTACCAGCTCTTTACAGAAACTTTTCCTGGCAACACGTAGAAGATCTTGACCTAATACACAGCTTAATTATTACTATAGTATTATAGATAGGTAGTTCTTGCATTAAAATAATAGGTATTTTGTTATTAATATACATAATATCATGTGGTAGGTACCTATCATAGATCTCAGTCAACAAATCGTTTGATTCAATATCAGTGAACGAGTAAATGAAGTGCAATGTAATCAGTTAGCCACAAGTATGTCGTGTTTATGTTACACACAAATGCACAGTGCACACCTATACCAATGATGTGAATATTTATATCTAATATTATTAATTACACTTGTACTTGGGGCGTCGTATCGTATGACACATTGCCAAGAGCAGCTGGTAGTGTTAACAACTTACAGCAAATATAATACTGTCAGACAATCTTTTACATGCAAAAAGGTACATGCACAGAAAAATGCATCAAACTAATATAATGTTTAATAAGTTTTAAAGTCTAAATCTTACAAACGCTTTCATGGTTATAGAGGACTTATTAAGTTTTATATTCAATAAACGGCGTTTGCTTTTTTTAATATACATACCTACATCATATTCCAAAAAAAGTTTCTACCTATTTCTTTATGAATATAAAATTATACAATCTAAAAACATAAAAATAAGGACATTTACAAAATAAAACCACTTTGGCGGCTCGGAACTACGATTCGATTAACAAAGCTTTCAACATGAAAATATTTCGTTCTTTTACTATTCCTTTGTTTACTGTGGCTCATACGTAGAGCTGAAGAGACTGGCTGAGAATAAGGAGGAATGGAGAAGAAAATCCAAACTCGTTGTAGACCAATCCAATGGATTGTAACTCATTATATATACTATTCCTTTTGAGATCTTATATATTACCCTAATCCAATTGATTTTCCAAAAAAACATCTTCTACACAAACGCACATGTAATGGAATTGTTATTTATATATAAAATAGACAAAAAGCAACAAAATATGAGTTTTTTTGTATTGTCAGAATATTTGCCAGAATTTAAATAATTTGCTTGCTTTAATAAATTTAATCTAGCACTTGAAGAGATAAAAATAATTAATCTTGGCTTAAATGTTTAAAATATATAAAGGTAACTGAATATTTTGGTTTTCATAGAAATAATTAGTATTATCAAAAGACACGTATAAAATAAACAATTTGAAAACGAAGTTTTCTTCTGAAAAATTAAAAAAAACTAATCCTTTCTTTTAATAAAATTAACGCCAACTGTGTAAAGAACGCACACAATCCTGTCAGCTTGTAAAAAAATACTTTTGAGAGATAAGAAACCGTAAATAGAACAGAGGATGGCCACGTCGACTTAATATGAAGAGATTTGTAAAGTAAATTATAATAATGTACACTTGGGGCTCCTTTTGACCTGAAGAGTTAAACCTTCCTTCCGTTAATCACCGCTCTAAAAATCCAGATAAAACTTTGAAATACACTACAATATAAACAGTGTGTTGAAAAGCTATCCATTTTGTTGAACAAAAAATAAAGAATTATTTCCTTTACTTTATTTAATCTATCCTGAATCTTTTGAAGTAGATATTTTTATTAATAAAAAGGTTTTAATATATTAGAGTACTTAATTTTTGGGCTTAGTTCAACCTACTTCGAATTAAAATCGATATCCTTTAATCGGGAAAATATTATTACCTATTATTGAAATGTCTTTTTTTTATAGATATATCTATATAATACAACCTTATACACCTTTCACAGTAAGCTACTAAGAGCTTGTGTCATGAAAGGGGAGTTTGCCGTCACCTGGTATCGAACCACGGACCCTATGTTCACGAGGCCGAAACTCTACCTTCAGGCTACCGACGAACTTTTTTCAACATACATTAATTAATTTTTCTATCTTTATATCTTTCTTTTTTATTTACAATAGATATTTGTGACGATTGTGGAAAGTTTGTTTTTTGATACTAAAAAATACACACAAAAAGCAAGCTATTTGGCAATGCTGCGCTGTTGTCCTTGATAGAGCACGTGTATCGGTACTAGAGGGTATCTTTTCCCGGATTATTTTTGTTCCCGGGAAACAGGAAATTTTAAAATGAATTTCCCGGGATTCCCGGGAATCCCGGGAAATTCATTATTATATTTATAAATATTCAATTTTCAACAAATTTGGTATAAAAACTCTCATAACTTGTTGACCCTTGCAAACATTTTGATTTGATAAAAAAAAATCAAATTTTTGTTACCAATATAAGTAATTTGCTTAAAAAAAAACTAAATAGCTGACTGACGAGATTTATTTAGGTACTCTATGTTATATCAAAATAAAAATTGTTTACAAAATATCATCATCATCATCATCATCGCCCTCAACGCTCCTCTCGGGAGCACAGGGCAGAAACCAGCCTCCTCCATTCAGAGCGTCTCTGTGCCAATTGCGTCACCTCTTCCCACGACATTCCTTGCGCTCTGATACAAAATATATATAACTTTTAATTTTTGATCATCCTATCAAGCAAAAAAAAATTATGGATTTTGGCAAAGCTTTTTAAAGATTTTTGACTTTAAAAAATGAGAAATTTCGACAAAAAAAGATTTTTTATATCGGTTAATATCCATGAATAAAACAAAAAAAATGACAGTTGGCTGCACTAATATTATTATTGTATGTAACACGGATGTTGTGTTGAAAACTGGATTTTCACTTACTCAGAAGTGTGGATGTCAATATACAACTCCCGTGTGGAGTTGCTGGTCTTCCATCGGGCGCGTCCTCAGGTGGTGGATAGAGGAATGCCTCCCAGATATGGGTGGTACCAGGGAAATGAAATACCTGGCGTGAACCAAAACCAGTAGGCATGGGTGTGCCTTAAGTCTGGAAAGACGCAGCCTAGGGGACCATACCTCGAAAACAAAGGCGAAGCTGTGGATCAGTCACCATTTCAATGATATGGCGGAATCAAACATCGGTATACCCCAGGAGGGTACCGCCGTGTCCCACGGCGGAGAATCCCTCCCTGAACTTAATTCAGGCTGCCCCTCGGATTCTGGGGAGGGCAAATTTCGCTTTGATCTGAATACAGAGTATATAGAAGAACGCAACGAAGTAGATAACAAGGGAAATTTCATAAGAAGACAATCCCTAAACAGGACTCCTAAGGGATCACCTGAAAAAAAAGATCTGACCAACGTAGATGAAGAAATTGACGGAAGAAGAACAGCCAAAAGGAAAAAAAACATCCACTCCA
This sequence comes from Athripsodes cinereus, assembly GCA_947579605.1. Classification (NCBI taxonomy): domain Eukaryota; kingdom Metazoa; phylum Arthropoda; class Insecta; order Trichoptera; family Leptoceridae; genus Athripsodes; species Athripsodes cinereus. The sequence goes on from OX388310.1 coordinate 10,884,965, forward strand.
GAGAAAAAAATTAATAATCTTGAAAAACTCTTGGAGAAAATAGAAGCACTATCGAAATATACCAAAGAAAACAAGACTGTACATAGAGAAATAAAAAATCTAGTAACGGAGACTAAAGAATTAGCAATGTGTGTATCAAGCCAAATAAGATACGAATCTGACGAAATAGAGACACTGAAGGATGAACTTAATAAATACAAGATTAAACATAAGAAAGACATCGAGAGACTGGAGGACGAACTAAAAGACCTTCGAGTAAAAAATACAGAGAAGCACGAGATCGTATGCGATTGCTTTAAAAGATGCGCGGAAATTTTTGACCTGTGTTCAAATGAAAATCACTCCTACACAAAATTTCAGGAAGTGGTAAATATGAAGTGGAACAAAGAAAACTTCAGGTTAATAGAGGTTGACAGCGAGGACACTATGAAGACAGTGACGGAAGATGTTTTCTATTTCCTAGATGAGGGCGAAAAAGAGGATGATATAACGAGAAGATTAATTATGAGATATCCTGAACTAAAAGATGGAGAAAGAAAAAAACAAAATGGAGGTGCGTGGTCCAAATTAGAAATAACTACCAAAATGGGAAGTGTCGTGAAAACCAAAAACATATACGCTGTGTACTGCAAGCCCTCTGAAAAAGATGAACAATATCTGGAAAATTTCTTTAAGATGACTCAAGAGATCCGAAAAAACACTGAAGGTAGGAGAGAGGGGGTCACGATCTCCCCCCCAAAAAAGGTCAAATGGAGAACGTTGGAAAAAACAATATGCTTCATTTTTAATGGAAGTGACACACGAATCATTATTAAGAAACCAAAAGAAGTAAAAGAAAAACGCAAAAATACTGAAAAGAAAAAATACGACAGGGAAGCCATCACGATAGAAAATACGGGAGAGACGTACGCTGAAACTCTGAAAAAACTAAAAGAGGGTTTAAAAACCGAGGAAGCTGCCATGGTGGAAAATATTAGAAAGACTCGGGCCGGAAAGGTGCTGTTGAAGATAACTAAAAACAGTGAAAATCTAAAAAATAAAATTCAGCACATCCTGCAGGATAGTAAAGTCAAAACCCAAAAACCAAAGACGAAGACAATACACATTAAAGGGCTGGACCCGACAGTAGAAATTGAGGATATCAGGAAAACAATAGAAAATACTGGTATCATATACAATGAACAGTGTGAGATCAGATCCCTCAGACCGACTGGGGACGGAAACCAAGCCTGCACTCTATGGCTGGAGAAAACAGACGGAGATAAAATCCTGAAACTAAAAAGACTGAAGAAAGGTTTCTCTATTTGTACAATACGGGAAAGAATTAATCTGAAACAATGTTATAGATGCTGGAAATATGGCCATAAAGCTACGAACTGCAAGGAAGAAGACCGATCAAATCAATGCCGAAGGTGCACAAAGGAGGGACACAAGGCTAAGGAATGCAATGAAAGGCCATACTGCCCACTATGTCAAATAGTAGGGCACACAGCCGGCAGCGGAAACTGTCAAATATTTAGAAAAGAATTGAGAAGATCACGCCCCCAAAGAAAACCAAATGTGCGCTCGACGCAACAAACTGAAAATGGCTCTCAAGATCATGCAAATTAACGTGGGTAGAAGCGTCCCAGCACACGACATGGCTGAGATAGTTGCGCAAAAAAATCACATCGATTTAATTGCTATAAGTGAACCAAACAAGAAAAAATGTAGGGGAATACACTGCTATTCTAATAACACAAAAGACGTGATGATACTAAACTTTAGCAAAAAACACAAAATATTAGAATACAGGTCTATTGGAATGGGCGCAATAAAGGTGGAAACGACAGATACAATAATATACAATATATATCTGAGTCCAAACACCTGTACCCTACCGGATTTCGAAAATCAGTTATATGATATTCAAACGGACATTACTAGTATAACGAAGAAAAAACGACTGGTCGTGACCGGTGACTTTAATGCTAAACATCCGGCATGGGGCGGAAATATAACTAATAAGAAGGGTCTATGTCTGCTGGAGTGGACGTCATCAAGGGACCTAAGCCTTCTCAACGACGGAAGAAAGCCAACCTGTATCAGGCACAACAGAACCTCATATATCGATGTCACCTTCGTAAACGATATGGCTCTATCTCAGTCCTCATGGGAACTCCTGGAACATGAATCTATGAGCGATCATAGATTCACGATAACTCGCCTTCAAAGTGAAAGCCAGAAAAAAGGTACATATATATATGGAGCTACAAATTATGAATTGCTCAATAATATATTTAGAAAAAACGCAACCATTCCAAGCGTTAAAGACTGTGTGCAAGCTATAGAAACTGCCTACAAAAGAAGCACCCCTAAAATAAGAGGAGAGTCCGGTGGCAAGCTACCATACTGGTGGACAACAGAAATACAAACAGAAATACGTAGAGTACAAAAAGCCAGAAAAAAGTTCCAGAAAGCCAAAAGGGAAGATAAAAGAGAAGAAATGAAGAATAAATACAAAGAACTAAAATTAGAACTGAAGAAATTGATAGTCAGATCCAAAAAACTCCTCTGGGATGAACTGTGTAACAAATTGGAGGAAGATCCTTTCGGCGATGCATACAAAATCGTGAAAAATCAGATGAGAGCCTCAAATCCATGCACAGCCATCCCCCTAACAGACAAAATTAAAGCTTTCGAGAGTCTATTTATTGCACCACAAGATGTAAGCCTGAATCCCATTCCAAACGGTGAATGGATTACAGAGGAACAACAATTCACAGTAAATGAAGTAAAAAAAGCCGCTAAAAGAATTAAACCACGAAAATCACCAGGCCCGGATGGGATTCCCCCGGAGGTAATTAAGGAACTAATATTACAAAATCTCACCTACTTCTCAATGGTGTTTAGCGAGTTATTGAAATCTGGTTCATTCCCAACGGACTGGAAGACAGCCAAACTAATCTTACTGGAGAAACCTAAGAAAGACCCAAACGAAGAAAAAAAATACAGACCCATATGCCTTATTAACGTGCTGGCTAAAGCTTTCGAAACACTGCTGAATGACAGACTTACGGAGGAATTGGAAAAATGCAATGCAATTAGTGATAACCAATTCGGTTTCAGAAAGGGTAGATCCACAACACATGCTGTGAATCGAATTATTAATATAGCCGAAAATGCAAAAAAGACTGGTTCAGCGAATCTGTTGGTCCTCATAGATGTTAAAAATGCTTTTAACTCGGCCTCCTGGGAAAAAATAGCGGAGAAACTGGAACGTCTAAGAATAAATAGCTATCTGCTGAACACAATCATTGACTACCTAACAAATAGACACATCCTTATTGATCGCAAGACCAGCAAGAAAATAGGGGGAGGGGTCCCGCAGGGCTCGGTTTTAGGACCAACTTTGTGGAACATCCTCTACGATGATGTGATGAGAATCCGCACTCCGGAAGGCGTTGAGATGACATGCTACGCTGATGATCTAGCGGTATCAGTGACGGCTGCAACGGCCAGAGAGCTTGTAGCAAAAGCAAATTCTACAATGTTTGAAGTCTGTTTGTGGATGAAAAAACACAGCTTGGAGATTGCTCCTCAAAAAACAGAGGCAGTTATCTTGTATGGGGACAAACATATGCAAAGCATAGAACTGGAAATAGAGAATACGATATTCAAACCCGTAAGAGAGGTTAAATACTTAGGCGTGATTTTGGACTCTAAATTAACATTTAAAGGACACATAAAACAAGCCACAGAGAAGGCTCAAAAACTAGCAAGAGCACTAAACGGACTAATGCCAAATACCAGGGGCCCGAAACAATCGAAAAGGAAGACATTGGCCATGGCAGCACAGTCTACCATGATGTACGCAGCTCCAATATGGCAAAGTGTACTCTGCAGAGAGTTCTATAAAGGATTGCTTCGAAAGGATCAAAGACCAATGACATTGAGAGTCTGCTGTGCATACAGGACTGTATCCACAGAAGCAGCCTTGGTTATTGTAGGAATTATCCCTGCAGACCTGTTGGCGGAGGAGCGCGGACGTCTTTTTCGTTTGACACCAATAATTAATGAAGAAGTTAAACGCAGAGAAAGAGAAAGGACCATACAAAGATGGCAAGAAGAATGGGACACAACATCGAAGGGAAGATGGACCCATAAGCTGATTAAAGACATCAATAAATGGATTAGTAGAAAACACGGCTTGGTGGGTTTCCGGATGACTCAGTGTATGTCTGGACACGGCGTCTTTGGAACATTCCTCCAAAAAATACAAAAGGCTCCGACAGGAGGATGCATGTACTGCTCATCGGAGAGGGACGACGCTCATCACACTCTCTTTGTATGCAGCAGGTGGGACCGGGAGAGAAAAGATCTCACCGACCGCTTGAACTCTGAGCTGAATGCCGAAAACATGGTAGACCACATGCTGGCATCGCCAGAGATTTGGAGAGCGTATGAGGTGTACATGGAGAGTGTGATGTCACTCAAAGAGAGAGACCAGCGACTCTAGGCAAACGTGCACTCCCGGGTAGACCGAAAGGTGGGAACCGGGTTTGCAAAGAAGAATGAGGGGTTTTAGCCGGTAAGAGTCCGGCACTACCCAGACAGCTCACGCCTGGGTGTCCATGATGGATTTCCCCTCATTATATAAAAAAAAAATATACAACTTTCCAAAAATTATGATACGTGTGACAAGCATGATATAGAGGAATTGGGAATGTTACCCGGGTGTAAAGAGTACTCTTAACCAGCCTGTGTCGATTCGTAAGCATCGAGACTCTGTATCATGCTATCCTTAAGGAAGTTCACATTGATGTATCACCACGTACACGCGGTATATATAATATACCTAACTAGTATGTAACCTAATTCATTAGGTTGGACTAGTGGTTAACACACTCGCCTGACAAGCGAGGGGTCGTGGGTTCGATCCTCAGTCTGGGCAAAAATATTAATGTCCATTTTTCTGAGCAATTCAATGTGTGCGAGTCATCTATAGTAGTTCAAAACTTAATTTGATTGCACTAATATTTTTAAGAACTATCTAACTTTTCGAAATATGTAAAAAAAAACATGAAAAATTGTAGGATTCTTATACATTGTCGGCCAAACACACCTCCGATTTCGAATTATATTTAGAATAATTATGCTTCTTTCAAACGAATACATTGAAGCTATAATTAAGTTTTTTTTTTTTAAGTATAACACTTATATTGGTAATTAATATTATTTTTCATATTTTCATATCAAAATATTCGTCAGCTTCTACAAGTTTATCACGACTATTACAGTTAACTAAACAAAGATTTTGGTATCGGTATGGCAATCTGCATGACTAATAATTTGTATTTTTTCCCGGGAAAGGATTCGTTTTTTTCCCGGGAAACGGGAAATAAAAATTAGAGAGTTTTCCCGGGAATTCCCGGGCGGGAATTCCCGGGAGTAACCCTCTAATCGGTACCCTCCATTAGCTCAGAGTTTCAACTCCTTCCTTTGACTATGAGATTTTTGTGACTGCTATTTGTGAAATTGTGTTTAGGTTGTGCGTCACGGAAAATGGAACAGCGGAATTTGGAGCAAAATTGTGCAATAAAGTTTGTGTTTATCTTGGAAAATTGGCAAGTGTTACGTTTGAAAACTTGAAACACGTCTGTGGGGAATATGTTTACTGGCAAGGTCGAGTTTTTTGCTAGCACAAATCATTTTTGGAAGGCAGAGAACACGTTAAAGATGAAAGCCGCTAAAGAGGCCTTCAACATCGAAAACCGACGAAAACATCGTACGTGTGAACACTTTCGTAAGATCAGGCCACCTTTCAACAATAAGAATATTGAGTGAACAATTAGACTTGAACAGATTTATTATTCGTCAAATCTGGCTGAACATTTGCATATGCGAAAGGTATGTGCCAAAATGATGCTGAAAAACCTTACAATTGAACAGAAGGATTTTCCCAAAATTTTCGACCTCAAAAGGCATCCCTGTGATTCTCCAGCCCCCCTTTTCACCTGACTTCAGTTTCTGTGACTTTTCTATTCCCTTAACTGAAAAATGCCCTCAAAGGACGTAATTACGGGACTTCAAAAAAGATCCAAAAGAGTATAACGGTCATGCTGAAGACCATACCGGCTGAAGACTTCCAGTGTTGCTACCAACAGTAAGATCAATGTCTCCATCGGTGTGTAGCCCAAAGGAACTACTTTGAAGGGAATAACATTGATTTTTGAAAATAATAAATACTTTGGTAAATAAAAAATCAGTCTCATTACTTTTCTGCCGCACCGTGTTATATTTTTTATGATATAAGACATATTATGTAGAGTGAAACTTCGTTTTCAATTACAGAAGATTTGGTGAGCATTGCTTTGTCAGATAAGATGTTTATTATCATATAATACGTATATGTATGTTCATAAGTGAAGAGCTTGTGAGAATTAAGTTACATAGAATCATTATATCTTCATATCTTACACAACTTCCACAACCAGTATTATTATGAAATTCAATATTATGTATTTAAGCTTTCAGCGTACATAATTAAAAGTTTTAAAAACTATCGCCTTGAGATCATATTTCTAAAAACCATGGATTTTTTTTAGAAAATCATATATCTACAAGACATCTAAACATCCTCAATTCAGCGCTGAGGTTTGACAAGCATCCTTAATGTCTCATTGACACGAAGAGGACCATTTACATTTTTACTGTGTGTTTTTACTTCACTGGCTATTCAACTCGTGGTTAGTGTCGCGATGGTAGATATGTATACAGAAAATTATGTATAAAGTTTTCATGTCAGAATGATTTTTTTGAAAGAAATTTTTCGTAATTAATTATATTTTTTACTTTTGCATGAGTGAAAATAAGTTCAATAGCAAATAAACAATTTTTCAAGATTCATCTTGTCAAAATTATAGATTTCGTTAAACACCGCGAATGTATATAAATAGCAGAAAAAGCATAGTAGAAATAACAACAATTAAGCATTGTCTGATAAATTATAGCCGCATAATTGTTTTTTGGCAATTTTTTCCTGATCTGAAATATTTTTCCAGCATAAAATATACGTTACTTTTACCTTTTTAATGAACAAAACAAAAGGCCCACAGAAGACCGATGGGCCACCCTAGAAGAAGCTGGCAAGGGCAGGTGTCAAACTTGTGTGTTGAAAGGCTTGGTTTGGAGTAGCCAGATGTCCTGGAAGCGGCGGTGGATAGGGATCTCTGGAGGAGGTACCTAGGCGCAATTTGCCCCTTACACAACTAGGACAAGGGGATGAAGATGTATGTATGAATGTTTGTAAATTAGTTGTAATTTTTTTATGATGTTGGCCATGCACCCTTATTTAGATGATTTCCGCCTTTTAAGTACAAAGATTTATTGATTCATCTTACATTTATAGATAAAATTAACTAGGTCAAAGTTGTAAATGTATTTGTATAATAAATTAACACAATAAAATTGAACAAATCTTGTAAGAGATAACTCTTTGTTGGTATTTGAGACTGAAAATGTAGATATTTATTTACATAAGTGTTATATAAATCTGAATTTAATGAAATAATGTTTATGAATAGCGTGGCGCTGTCTTGAGGAAAATAATATCAAGTTCTCTAATTGAAATCGTGAATTCGGAAATGTCTTCTATTTCGCAGCGGAATCCAAAACTCTAGGAATTACGGGTGGGAGTGGAGAAGGATTTGTATTCATTCTTTTCTGTAATTTGTTCTCAGAAGGAAATTATGTTATGTTCCTGATTTTATAGTTTAATGTTTTCAGAAAAAAATAACCAGATGATTATTTTTAATTGTCATGTTTGTGGCATTACACAAGGACGGGAAATGGTTAAGAGTGCTTTAGAACATTCAAATAAATTTAATAGCAAATTCAATTAGGGCTGTTTTTTCCGAATATTGGGGTTAGAAATTAAACATTAACAATAAAAACCTTTCCAAATAGAGCAATTTAATAATAAGTAAATAATAATCCTACGTGAGTGAGTATTCATTTTAAGCAGAAAAGGTCAACGTTAAAATATTTACTACACTTTACTATTACGGAATATCTCACAAGTGGGGTAGCTAGCAGACTAGCTTTATATAAAAAAAAACATACAAGCTGTCTTCTTCATGCTAAAAAAATGTAGATTCTAGCATTGTTTTGTTAAATAAATGAGATATGAATAATAATAATATGACTATTTATATAGCGCCGTACTGTGATAATATCACTTCAAGGGGGCTTTATACTACAATTTTTTTTTTTTTGAAAAGATGTATCTGGATTTTGTTATAAACCCAAATACAACCTTATACACCTTTCACACTAAGCTAAAAGCTTGTGCCGTGAAAGGGGAGTTTGCCGGCACCTGGGATCGAACCACGGACCCCTTGTTCTGAAGGCCGAGACTCTACCTCCAGGCTACCGACGAACCGAATTTCTTGAGTACTTTTCCGAATATACTCCAGCTTTAAGATCTTTGAAAATTGTGTATTAATGCACGATTCTAAAATATGTTAGCCATTTATTTGATTTGATCAACACATAAATTAACATCTAAAATTTTAGTAAGTAATTAATTCATTGTGTCGTTATTCATTCAGTTATGTAGTAGAATTCATAATGAAATAATTTTTTTTTTAATTCTTTGTATTGATTTTTATTGACAGACACGTTTTTCGTTTTTCAAGGGCATCTTTAATTGACATTCTCAACTTTTTATTTCATTTTAGATATAATGTTAAGTGAAACTAAAGATTTTTAATACTTCGATGAAAGATGAAATCGTTCTAATCACTTCAATATATCGAATAAGTATAATGTATTACTGTGTAGTAGAAAGTAAGACAAAAGTAATTAATGAAACAGATTAGAAGTAATCATCGAGGTGGATTATTTAGTGGCGATAAAAATGAGCTTCATGTAACAATATAACACACTTTTATTTCAGTTTTCTGACAGCGTCCTTATCTCAAAGGGTTAAAGACTACACTAGATGTGTACCTAGTGTGGTAAAGGGTTAAAGACTACACTAGATGTGTAGATGTGTAGTGTGGCCAACACCGGCATAGTGGTATTAGACTACAGAGAGTTCAAATATTAATAAATTGACACCTAAACGGATAAATAGGAGTCCTTGGACTCCTGAAATATCCGAGAAATAAAGCTATTTCAATTAGATGTGTAATAAATAAAAATAAATGGTCACCATATACAACTACATTTATTTATTTATTTCATATATTTACGGCGTTAACCTTTGACATGTTAACAATCATAATTAAAAACAACAAAAAACTACACAATAAATGTGTCATATCAGGAACAGTATTACAGGTAAAATAGGTGTATGTGAGATAATTATTATAAAGTCGATTAAAAATATTCAAATATTCAACATAATATGTTACCATCAGATTATTATAAACCTATTATAATATAATCGTGTAGGTAGTACCAAACTATGCACACATACATATAATACCAAACTATACAAACATACAAGGTTCCTATGGGTTAGATATCGCGCTTCTGCGATAAACTCGCCCATTGCACAAAATTTATTTATCTAGTCCAACTTAATTTGATTTTTTTGTGCAATAAAGGTTTTTATTATTATTATTATTACATACATACACAAAAAATCACTTGTGCATAAGCACTTATTAAATATATGAAATATACAAAAAAGAAATGAGAACTCAATACATTTAATCTGAAACTGATGAAAAAGGAGAAAGGATGAGGAGAAAAGAAGGTTTATAAATAAATCAAGATTAAAATAATTTTTCACTGATCCATTCATAAATTTTTCTTACCTTATCTATTTTTTTCAAATATTCATAATGAATCTTGAATCTCCCAACACTAACCTGGTATATGGACTGAAATAGGCACAGAGATGATTATATTTTAGTGTGCATGTATTGTTGTAAGGAATTGGTCTCCCACTCTTCCCTGTAAGTTTTCGAGTGTCTTGTAAAAGACAGGTATTCGAAAAAATTAAGAAATTTTACATCTTAACTTCAGCGATGAAGTTTGTGACCTGAATGTCTTGATTTTATATTGGTACATAGAGGACAACTTGTATTTTTTTTACGCGGCGGCAGAATTTCCATCCATACTTCTCAGCATTATACAACCAGATAAGTCTCCATATGATCAGTCATGGTCACACAAAAACTTAACAGTCTAATGCCGGTAAAAATTCACCTAGGCTTATGTACTTTAAGGTAAATTCTTTCAATAAACCTAAAAACTTCTAGGTATTTATATTAATAAGATTCAACAGATTTAATTCTGGCACTATAAAAATGTTATAATATAAAAAAATAGATGAGTTTTATGTTGTCCATTATAATTACATCGCTACTTTTTCGCACTATTGTAAAAGAATCATAAAAACTAATGAGGATAGGAGGGTTTATGTGAAAGGCGCAGGCAGAGGCCAGATAAGTGTCGTATTCATGAAACGGTTGAATATAATTTATAGATTCAGCTGTGGATCAATATGGGCTAAAGTAAAAGAAATCACTGAGTCTATAGCGTGGAAAGGAATATCAATCTCTACAAAGGTCAAGCACCAAGATTTTTTTTTTTTTTTTACGCGGTGGCAGAATTGCCATCCACACTTCTCAGCATTATACAACCAGATAAGTCTCCATATGATCAGTCATGATCACACAAAAACTTAACAGTCTAATGCCAGGAAAAATTCACCTATCCAGATATACAGGATATCAAAGGATTAGGCTCAAAACGCGGGATCAAAATACCAGCATTGTGCCTGAAATATCTGTGTTCAGAAACCTTTTTACAATATTACAAGTGTTTATTATAATAGATTTTTGAATTTTAATGTACAAATTAACCGGTAAATCTAATTTTTGTAAATTATTTATTAAAGATTTCGGAGTTACCCCTGTAGCTGACATGACTAAAGGTATTATATAAACGGACCTAGAATGCCAAATATTTTTTATTTCTCCTGCTAGTTCTGTATATTTACGTATTTTTTCTGCGACGGTTGTTTGTATATTATGTGTATTTGGGACAGCGATGTCGATTAGGTACGTTATTTTATTACGTTTATCATGTAATACTAAATCGGGTCTATTATGATGTATTTGCCTATCTGTTATTATGGTTTTATCATAATAGAGCCTATAATTTTGATTTTCTAATACCTGTTCCGGGTTGTATTTATAATAAGGTATTACATTATTTGAGTTTAAAAGATTATGTTTAATAGCTAAATTTTGATGTATAATTTTAATAATTTTACACATTATTAGTGGAGAGAGTATTTTTATTTGTATTAGGCACAACACTTTATTTGTACTTATTTGTATTTGCCCTTGAGGTGGATTTTTTTCACAAAACGGCGCTTTACAAATCATCCAAATAATAATAATAATAAATAAATAACACGGAATATTACGAGTTTTTCAATCATCTGCAGATGGTTCACTAAATATCCATGGTATGTTCCACATAAACACATAGCATAGCGTAGCCTGAACAAGATCTGATTTAAACAGGAATTGATATGGTTATGCTTGGTAGGGTACTGGTTCAAGTGATCTTTATTGTCAGTTAAATAAATTTGTCGGCCATTGGTTTGACACTTGAAATCCTCCGGTAATTATAAACAATTTTTATAAACAATAATTATAAAATAAAGAACAGTATACATAAGTAAGAAGGAATACTTTAATGACTTGTGGTGTTTTTTAATTTACAAAAAAACTTAAATTCTAAATATTAAATTATTACTTATATTAATATAACTGATTGCCATCAATCACTTTTCGACTTGGAATTAAGCTTGATAATAATCTCATTACAAAGTAAGCTAGGACGAGACTTAATATGAAATGAAGTCCAATTTTGTTTTAAATAAATTATTTTACCTAATTTGTTTTCACTTCCATTTTTCCCTTCACGCAAACGGTTAGAATTTAATAACTTCGGTCGCTATTGTCAAAAGCTTCGGTTCTAATAGCAATCACTTGGGAAACTTAATATTTTTTTAAAATGAATATTGCAAGTCGGATGTTTATAATATTAAAATATAATGTTTGTGAAATTCCCGAAAGCCATCCAAACTTTTTCTAAAATTTGTAATGTTAAAGAGAAACCTGTTTATTACATACAGTTGTCTGTACATAGCAGTGATAAGGGGTGTAATTGTAAATTCTTAGTTTACGGAAATAAACTTTGCAGAATGGCATTTACATAATTAAAAATTAATTGTATTTATAAAATTAGTAATTAAAACTTTGTATAATTCCACTTTGTAAAATAACTTTCAGAGCTTTAACGTTTTCTAGGAACTCTACACTCATTATCAATAACGCTAACCGTTGAAATTTACCGTACAAAAATCTCTACTCAGTATTTTTTATTATATGTATAGGTATGTATGTATTACGTTTGTATGATAATGTTCATCAAATCAAGTACGGGTAAAGATAGGGTGATGTGTGGAGTGGGGGATTGTTAATTACAAAATAATGCAGTAAAAGCATGATTATTAGATAATGTTGAGGGAGGTACCTATTTGCTTTTAACTGAATTGTTATTTATGTTTCTCGAAACATTAATAGTGTTAAAGTTACTAGGGGAATAAATAAAAATATTCTAGAAAGATAAATATTATTCAAAATTTTTGAATATCCTTATATTTCATACTTATCATATTAGATTTTATGAAGTGTTTCGAAGTTGACAGGTATTTCGAACGGACAGCAAGGTCGTATCAATTATTGCTACCTATTTATTTTGGCTTATTTTTCTATTTTATGACCTGGCAACATCATATATATCAGACATTGTTATAATATAATTAAGATAAGCAGCCTACTCTCTCTAATAAAGTTTGATAAGGTAACTACACGTGGCGATCAAATTGTTATTATTGTATATGTTTTATACACAGATAACTGTGCATTGTAAATATTTTTAGTTTTATTCAAACTATGCTGTATCATCACGTCATACTATACTACATCATCACGGCATATCCTACAAGTGGGGTAACCAGCAGATTAATTTCAAGTAATAATCATCCAAATTCTCCTTTCCATGTTAATTGAAAATAAATGATACTGTGTTGTGAAATTTTGCTGTAAACTAAGTTTTACGATTATGAAAAACATAGAATGGTAAAGAGATTAAAATCATTTAAATTTCTTTCTTTGAAAACATAGCTTTTCAATTATTCTGAACTCAAATGAAGTGTTTTCCTGTTGATATGTTATGCTATTTAATATATCGTAACGTGGAGGGCTCATTAAAAAACTGTATAAATTGAGAAATTGTATAAATGTAAAGGAAGTGAAAGAAGTATGTAAAGATAGATCTGTTATGGCGTTCTGTTATGAGGTTATTATCCATGAATTTTGTTTTCTTCTAGCAACACTTTATTTATACTCTTCTGTAACAATACAAGTATCAATAAGTATCTGGTTTACTACCTCCATATAATTTGAAAAGAAGAATCACAATAAATAGCGAATCAACTTGTACAATTAGTATCTTGTTATATTATTACTGTTTGAGGTCACGTGGTTTTGGTAAAGCACGTGACTACAAAAGGTTAACGTTGCATGAATTTCGGCGTTGAAATGTCAGTTTGCCAAGAGCAGAGTTAAATAATTTGTTCATCAGCTGGGGCATATTTGAAGGGTAATGATTTACACTACGATGCTTACCTTGAAGAAAACGAGTATTATGTATTGTTTAAAATTTCGAAAATTTTGAGGAATATATTATTTGTTTGAAAACATAATTAGCTTTCTGCTATTGAGTACACCTCAGCCTCAAGAGGTAGGTACAGTTACTTAATTATGTTGATATTTATAAAAAGAAGATAAAATAAAAGTAACAAAATTAATATATAGTTTGTTTATATATTTGTATATATAAGATATACTTTTTATAATCAATTTTTAATTGTCTGTTCTTATAAAAAAATCACACAGGTTACACGTACGGGTTTGCTGGCGTAGATTGCCCTTAGGCAATAAGCACGCCTATTATATATACCTATATACATACGTTTTAATACAACAATAAACAGTTTATTATTATAATAATAACATATCTACGAGTGTAATGAAATATATTCCTTTATATTTGCATCAACATAATTATAATTCAGTTTAATATTATATGTTTTTGGAAATACTATTGTAAAAAAAAATGTACTTATTTGCCATTGAAATTTGTGATAAAAGTTCCCATACACTTACGTTTCGCATTTATGAAAGCTTATGAAAACTTACGTCGTAGCGAACAAGACACCATTAGGCCTCAACTACCAGGAAAATCACCTAAAACAGTGGTTCCCAAACTTTTAATTTCGCGTACTACACACGAAATTATAAATCAGTAGCGTACCACTGAACTGAATTTAAAAACCTTTTATCTAATTATTTACTGTGTATATCCTGTGGCCATGGCTGCTTGCGCACCACCTTAATAATTGTCGTGTACCACTGGTGGTACGCGTACCATAGTTTGGGAATCACTGACCTAGAAGATAAATGATCAACTGGTTTTCAGCGTCACAGAAGAAAGAGATCACTGACCTATTCAAGCTACAAGTGGGAGAAAAAGTACATTCCTATTATTGTAATAATAATTTAAATAATTTAAACACTTCAGTGGGTAAAGCTCACATTTAAAAAATAGATTATTAGAATTTCACTAATGGAGTATTTTTTTGTTATTTTTTGAAGGATTAAGTAATTAATATGTTATTATTCCGAGTGGGATCAAAGCTAACAGTATGTAATTTAAATTTATTAAATTATATTGCCTACTACAAAAAAACCTTGTCTTTTTCACACAAGCTTTTTGTGGGTGACAAAGCAATGTAAACACACTGAAATTTATTATAGCTCCCTTCAAAGATTAACCCATTTATACTAATTTTAAATTTATATTTAAATAAATTAAAAATGGATTTCCACAGTATAAAAGGAAATACTCTTGAACCATTTATACTATTTTACTTACCTCAGATAAAGAAGCTTTTATAAAGTTTTCGCCACTAAAACAATGAATTTTCAAACAGAGTCTTTATGCAGTAGATATTACGTCGTTCATGTTGTTTAAATACTTAACGCTATTGACTAAATTTTGTTGTACGGGGGATGTTTTTTTAATCAATCTTTTAGGATAGCTTGCTGAAAATATATAACGGTATATTTATTATTGTTTTATAATTATTATCTTAAAAATATCACCCTGCACTAAGATCACAACAGTTTTTGGCCAAAGCGATCTTAATTTGTGTCAATACGTCGTGGTTAGGTGGAAGATATCACTTCATAGTTATGATCTCAATACTGCGTATTATTTCAACGTTTTATATTACATATTTAGCTGTTGTATGAAGAAATAATAATGATTTTAAAATATATTAAATAATAAAAAAAATGATTAAACAATACAAAGAATGAACCACGTATATCTTTATTTTAGTATTAATATTAAACATCATCATTTAAAGAATATTATGTAAAATAAGTAAACAAAACACTTATTATATTTCGGGGTGATAATAGGATAGAAATCAAATAAATTGTGCAACATAAATAAAGCGAGCCACGGTTTAAAAATATCACAAAAGATTTAAAGCTCAAGTTTATTTACAATAGTATTTTTAACGAAGTTGTCGTCAGCTGACAATCATTAGCGAAAATGAATTAAAAGTGTGTCCTCTCTTCTTCATACAACACGATTTTTAGTTGTTGTAAATATGCGACTCCCTTTGCTGGATATGAAATTTCGATGAAGTTTTAGATTAAAGTAGAGAAACACTGCGCTTAAAAAGTTTTCAACTACAAATACATGCATTTCATTCCACAGCTGATTTTATTCGTCAACTATAACTCAGTATTATTACTCATTGATGAGGTGCACTAGCAGTAGTATTAATAATAAAAAATAGATCAATTAATTTTTTTTAATTATTAACAAAAACATATATGAAACTCACCATTGAAAATTCTTCAGAGTAATAAATCTTCCTAAAATAATTCCAGTCTTTCAGTAGTATACAGTTTTCTTCACTGACTGTGTTTGTGTAGAATACCAATCAACAAGTCCAACGTTACTCGTTGTCAGTAAATAACGTTTGTATTCAAATTACTTATATATTTAACTGTTCGTAATATTCATAAAACTTGACATAATATTATCTATTAAGCGTACGATTTCCCCAATAACTATGATAATAAATAAATAAATTTGATTAAATTGTTTACTAATATTCCAATCAATATTAATCAAACTTACAAAAAAAGTTTATTATGCAAGTGACTTATAAGGATTATTCACAAATAACGTAAACGTATCTATATATTTACGTTACCACTACAAAATTAGAGCCAATTTTGTTAAATTTTAAGAATGTTTAACAAGATATAAACTTTCGTAAGTTCTTCATGTTATTATTATGATAATTATGTTATTTAGTTTCAGCGAGACAGCGCCGCCTCTATCGACAACATTGAATAAACTGACTTCAAACATTTTCCGTTCACTATTCTGCTGCGAAACATTTTGCAATGCGCAAGTACTGAAATATTAATATAAGTTGTTATCTGTAACCAACGTTTTACCCAATATAAATCTTAACTTTAGATATTTAGATTATATAAAAATACTATTGTAAATCGAGAATAGTTAAAATTATTGGGTTACAGCCTATGTAAGTTTTACGTTACATTTTATTTAAAGCATATATAAGCATTTTTGAAAAATATCGTGCCTACTATTTTTGCTACGGTAATTTTGATAAAATTGCAGTTTACCTGCCACAAATCACTGCAGCTAACCCATCAGAAAAAAAATAAACACAAATTACTCCTATCGGGTGGAATACCGTAACCAAGTACAACTTTAACCAAAACACATATTATAAGTAAATTAGAAAAATAACTTATTCGTAAATCTGATGAAACCTTATGTTATTTCTTTTTCAGCCCATATCCATCCACTGCTATTTAAAAGTCTGTGTTTGTCTCCTTTACCAAACTTCAAACCCTTATCTTTTCACAGCTCTACTCCAGCAACTTTTATATACTATACGGTGGTTATTTGTATTTAATAACAATAAATTGAGATGGCGTGTAACTTGGTGATAAAGTATGACTTTTAATTGAGAAATCCCAACCTATTCCACCTTCACGACAAGAACATTTTACTACCTGATAGCGAGCTATTGATGAACTCAGAGAAGAAATGAAGAACTGGACAGGAGTAAAAATAAATGGGAAAAAAGTCGACATGATTAGATATGCAGACGACATAGCACTGCTCGCAGACTCCGAGATGGAGCTGAACGAAGCCTTAGGGAAAATGGAAAGTATACTGTTGTCAAAGTACAACATGAAAATAAATAAAGATAAAACAAAATGTATGGTCGTTGGAAGGGAGGAAGCGACTGCGAACATTGCCATAAATGGAGTGAGCATCAAACAAGTAAGAGAATTCGTGTACTTGGGCAGCAGAATAAACCAGGACGGACGCTCCAAATCAGAAATTGTGAGCAGAATAAACCAGGCACGAATTGCCTTTAACAAAAAATCCAAAATATTAGAATCCCCTAATATTGATCTAAGCGTGAGGAAGAATCTCACTAAAGCCTTTGTGTGGAGCATTTTGTTATATGGGTGCGAGACGTGGACCATCAGCAAGAGGGAAAGCGGACGGTTAGCTGCATTTGAAATGTGGTGCTATAGACGCATGCTGAAGATTCATTGGTCGGAACACGTCGAAAACGAAGAAGTGTTAACCAGGGTTGGCGAAAAAAGGCAACTCCTCAAAAGAATCTGCCAACAACGAGCTAATTGGATTGGCCACAACATCAGGCACCCAGGACTGCTCATCGCAATCGCAGAGGGCAGGACCGAAGGCACAAATGGCAGAGGTCGACCGAGAGACGCCTATATGGACCAACTGAAGAGGGACATGAGCTGTGGCTCATATATGGAGTTGAAGAGACTAGCTGAGAATAGGGAGGAGTGGAGAAATAAGTCAAAACTCGTTGCAGACCAATCCAATGGATTGTAACTCATTATATATATAGAGTGTTTTGAGCATTATTCTAACCCAGATCCTTCTATCAAAGATCTTTTCTGCTTTCCTCATATTATTAAGTGATTGTATGAGTAAATTTGAAGTAAGAGTAATGTTTGTGTCATTTCTAACAGAGTATCATGGAAATATGGAATTTCATAGAAAATAATAAAATAACTAAAAAAATACTATACTATACCATCACGGCATATCCCACAAGTGGGGTAGCCAGCAGATCAGCTGCATGTAAGAAACATGCAAACTGTCCTCTTCGTGCCAATATAAAATCAAGACATTCAGGATGGGTGGCAAGCCTCATCGCTGAATTTAAGAAGTAAAATGTCTTAATTTTTTCGAACACCTGCCTTTTACAGGACACTCGAAAACTTACGCAGAAGAGTGAGAGACCAATTCTTTACCGGGTGCTCCACGGGATGCTAAAAAAAATAAAATATTCTGAGTATTTTATTGCATTTTGGTTTGTGGCAGTGTTTCTCAACCTATTCATTTGTTTTTATGATATATATTTATAAAATTAATAGACTTACGTCAATGACGGATTTGATTGTTTATGTTGATGATTTATTTTAATATTTATATACAGACATGTATTTTTTTTATTATTTATTCTAAAAACTTTTTTATTTATTCCACAAACAAACAAAAAGGTCAACATATTGGAATGTATCGAATGACAGTTATGAAACGTCTGTATAGTTCGGTGCGAAATTGGACAAATTAATATGAAATAAAATGTCAGTAGCTAAAGCTCTAATCTAATTAAATTTTGACTGATTTATGTACTGTCATTGATTTTTTCCGTTATTTTCTTCATATATTTCATTAGATTTGATTACTATTGAAAATGCAGTTTTATATAATTATGCTGGTGAAATATTTCTGCAAAGTATATAAAAAATGGCATTTCTAGATTTGTTTACTTTTGATCACAAACTAATCAAATTTTAAAGCTTGATATGGAGGGTCTGTGCATGATGATAAAAAAATTATCCAGAATATTTATTGAATAATTTAGTAAAGATAATATTAATAATAATAATAATTAAAATTCTTAAATTGTGTAGTTTTTGCGCTGTGTTACGTAACCAGCTAGTCATTTTAAAAAAACGTGTTCACCATCCTTCAGGAATGTCACGTACGCGTTTACGATCTGCTCGCTATCCATACATAATAATATATCGTATTTAGGGGTGTGTGTCTGTTTGTATGTTCATTATAATTTCGATGTAAACGCTCTTGTAGGTAGGTATAATATCGAGTGGGATATGGAATACTGCCTGCACGAGTGTATATACCTACAGACATACATCCTCATAAAATTGTAACTAGTACGTTAGTTATGTTTAGGTATTTTTAGTTTAGATTGTTTGTTAGGATAGATTGGTCTTCTTTGGGGAAGTTTTGTTAATAATTGGGGAATATAAAATAAACATGTAGTGAAAATGGACACTTTTTTATATTAAATATGAACTTTGAATATGTGCGCGGAATAATTATGTAACGTTAGTAGTCGAGTAAAATACTCGGGCATACGAGCTGGTACGCAGTATGTGCACCGGGGTATTGTTTTAATCGAACAATACGTCGGCCTAACGGGACATTTTGGCAACGCCGATATGTAGACGCGGGGGTGCAGAATAGTAGCGAGGGGTGAAGAACCATTCCCCTAGCCGAGTGATTAGCAACAGGCCACGGGATCACTTCCTGCCAGGATTCCGTGGAGACAGGTCTACTCCCCGCCAGACGTCGGAGAAGACGTCGTGGGCGCTCGTTGCTGGAGCAACGAGGCTAGACGCGGTTCTGTTCCTGCCACGGCCTTGGACGCATGGTGCAGACTTCCTTTGGGGCGGCAGTCGCCAGCCTCGGGGCAACACCATCCTGAGGGCTATATGCCAGGATGCCATCGATGGAGGGATAGCGTCTGCCTGAGTGCCCCAGGCAGAACGATCTTCTTGGATCCCGAAATAACGTAACGTTGAATTTTTGTGTTAATTTATATGTGTTAAAGATAACGTTTAAATTGATTGGACTATAAATACCTACGGGTATGGACTATTTTGGTGTACTATATATTTTTTTTTTTTGGTAAGACAATTAATTGAAAAATGGTATTTAGCAAATAGGAATAATTAGTTAGGTTAAAGATTTATTTTAATTGGGTTTTTTATAATATTTTTTTACATGTTTGTTTGTTTTTTGAAATAAATAATTATGTATAATTAAACAATTGTGTTTTACATCATCCGCCTTCACTTCATAGTAATATGCCATAGCTTTTCAACCTCTCTTTATTTATCTACATACATACATACATACCATCACGCCGCTTCCCTCGCGGGGTAGGCAGAAAGGATCGAGCGCCACTTCCTTCTATCCTTGCATACATCTTTCGCTTCCGTCACTGTCATACAATTCCTCATGCATGCTCTCCTGTTCAATGTGCTCAACACGTGACCGTCCTGTAGGATTTGATTTAAATGGTCTTGCCATTTAATCCTCGGACGTCCACGTCTCCGAGCACCATTCCTCTCAGCCAAATATATCTTTTTAGTCATTCTGTCCTCATTCATTCTTTCAACGTGTCCAAACCATCTTAACTTATTTACATTCATCCTTGTTATTACACCAACTTTCATTCCACATTCCTTTCGTATATCACTGTTACGCACACGATCTCTCAGACTTTTACCACACATCCTTCTCAACGATCTCATTTCCACTGCATTTATGCCACTTTCATCCTTCTTTAACCATGTCCACGTCTCGCTTGCATACATAAGTGTTGGCACTAAGATAGCAGAGTGCACCAACCTTTTAGCTGTGGTGGATATGTTTCTATTTGCAATTATTGGTCGGATTGCACCATTTACCTTATTACCTCTTTATTTAGCTTGTTATTATTATGTACCTACTTTCACTTTGAGGTGTGTTTGAAGTGGGTTGCGCGCTGTTCAAGCTGCCATCACGCAAATCAAACCGCTCATTTAAATAATTCGATTTTACGAAAGATATCGGTCCCATAGTGCTGAAATTTCTTGTGCACGCTAACATTAAAAAACCGCGTAGTTTTTGCATCTCATCATCTCTTAAACTTCATCAAAACTCGAAATAAATTAATATTCATTATTGTTGATTGTCTCTTCAAAACTCTAACAAGTCATCATTTTGTGTTACATTCCCGCTTCTATTGCCAAAACATGTGTTAAAAAAATCGACCCCATCCGGGAATCACTCTATACAAGTGCCAGCGTGTAGTGATCAGTGTATGTCCAGTAGTGTAACAGAGAAGGATAACAACACCGACTATTCGCAACAACACAGCGGGTGAAAGAGACAAAAATACTGTTTTGTCTACCACGATGCCAATCTCAGATCTCCGTAAGAAGAAGCTTCTCTATGTGTCCAACGTTTTCTTTGATGTCAACCAAAGTGGAACGCTCGAAAAGAAGGACTTCGAGTCGGCTATTGAGAAAATCTGCATTCTTCGTAGATGGCCCCAGAGTCATCCCAAAAACGTAGAGACGTACGACACCATGATCAAGATATGGGATGGCCTGAGGCAGAGAACTGATGCCAATAAAGATGAAGAGTCCTCTGCAGTGGCAGCAGCGTTACACGAACTTCATGTTTGACCTAGAAGATGCTTCCAACCTAACTAAAAAGCCACGGCGCTCTTGAGATGGTCAGGGACCATTAAACAGCGCCAAATACAAATCATCTTTTTTATTATTATTATTGAGTACAACCATAAATGATATGGTAAGTATCTAACAGGATTGAGTAACTACATAATATATTTTATTTTGTATTGCTGTCAGCTCTTCTCTTTGTTTTTTCTCTTCGCCTCCGTTCCAGCTGAGGAAGGCCTTGTCAAGCTTATCTGTGAAATTTAAAGGAAAATGAAATATGTTGTATGTACTTGATATGATTGAAAAATATTAAATTTAAATTGACAACGTTGGTTAATTAGTAGGGTTGAGTACTATTCCCTTTAATAATTAGTCACTTTAGATGACATCAATAAGTTCTAAGTATTTAATATTGTAAAATCAATTAAAATATCTTTGGCATTTTGTCAGATTCTTTGAATAATTGCTATTATTATAAATCCTTGTATGAAACGAAGATTTCTGATGTGTAAAATAAAAATATATTTCAAGTTGCTACTATACATGGAAGTTATTTGTTGAAAATAAAAATATATAGATTTTGTCCAGTTGACTGATGAAACGAGCCTGGCAATTTTAATTAAGAGATCAATAGTTTAAATCGTTCGCCAACCTACTTCACCTGTTCGACTTAAGCATATTGATTGTTGTGACAGTATTGAGGCTTATTTTAAGCTTAAGGTCATCTTTAAATAAAAATTATTAACATTAGTTTTTTTTTAAGACATAGAGGACGTTTGACGGAGAAAATCGTTGTAGAGAATAATCTAAGTTTGTTGTAAGTTTAGTAAGTAAGTTAGACTAAAATTTATGTTTGTTATAAGTTATTTTTAAGGTATAATTATAACTTTATAAAATTAAATAAATAAATAAATATAATGGACATTTGATATAATATAATAATAAAAGTGTTTTATAAATTTGGGTTACTTCATTAGTGAGTGGCTACCCTATTTGACGTTGTAACTATTTTTTAATAATATGTACCAAGACAGACAAATCTGATTTCTACTAAATAATCGAAATCTTAATCTGAAAACTCATTGGTAGTTCATTACTTCGTAGATGTTTTTGAAAGCAATGTTTTATACAAATTTATTTGCCTTTGATACATGAAAGTATAATGATTTGCAAGTTTTGTATTACACTACATCTATATAATATATTATTATTGTCGTTAACATCAACTTGAATAACACATGGATAATTTCCCACATTAGTTTTACTGATGCGATGTATACTTTGTGATAACATATCGGGATTCAACAAGAAATAATCAGAACCTTGCTGAATGAACTTGATGTTTTATGAGTATTATATTAATAATAATATTTCAAGGATAAATAAATTATAGTTCAAGGTCAATAACAATAACAACGTCAATGGATGATGAAAAAACGTTGTGGAATCGCTGATAAATAATTATATACATTCGTTCTGTTTAAACATTTCAGTTCATTAATCATTTATATTTACGTATTCGTACAATAATCATGTATGTATAACTTTACAAAATGGGATCCTACCTTATTCTACTTGAAATACCTATCTTATAATTAGGCATTATTTACATCATAGATAAATGTTTAACAAAAGTTCTGCCCCAGAACTTTGTACGAGCTATTTTCGAACTCGGTTTTTATAGCTAAATACAGTCCTTATCCACATCTCTCAAGTTATATTTATTTTTAGTTACCTTTACCATGGCTTATGGTGCTTTCGTTCTACCTAAAAATTTATTAATATTATTCCTTATAAAATCATCAATGTATTTTTCTTCTGCATTTAGGTTTGAAATTTCCACAACGCCTTCATTATATTAAATGTTTCCTTAGTATTATTGATCTCAAGATTTCACAAGTAAATCATATATAAATATCATTATTTTTTATGCAAAATTTCTAATATCCATTTTAACTTTTTTTAATATTAAGAATGGCCTTGCTTCATATTGTTTTCATTTCGTTAGTCGCGTAATATTTTTGTCGACGAAAGCAAAAACACAAATTTATCATTTCCATGGCATTAAATATAATAGGTATGATGAAGGATAACTACTACCATAGATGTTTATTATACAAAATGACACTTTTTAATACTGTTCCTTACGAAAATAGATATTTTATTGAGGTTTGTCCTTTGATTGAAAAGGTTTTTGCAAAAAATAATACATGTTCATAACGTGATAAAAATACTCCGAGATTTTTTGGATTAAATTCTATCATAATAAATAATGTTATCGGATTCCGATAGAAAAACAATAAATTCTTACAATTTTCACCTGTAGCATTCTGTGAAATAATTAGGTAAGATTTTTCTTTTCATTACGTCCGAGAAATGTAAACATCGATAATATAGTAAAGTCATAAAATATTTTTTAGATTTTTCTTGAAATTATTTTTCACCAATATGTTTGTTAGATTTTTCATGAAATTGTTTTTCACCAAAGACTGTTTTTCTTTTTTGAAAATTATTTAATAATAAATTTTTATCAATGATAGAGCGAATTAGTACCTATAAAGTTATTTTCAAAAAACACTAGAACTTTGAACGGAATTATTGCACCTTTTAAAAATTATATAATGAATAAAACAATATTTACACCCACTCACTCAGCATAAACATCGCCTTGAATAATATTTAATTAATAGATAGATTATGTTCATCTCTCTCGCTTCCAAGTCGGTCCCTCATGCTGAGGATCGTGACCCCAACTAAGCGCCAAGCTCCTCCACTGCGCCCTGTCCTCCACTGCACCCTGTCCTCCGCCCGCCTAAACGCCTCACACACTGTACTCCCTGCAGCAGATTATTTTTCGGTGTAGGTACTATACAGTAAATTCAAAATATTTTCATTTATTTTTAAAACTTAAGTTAACAGTTTTTATTGACATTGACAGCTCAACATAATATATCAAAATTAATTTTAGAATATTTCGAGATTTTGATAGCATTGTTTTAAATTTTCTCCAATGTTAATCTAATTAGATTAACATTGGAGAAAATTCACCAATGATTGTTATTTCGCTTTGGATCTAATCATGTAGATAGTCAAGATAATATAATGTATACCAGTATAAATAATGACGGGAATGTGAATATTATATATACTTATTACATAATAATAATACATATTTATTTATTTATTTATTCTTTTTGCACATCATCATTACATAACAGTGTTAACAAAATAATATAAAATTTTAGAAACTAGGACGATGTGCAGTGGCGAGATTATCACTATAAAGTGATTTCTTCCATCTAACCACATTCTTAAACAAATAATGTAATATTGTTCTATCAAGCACTGAATTATCTATTAAATACGAAATACAATCAAATCATAGGAAACCTGATGAAGGTGAAGTATCTACCTATTATAATACTTGTGGTAAGGATATTATGTGTAGGTAAATTTTATAGATATTTTATGACCAATGAATACGAGTATTTTAACAAATTATTTATAGGTATATAAAGATGTTTCTTATAATAAAGAAAAAACTACGATAGTTTGGGTAGGTACGTGGAAAGAGCGAAAGAGGACAGAATGATTCAACATAACATATTCATGGCCGAGAAAAGGGTTCTCCAGAGACATGGTGGCCTGAAGATCAAATAGCTACTTAAACACCTCCTGATAAACAATAATTAACAGGAGAACATGCATGATGAATTGCAGGAATGTCAAAGAAGTAAAAAAGCGTTTGCAAGAATGGAGAAAAACCGTGAGGGCTCTACACCCCTTCTTTGTGATTTTATGCAAACGAATTAGCAAAATTATAACCATTTTATTTTTTAAATATTTTAAGTTCTGGATCACATCATATCACATGTATGTTATTTTTTATATTAATATAATATTTTGAACATTTATAAATGCGATTTTATCATTTTAGTTTTATTTTGCTGCGAGGAATATAGTGAAAATAATTTTTGAAGATTACCGTCGCAATGATGATACGTTGAGTGGTGCTATTTTAAATAAATTATCCTTAATAATACAAGAGTGTTAATAAAATTTTAAAACCAAGATTAATCTTAAAATATCATGAATTTTATAATACACCTTGAGTTATTTATTTACAACCCTTCTTCTTCCTAGCCTACTCCCGTCCACTCCTGGACGAAGGCCTCCTCCATCGCCTTCCACGCCGCTCTATCTTGGGCTAAAATGCGGCATCTTGGTTGTTGTTTTGGAGGGTTTGTTGGCGTTACCTCACCACGCTTGCCATGCGGGTTGGTGAGTCGCAGTATCCTGGAGGTTCGGGTGTTTTGTGAAATTTTCCGGATTTTAATTGATGCAGCTGCTGCCCTACATCATGGAACCATATCACATCATATTTGGTACGGTGGTATGGGGATTTTCGAGGTTGCCTTCCTGGGGGAAAAGCTGACACAGGTATTTCCTCCTGTGTAGATGTTACAGTTATACCGCTGCTACTCGGTCGCCAGAGCCTCGTTAGTTGTCTAGCAGGGAATACCACGTGCAGGTGAGGTTGACATTTGGGTTGGCTAGGTGTTATTTGCCATCACCCCATTATCCAACCCTTGGATTTTCTTAATTATTATGACAAACTGCATACACATCAAAAATAAATTTCATTATTAAAAAAAATCATAGAAAATGTTAAATATTCAACCATTTGTTTTATTTATATAATAATATGGTATGTTGTTTACCGTGAATACTACATATATAACGTTATTATGTGCAATAATCAAGAATATAGCGAGTTTCACAAATTTTAAGATTCAGAAGGCCCACGGCGTGCCTAGTAGCCGGGTGTGAGACCGTACTCGCTCTGTTTTTGAATCAGGAAATAAATAAATTCAATTTATAGAATAAATACAACTTAAATTTTATTTTTATGTGATAACATACTATTTTTTTATACCCATGAATATTTTTGCATATAAAGTTTTGGCTTATATTTATTAATAAAGCTATTTCATTAATTATTTGAATAATTTTCTCTGCGCCTACTAAAAATTGTTGCCTGAAACCACTAGAGCTAAATCTAATTTGTACCTTAGGTAAGAACGGCTGTTAAGCTATAAGGTGGTAATAACCAAAGGCGTACCTAGGATGTTTTATTGGAGTGGGTAACAACTAAGATTTTTTTATGATAACGATTGTTAGTAGCTTTACGGACGCCCAGTATAAGAAATTGAGTTCATCATTTATTTTTTCATAGAAATTTAACAATAAACAGCTTTTAAATTTCCAACCCCACCTTTTGCGACTGGCTTCAGAGCCAATTCCGTAATTTAATACTGTTTTTTCTATCTTCTTACCATTTCAGATTGCCCAAGTGGAGAGAGAACTGAACCTGTTACCTCCCTCCCAGGGTAAATAAAAATAAAATAAATAAATAAATACAACTTTATTAATATTTAAATATGTAATATACAACAGAATTTCTAGAGAGCGATTTCTTCCAAACAACCCGGTACTGAAGGTACACCCATGTCAATAATTGAAACATTTTATGCAGAAGGTACTCATTTACCCTCGATACTCACTAATTTATTGCATATATATAAATATGATTTATTTATGTTAGCACAGGCCCTACTTGAGGAACAGAAATATTACAACAAAAGTGTTTTGCGTAAAGCATTTGGCGTCGTTATTATCCTGCCTAAATGAGATTAGAGGTGAGTCACACCTGGCTTATCAAGTATCTTAGAATCATCTAACTAATATCTTATCTTAATAAACGTCGTCTCATAGGTATATGATATTCTTTAAACGATCTTCATAATATAGTTTGTATAGAAATGAAATATGTATACTTATATAAGATCTTGGATTTATTTGTTAGATTTACTGAAGTCTTACTGAAACAAAATGCTAACTCAGAATGACTTTGTAAGGAGAATATTGCGACGCAAATATTGAAACGGAATTCAGAAAAAATAAGAAATATAAAATAAAGACTCGTATATAACAGCTGAATGAGAAAATATTATACTAAAACTCAATCATCTCAAAATGTATAGTAAATACCTACACTCAGAGAAAAATCTATTACATTAAAATTTTGATTACATAAATCTACGTTTTGTGAAGGATTTTTTTGACAAATTTTCTGAACGTTTTTCATTTTCTAAATACTTGTAGATACTCAGAATACGTGAATTTCTGAAGAAAAATATTTGAGAAGCTGTAACAAATTGAAGTAATAAGACGGTGATAGAACGTACACGTAAAAATTGCAAACAAAATTATTTTCCATTAATAAAATGTTCTACCCCATTCACGTTTAATAAGAGCTATGCAATTTTGCTTTACCCATGCGATTTTTTAGTCTTGAAATTTCATTTCTTTTATTTGCTACTTCAAATTAGATTATTTATCACAAATCTAATACCCAGAGTAAAATTCTTTTGAACGTTATGGTTTTAGAAGTCAAAATGGTTTAAGAAAATTTCAACACCTCTGTTATAAGAATTTTCAAGAATGCGGGGGTGGATATAAAATTGTCTACATGAAAGCCTTCGTTTATCTTGATGAGTGGTTCGTAATGATAATGAACGTATAAGTCATTAGTTATTTTCCGATCTACTGATTGTGGACGAGGGTAAATTTGTACTGTTTACCACTGGTATTTGTTCCACTCCATTGAAACGTGTCAGGGAGAAATCAGACGAGTAATCTTAACTGATAATCACACATCTTAGAGAAGCATTGTCTTAGAAAATTGACAGTTTAAAAAGATGTTAATAATCTTTATCGACATAATATTCTTTGTTAATTTATTTAAGAGAAAAGAAAATAATTCAGATAAAAGATTGTATTTTTTAAAGAATACCCACTCATTTGCAAATATTTTTGCAAAAATTATTCAAACAAATATAAAACACACTAAATTTTATTTTCGAAATTCCAACACAAACTTGTATATTTTTATTTTCTATTATTATAAATAACTAGCAAATAACTAAGCAAGAAGTTATTTAGTACTACAATTAATAGCATTCCAATTTTCATACAATACATTGTTATTATTTTTTTTAACAATTATGTTAAAAATGTATCTATTTAGTAGTTGGACATAACAAACGTTTTATTTACTCAAATTTGTGTAATTTTTATCAGTGAAAAATAAAGTTTTAGTTTTTACACGCCACTATTGACAAAAATTCACACCATCGACAGATGATGTTATTAAAAAGTTTCATCAATAGCAATAACTAAAGAAATTAAACAAGTTGACAACGTAAAATATTTAGGTCTTGAGATTGATGAAAAACTTGATTGGTCCATCCATATAAAGAAAAAAATAAATAAAATTTCTCCATTAGCTGGAATTCTGAAAAGGGCTGACATGTTTGATTTGCGAACGAAACGTATGATGTATCATGCCTTCATTGTGCCTCACATTACATATGGATTGGTGGTCTGGTCACACTGTAGTATGCAAGTCAGAGATTCAATGCAAAGGATTATGAATAAGTCACTCAAAAATATACATGGTCTAAATAAACTGACAAAGACAGCTGACCTATATAGAATTATAGGAGAGATGACCCTAGAACAGTTAATAAATATGGAAAAATCCAAAGCTATACAAAAAATTAATTAAATATCAAATCTGACGCTGACGTTCAATAATAGTGTACATGGATATAATACAAGAAGTGCAGGTCATATAAGAAATGATACACCAAGAACAAATAGAGTTCGTGATGGTTTCCTGTACTCTGCAATTAAAGCCTATAATAGTTTACCTAACAATGTAAAAGAATGTAGCAATGTAAAAACTTTTAAAAACAAAATTAGTAAGATAGTGAAAGAAAACGGTGTTAGTGTCCAGAAAGTTTGAAGTGGTTTATAGTGTTGTGTTATTTACATGCTTATATTCATATATATTATTTATTTTTAAATGTCAAATGTATTACTTATATATTTTATATTTTGTTTTGTTTGCTTGATGTCTGTAAATGGTTTTTACCTCTGATGCCAGCAATCCAGATTGCTGTTTTGAGGTTTATTGTACAATAAATATAAATATAAACTATCGCATCAATTTTATACCGCAAAATTTTCCTTAACATAAAAAAATCTTTCTACCGACTTTTTGCATCGATACAGCTTGTACCCAAGCTTTGTATTTTGAACACTAGCAATCTGTCATTGAATAATATAATATGAATGACAATATGGACGTTTTGTCATAATTCAGCAGAATAATATAATATACGCGCTGCACCGTTGCGTTGTTGGCACTTATCATGATTGATGAGCATGAATTAATCTTACAGATAATCAACACAAAATGTAACCACAGATATCGAGTAAATTCTTCTTATTAAAAAAAAACTACTATTTATTTAAACAATGGATGGCTCAGTTAGGAATATTTAACATATTTGAAAACAAAATTTGTAAATACAATAGTGTAATAATATTAACAATCTATTTATTATCTCAATAACATATCAAAATGACACATAACACTATATTTTCCTATAAGTGTACAGGTTGAACAAGTACACATCCGCCCTATCAGCGAACTTTTACATAAATGCTAAAATTTATTGAGAGCTGAGTTATCTTTATGACTGATAGAATATCCCTCTGTATAAAAAGGTAGCACTTGTCCTGTTGCCCTTAATGGAGTGTGACAGTTTATTCTAAATACAATATCAGGACATTAAATATGACTTTTTATCAATTTGTATAATAAAATGAAATCCTTCTTTAGTATCTAATGTTTTTCTTTCAGGCAATTTTAAGAAACAAGTATTATTGATGTTTCCCCTGGGATTTCTTAAATTAAAATATTTTAAAAACTTTCACTTCACTTTTTTTCACGTAATTCAAGGGTTCCAAATCGAGGTTATACCATTCCAGAATACTAAATACTATTCTGGAATACTGTAAGCTCGAATTAATTTGTAAAAAGACGACAAATTCTTATGGTAAATCCTAGCAATTCAGTTGATCTGCAACAAATATAATTTATATGTGGTTTTATATCTACATGTATACATAATTGAATTCTCAGAATAAATTCTCGCATACCTTGGCACTTTCCAAATTTAAAATGTAGCTTATTATCTGAGCACCAATCCAGAAACTCATCCCCATTCTCTTGCAAAACTTACAGTCATCAGCATCAGTGACAGTCTCGTATATTTTAAATCATCTGCATACATTAAAACTTCTACATCAGTGAATATGTTCACCATGTCGTTTGAATATAAATTAAACAGGGTTGGTCTGAGGTGTGAGTCCTGCGGCACGTCATTAAAATCCTCTAACGAATAGGAATAGCAGTTGCCGACTCTTACAAACAGCTTCCAATTACTTACATAGTTTGTGAGCAATAATAGAGTTCCAGAATTCTTCAAGGCCATTAACTTTTGTGAAATAATGTGATAATCTTCCTTAAATACCTACAATACGCGAACTGTTGGCTATATCACAAATAATACTCAGAGAACTAGTACAAAACAGAGTTCGCTATAGGTTCCTGTACTCTGCAATCAAAATTAATATTTATTTACCTAACCATCTAGGATTTCAGATGTTTCAAAACTTTTAAAAATTAACATTAGCATGTTAGTGAAAAGTTTTGAAAGTTTCGGGTAGTGTGTAGTATTGTGTCATGTTTACCTGTTATATGTATATATTGTATTGTCTTATCTTTACAAAAAAAAATCACCTCTGATAACAGCAACATTCATTAGTGTTTTGAAGTAAATATTAATAAAATAAAGAAACCTTGTCAAATAGAGAAATGGGTATAAATCACGACTACCTAATGCTTATTGCACAAACACTTTGATATATACCAAAGTATATCTATATCAAAGTATATAGATAATCTATATACTTTGATATAGATTATCTATGATCCTACTATCCCATTGTATCTTAAGGAAAGGTTTGAATTCTTAAATTCTCATGGATTGCCTTTGCGATCATCTTCTAATAATCTCCTGGCTATCCCGCCTCATCATTCAAGTTGTTACACAGAGTCTTTTACAGTCCATGGTGCCAGATTATGGAACCAGCTTCCATCAAAAACCCGAACATGTATGTCTTTTAATACTTTCAAGAGGAAGATCAATGGTCACTAGTCATTTTTGTCGTTACATAGATTTTTTTTTCTTCTTTCTTCTCGTGTATTCATTCACAATGAGCAGTCCATCCCCTTAACCCCTCCTTCCCCAACATGTGTGTTGCTTTACATTTCGCACTTATAATAATATTTTTTTTTAGTTTATTTATAAATATATATATATATTTTTTTTCATGTATTTACAGTATTTATTTTAGTATCTATTTGTATGTATGTATTATTTATTATAGTTTATTACTATTATTATTATTTTTAACTACTTAATAATATGTATTACATATTTTAGTTTCTTTGTTCTTAAAGATTTATTATTATTTTTTTTTTATATATATATATTTTTTTTCCATTTGTTTATTATTCTATTGGGTTAGTTGGAAGATATCGCGTCCCTGCGATAAACTCGCCCATTGTGCAAAATTATTCGTTTATACTGTGGAGGTGTGATGCCTCCGTAATAGATCTTGTGACTCCTACATGTAGCAACTTATGGAAAGTTCCATAGTATTGTTGCATGTAGGAAGAATGAGTGAGGAGAGATTGGTTTTGCCAACCAGCGAGCCATTCTCGTTTGGTCGCTCACTCGCGGTGGTTTACTATTTTCGTTGTGTTCTTGTACTCACGCGTTCTAATATTTTATTCAACCAAAAATATACTCATTGAATTTGTAATAGTAGGTATAGAACTAAAATTAGAGCATTAAATCGTATTGTCGAACATCAAACTGGTGGAAAAGCTTTTAATTGTAGCCTACTCATTTACAGGTGAGAGAAATCTAGTAATTAACTCCCTTCTTAGGACTTGTCTTACACAAGTTCACCATATCCTCGCAGTAGGATATAGGTAACACATAAAATCGTTTCAGTGGTGACCCCTTTTCGTGTTAAATAAAAAGAAAAAACGCGCAATAATAAAAAAAATAAATAAAAGATTCAGGCTACAGAACGATCGACGACATTATTTTGAGGTTAACAATACCTTCCTTTTTTTCATAGTGAATTAAAGACCTTTTCATCGATTCCATTTTTTTTTCATACCAGTAATAACAATTTTCTACCAGCTTATTGTTCCTAACAGATCATATAACAAAAATTGTGTTCAGAACGTCGCGCGATTATCATACCTAAAGTAAAGTCGCGATTTTCGAATTTCTTCACAGATCGAACAAAATAAATCAACTAAGTCGGAATTATCGTTAAGGACGCAGTATCATAAAACATCTGGCGATACAACGTAAAAGTTCTTATTGTTGAGTGAATTGTGGTATACATTACCGACGGAAAGATAGTAGCCAAGATTATTACCACAGAATATAAAATTCTATCTCACATACAGCGCCTCCGGCGAATGAAAAAAAAAGGTCGCGAAATAAAAAGTAGAAAGCAGTTTTTTCCCACACCTAGTACATATTATTATCACCAAACAGCCAGAGCGCAGCGACCATTCGAGACTTGGGATGGTATTCAGTTCATTAAAATATAGAGTCAATAGTTTTTTTTAGAAAGAATTCCATTTTTTTTTGTTTCATTTTTGTTTTTATTTTTGAAAGAATCCCGAACTGAACTCACCATTGCCGAGGTAAGGTGCCGACGTTTTTACAACTAGTGTCAAAACATATTATATTGTAAGGTTATTGTATCGAAGTGTCACATTCGACTCGCTCTGTAAACAGTGAAAACAAGGTACGTGATCCCATTTAACGTTTTATATTATTTGTTGTTCATAAAATACTACTGAAATTAAAACTTTTGATTAATATCGATATACCACGTATCTTGTGACATACAGACGCGAACCGGAAGCGTACCTTCCTTGTAAATTATAATTGAAACATTGTTATTGCATATACTGTAAAATTACTACAAAATGCCTAAAGAAGATAACTTGTACATGGAAGACACTTCTGCAGAAGGTTCTATACCAGAAGAAACACAACCAGAGAAGGAGTTATACAAGGTATCTGTCAAACCAACACCGTTCTGGAGAGATAGGTGCAAGCTTTGGATATTTCACTTAGAATCGCAGTTTAAATTAGCTCGTATTAAGGACGACGATACAAAATACTACATAGTAGTAAGCCAGCTCGACAGAGAAGCCTTAGATGCAGTATCTGACATCGTTACAGACCCTCCGAGCAAAGATAAATATAGTGTGCTAAAAGAAACATTAATCAAACGTTTCACTGAATCGGAACATGCCAGATTAACTAAACTATTGTCTAATTTACAGCTTGGTGACAGAAGTCCTACAACACTGCTGAGACAAATGACAGAGCTAGCTGGTCATAAGCTAGCTGATTCAGACATATTAAAAACTTTGTGGTTACAGCAACTTCCAGGCAATGTGCAGGCAGTATTAGCGGGTTGCGACAACACCTCAGTGCAAAAAATGGCAGAGACGGCGGACAAGATAATGGAAGTCTACCAACCGCAAACAGTGATGGCAGTCGACACACGCCAATCAAGACACCAACATGAATCGAAAGACAGCTTGGAAAACATGATCACGAAGCTAGTGGAGAAAGTCGAAAAATTAGAGACAGAGGTAAGACATTTCCGTTCACGTTCTCGTTCCAGATCAAACAACAGACTTTTCAGAGGTAGAAACAACAGCCAAAGACGACAAAACACTGAAGTAAATGCAGACGGACTGTGCTATTGGCATCAGAGGTTCGGCGACAAGGCATATAAATGCAGGGAGACATGCGTGAAATACAACAAAACTCAGGAAAACTAAATGCCCTCCATTGTGACGCAGCGGCGATGGAGAGATCTACAGGTACAAGGCTGCATGTCTACGACAAGGTAAATCACTTAAATTATTTGATTGACTCCGGAGCAGAAGTATCAGTTATACCAGTTCATAGAAAGTTTGTAAATACAAAAAACAAAGATCCAACAACATGTTTATACGGCGCTAATGGCTCAATTATCAATACATTTGGTACCAAAACAATAAATGTCTCATTAAACTTAAGAAGGAATTTTCCTTGGACATTCATTATAGCGGAAGTAGAGAAACCAATCTTGGGTGCCGACTTCCTAAAACGATATGCTCTTGTTGTAGATTTACACAATAAACAATTAATAGGTACTATTACAGGCTTAAGTAGCACAGGCAGAACTTATAAAATTGGATCAATGTCCATTAGCACAATCGATTCAAATAATGAATATCTGTCGTTATTAGAGAAGTATAAAGAAATCACCCAACCCATGAAAAGTACTGACCCAATTAAACATAATGTCACTCATCACATTGTCACCTATGGTCCACCTATTAAGAGCAAACCTAGGAGATTAAGTCCAGAACAGTATGAGGCAGCGCGAAAAGAATTTCAACTTATGTGTGAGCAGGGCATTTGCAGGCCATCAAAAAGTCCTTGGGCTTCCCCGCTTCATATGGTACGGAAAGCCGATGGCTCATGGCGTCCCTGTGGAGACTACAGACGTCTCAATGCTGTCACTAAACAAGACGCATACCCTATACCACAATTATCGGATTTCAGTCATCACTTAGCCAACTCACGAGTCTTTTCCACAACAGATTTAGTTCGGGCTTACAACCAAATACCAGTAGAGCCCGGCGACGTTGAAAAAACGGCGATCATTTGCCCTCTGGGACTCTTTGAGTTCACAAAGCTTAGTTTTGGCTTATGTGGAGCCGCACAGAGCTTTCAAAGGATCATTAATGAGATCCTAGGAGACCTCCCGTTCACCTTTGCTTACATTGACGACATATTAGTAGCGTCAAGAGACGTTGAGGAACAT
Source organism: Athripsodes cinereus (assembly GCA_947579605.1). Lineage (NCBI taxonomy): Eukaryota > Metazoa > Arthropoda > Insecta > Trichoptera > Leptoceridae > Athripsodes > Athripsodes cinereus. The sequence continues at coordinate 10,920,598 of OX388310.1, forward strand.
AAAAATCATCTTATAATACTTTTTGAAAAATTACAGGAGTATGGTCTGAAACTCAACATGAAGAAGTGCGTCTTTGGGAAACCAGAAGTCAAGTTCCTGGGTTACATGGTGAACAAGGATGGCATCAGACCAATACCGGAGAAGGTAGAAACCATAAGAGATTTTCCACTCCCTAGGACAGTCAAAGAGTTACGACGTTACCTAGGTATGTTAAACTTTTATCGAAAATTTTTACCTAGAGCAGCTGAGATTCAAAAACCATTATTTGAAATCACTGCTTGTCCAAAGAAGGATGACAAAAAACTTATACAATGGACAGAAGCTTCCACAGCTGCATTTGAAGCAAGCAAAGAACAATTGGCTAAGACTACATTACTCACCCACCACCATAAGAACGGGAAACTTATCCTTAGAGTGGATGCGAGTGATACCGCCATAGGGGGAGTTTTACAACAGATAGTCGAAGAGGATTCCCCAGACGAGTTACCCCTAGCCTTTTTCTCAAGAAAATTATCAAAAACCCAACTTAACTATAGTACTTATGATAGAGAACTTACTGCTATTCATGACAGCTTAAAATATTTCAGGGAGTATATAGAAGGAAGACCCTTAACTATCTATACTGATCATAAGCCTATTACATTCGCTTTCACCAAGAAGGCAGACACTGCTTCACCTAGACAGAGACGTCAATTAGATTTTATTTCTCAATTCACTACGAATATAATACATACGAAGGGAGAGGACAATGTTGTAGCAGATACACTATCAAGAATCGAGGTAATATACGATAGAGTGAATATAAATTTTAAAGATATAGCAGAAACACAGAAAACAGATGAAGAACTTCAGTCATTCAAAAAGAATTCCGGATTAAAACTTTTACAAGCGCCTCATGGCGATGAAGGTGTGTTAATATGGTGCGACCATTCCACAGGTGTTTGGCGTCCATACATACCGAGTATATGGAGAGAGAAAGTTATACGATCTATCCATGAAATTAGTCATCCAGGAAGCAAAGCTAGCTACAGAATGTTGAAACAACGCTATGTGTGGCCAGGGATGGAGAAGGATGTCAAGAAGTACGTCCAAAACTGTATATTGTGTCAAAAGACCAAAGTCCACAAGCATACTAAGTGCCCAGTACAATCCATACCTATTCCATCAGGCAGGTTTGAACATGTCCACTTGGATATAGTCGGACCCATGGCAGAGAGCCAAGGATATAGATATATACTAACCATGATTGACCGTTTCTCACGTTGGACCGAATATGCTCCAATGAGAGACATAACAGCTGAAACAGTCATAAGGGCATTCATGAGACACTGGATAGCCAGGTTCGGCACACCAGTTCAAGTAACGACTGACAGAGGAAGACAATTTGTCTCACAATTATTCAGCAAATTTACAAGGAACATGGGCATCCATCACATCAAGACTTCCAGTTACCATCCTCAAGGAAACGGGTTAATAGAAAGGCATCACAGAATAATGAAAGCAGCTCTGAAAGCAGTCGATACTATTAACTGGAGTGACGCTTTACCCTACGTAAGTTTAGGATTAAGAGCAAGTTACAGAGAAGAATTGAAGGCATCACCTGCAGAATTAGTTTACGGAACTACGCTGCGGTTACCAGGAGGATTCTTCCAAGACAACAAATTAGAAGACCCAGAAGAGCTATTACGACAAATGCACACTGCCATGAAAAAGTTGAGACCTGTACCCACAAAGGTAAAAACAGACCAGAATGTATTTATACATAAAGATCTAAATGACTGCACACATGTTTTCATAAGGACGGATAAACACAAGAAACCTTTAGATACTCCTTATGAAGGTCCGTTCAAGGTCATCAAAAAAGGCACGCACGGTTTCACAATTAGTATTAAAGGAGAAGAACAAGTAATACATTTGAGTAGGTTGAAACCTGCATATGTAAGTGTTACAGATACGCAGTCAGCATGCACACCTAGAAGTCAGCAGAGTAAAGCTACTACTTCAGGAACTAGGAGTGTCAAGACCTACGATGACAGTATGCCGACAAAGGACACCAAGAAGGACGATGAGCAGCCAACCGGCATGACCACCAGATCAGGACGGAGAGTCACGTTCAGGGAGAGATGACACCAGAGAAAGAAACATCCTATAGAGGATATTCTTAAGTTATGTATATATGTTATTATTTTTATAATTTTTTTATTTATGCAATCAACCCTTGAATCAGGTATATATGTTCATTATGTTCATATTATCTGGTTAGTTTACAATTTATTATTATTTGCTTAGTTTATAATTTTCAAAATATGTAGAAAAAATGTAAGATCACATAATGCAATTGAATATTAAATTTTTTTATATGCTTAGAAAGATTTAATTTGAAAAATCTCATTTTTTTATTATTAAAAAGTTTACTGTACAAACCTAATTTGGAAAGTCAGTATCACTTAATTATTAAATTATTACACTTAAACTTAAATTATTATTTTGTAAGTATATCTAGGCAATGCTGTTGCCTGGAAGATAGTTATATATGTTATATGAATATTTTCCTTTATTTATTATTTTATTTTGGTTATGTGAACACCATTAAGCAAAATACAATTGAGTATAGATATAGCTTGTTTTTAATTATTATACTTTATTATATTATTTGTGATAGAATATGACTTATGTAAATAAACATACTATCAACAGTAGGAATAGTCTTATAATAAACATTGTTTGTTTTAGGCTTTAAAGTAATTAAAAGTAACTTTTTCAGTAAATTTCAAATGCATCCGATATGGAAAATTGCACAGAAAATAATTTTTTTGCACAGAAATAAGAAATAATTGCACAGAAAATATTTTTTTTAACTGAATATGTAAATATATTTTGTATAAATATAAATGTAAATTAAATTTTATATAAATGTAAATATGTAAATATATTGTGAATTTTTACAAATATTATTTAGTTCTCAATAATTTAAACACCAATTTAAAGTTGCATTTGCAAAATACGATAAATACTTTTGGAGATGTTACAATTCGAGTAATCGTAGAATAACATAAAGTAGAGATGTAATATGTTGATGTCATTGCAATGCACATTATAATCATTAGGATGTATTGGCTGGTAAAGATGAGCATAGTGCTAACTTTGATTTTGCTTTCAGGGTTGGAGCAGACAGGTAACAAGGCGTTGGCACCTCAATTCTCAAACCATTCTCAATCGAATACATTCAGTCATCGATTCAAGATGTACATTTTTATATTATTTTAAAAATTATTTTATCAAATTAGCTCTAGTACCCAGTACTGTATTAGTCTTAGTGAAACGAGAGTACAGGACATCACAACACCACATTCAAATTAATTAAAAAGAAAAATGTGAACATTTTTCTGAAAGGGGGAGATCTATGTGGAGGTGTGATGCCTCCGTAATAGATCTTGTGACTCCTACATGTAGCAACTTATGGAAAGTTCCATAGTATTGTTGCATGTAGGAAGAATGAGTGAGGAGAGATTGGTTTTGCCAACCAGCGAGCCATTCTCGTTTGGTCGCTCACTCGCGGTGGTTTACTATTTTCGTTGTGTTCTTGTACTCACGCGTTCTAATATTTTATTCAACCAAAAATATACTCATTGAATTTGTAATAGTATAGAACTAAAATTAGAGCATTAAATCGTATTGTCGAACATCAAACTGGTGGAAAAGCTTTTAATTGTAGCCTACTCATTTACAGGTGAGAGAAATCTAGTAATTAACTCCCTTCTTAGGACTTGTCTTACACAAGTTCACCATATCCTCGCAGTAGGATATAGGTAACACATAAAATCGTTTCAATACCATGTAACCTTATCATTTGTATCCATATATTTTGTACAATAAAGCATATCTCATTTATTTAACAAAACAATATTTGATTCTACATTTTGAACACAATATAAGATTAACAATAAAATTTAAATATTATTATTATTATATATCTAATACTAACAAAGTTGACAGTTCATATCTCAATCGGTGATAATACTGATCATACTAATTGATATTTTAAATAGCATTTTTTTCCCAGCATCTTAAGTATCGATAACTGCATGCATACTGGCCTATAGTTTGATATTTCATGATTATCTTCAGATATAACATTTGTAACAGGTATTATTAATACAAGTCACTATGTTTAAGGGTCAATTCTGAGCCTCAAGTTGAAAGACATTTGTAACACTAAATATTACTTTACTATTCCCTGAAGGGGAATGCAGTGAGTCAACACTTAAATACTATTTGGGCGCCAGGTGTACTCCTGGAGGGGTACACCGAGAGAGTTTAAAACACTATTTACTAATTTCACTATATCTATTTATTATCACCACTTTATACGTAATACAACCGACTTGACAAACATAGATAGGTATAATACACAACACTATAAGTAGGTAATACAACGACTTCCCTTTCAGGCTATGTAAGAAGGACTTGGGGTAGTCGGACAGAGTGTAGGTAAGAAGGGTCGCTACTACTGTATGGCACCAAGAGTAGGCACATCTCGGACTGCCAGGGAGTAGCGGGTAGGTATAAGGAGAGTTACCTCATAGCAACAAGAGTAGGTACTTCTTGGACAGCTATAGAGAGCAACGGTAGGTAAGGAGAATTACTTCATAGCAACAAGAGTAGGTACTTCTTGGACAGCTAGAGAGTAACGGGTAGGTAAGGAGACCTTGGCCCTGGAAGAGCCACCGCGATTCTCCCTTTCAGTATGACGGGTTCCGTCTTTTATATATACCCTTGAGTCAGTACTGAACAGCTGATGGAGATCTTGGAAGTGGATAGTGTGATAGTGGGAGAGGTACCTGTTCATGAACTCCGCCTATCTACTTCCGGTTGGAATGTTCTAGAAGGTTCTAGAACGTTCGGGAATATTCTGGAGGCCTCCATCAATGAGACATCTATCGATGAATTTAGCAACTAATCAGGTACTTCCTGTGTCTTGACAGCGGCTGTCAGTCATGATTGGCAGGTTATGTTATTATAATGCTATGTTGAAATTACGTGGTGTTACACATTGAAGAATTCCTCTCATATATGGGTATCTCAGAAAGATGATTGTTGAAATAACATCTATTTCCAGATGGTTCAAGAGTCCAAATCCGTTTGGGCTATAATGACATGACGTGTCAAATTTTTAAAAAAGAGTATCTCACAAAACTTTTCCAACAAAAGTTATAAATATTGTAAAATAAATGTAATATTTCAGTTATCAACACATCATCATCGGTTATGTGGAATCGCCTACCGGTGCTACTGAGAGATAGTCAGACAGTCACTAGCTTCAGAAGCAAATTAAAAACTGAACTCTTCACTGGCGCCCTTGAGACGGTCTAGTGACTGCTAAACGGCGTCAAAAATAAAATAAAATCATCCAAAATCATCATCATGAGAAATTATTATGTATGCACACATTATTTTTATAAATATTTTACTGTTGAAGGTTAATAACGACTCCTCCTTTTTGATTGATGATTTTTAGATTGGCGGCGTCCACACAGCTGGATGGATACCCGACCATGAGACGTAACGAAGGCATTCATTCGAATATTTCTCCGGAGAATGCTCCGAATTGTCGCCGAAAGATTTAAGATTTTTGCTTGATGATTGACGCCGCCATTGACAATGTCCTAGCAAGACAAAGGACGTCTCTCTCGCAAATAAATCGAAAAGTAGAATAAAACATTATTCATTTATTTATTTCGACTTTTACCCCTTTATCATTGCTATGAGTTTCAAGATATTATTACGAATAAGTAAAATATATTTTTAATTTAACGAAACAAAAGATAAATGAAATTAGAGAAGTATGTATGTTTTATTATCTATTAATTTTTATTAAAGAATTAGTTAATTATGTACTACAACCACTTTAATACATAATTAACTAATTCTTTAATTAAAAATGTTTCGTGATTACCACATAGTTAGTGCCAACAAAATCAAACAAATCTATTTATTTATCGTGTCGAAACCCTGAAAAAAAAACCAGTCAAACTGATCCCCAGTACTGTGCAAAACGCACTGCAGGTGGAGATGCGTCAAAAATATCCTCCATAGTGCAAGTGACAGGGCACAATGGACACTCCAACAAGTGTGGCATAGTCTGTGTTGCACCATGCTCCGGATTCGTCCTGTAGGAAGCCCCATCAAATATACCTATGTTTAATTGATAAGTGAGTTTATATTTAACTTTTCCCTTTGGGAGTTAATAATGTCGTATCGTGTATAATGTCATATGTAACTTATGTAGTTATTTTGATTAGTTTAAATGTTTTCAGTTAAGTTAGGTATATTATATATTTATAAATTAATTAATTTTATAACGTGATGGAAATAATAAGATGTAGGTATGTATAAAATGTAAATGAGTCTAGTCGTCGCGCCATAAAGGGGCCTTTTGACAGCTCCTGTCAAATTTAATCACCAATCAAAGTTGTATTAGAAGTAGATACTTAATAAATACAGTTCTGATGATAAACACCACCTTTTGGTAGATACATTATGTACATTAACTGTTCTGACGTCGTCTCGCTTTATAAGCATAAGGAGTACGACATAGGTTCGATTTTATGTATTTCCAACATTATGTAATTTATAGTGAATATATTCTATAAAGTACCTATGGAAAGAGGAAAAGCTGACATGTTCTGGATGACGAAATTCTCTAGGAGAAGTACAAAGATAACTATGTATATTTAATACTCATAAAACAAGGATAGGTAATTATGTTTCAAAATGAATTAATAATAAATGTTTGTATAAGATAAAGTTATAAATGGTTGAGACCCGGAAGAGATCTGTAATGCCCGTGATACAGGAGAGACGATGGTTCTGACTGGATCATGTTCTGAGAATGTCCAATGATAGTTGGACAAAAAGAGCGCTGTTCTTCCGTTCGCAAGGGTTCCGTCGGCCCGGGCGACCCTCTTTCACAATACACCGTTCCTATGAAACCTGTGCTCCCAAAAGGAGCGTTGAGGGCGATGATGATGAGACATTCAATTGAAAAATATAAATTTATTTTCTACATAAGAATATGAACTAGTAATTGCAATAAAAAGTGTGAAGCGTATGGAAATGCTTGTACTTATTATTAATGAAAATGAATCGGAAAACGTTCGTCAGATTTGAATAGTTTTGTTGTGCGCAAAGATTTAGTCAGTAGTATGAAGGGCATCTCTATATTTCTATTTAGTTTAGATAGGAACTGGAATTTATTACACTTCGTAATCTAATTAATATATAGTATTGGATTCACGCACTGCATGAATGATTTATCATATTCGTAAACAACTCGTTGTAAACAACATTTACAATATTACCTACTAAGTAAGTACTCTTGTGCTGACTTCCAAGAGATAATTCCAAGTAAACAATATGAATAAAGTAATATTTTAATAATGAATATTTTACTGGAATCTGGCAGATATTATAAAACCATAAATAATAGGATGCCACTAGTCTTGTATCATGTTCTCATACACGTGCGAATTACTATTTAGTAATATAATATTATTATATATTTAATACTCGCAATGCATAATATGGATAATATAATTTAATCTTTTTTAATGTATTTGGAATTCTATATTGTTAATTTGACAAATCACATACAATTTTTTTATCTTAATTAAAATACGCTTAAAAATATGAACAAACTTATAATGTCTATTCGGATACCTACTATGAAAAACATGATCTATGCCAAAACATAATATTTTACCAATCATTAAATGAAAATCTTTATAATATTTTGGTTTATAATTTATTATACAGCTTTATTCAACCCTTTCTCGACGTATCGCTCTAGGGTAGGCAAAAAGTTAATAACGCTTATCCTTCATAACATCCATGCACGCTTTTCCTGCTTTCTTCAATTCATGATCATACATAGCCTAAATGTTGGATAATTACAAGACTTTCATCTATTTGTACGAGTATTCATTTTCTATTGTATGTGTGTAATATTAACTAGTCGATTTAAATTTATCTAGGTGTTTTCTTGAAGAAGTAAATTAGGTTAAGATATTTTGAATAAAATCATTAAAATCTTTAAAATATTTTTTTTTCATTATTTTATATTTCTTCAATTGGTTTGATCGGGTTTTATATGTACAAGATCTGGCAGCAAGAATAGATATAACACCCACAAAGTTTAAAACACAATAGCATAATTAAAATATTGAATTGAATACCAAAAAGATCCTCCTTATTTAGTTTCACACCCACTTACAAACGCACCACCCACTGAAAACCGATATAATTGCGTAGGTTGTCCTGTTCTTTTCCAACCAACGCTCTATTCTCTTTTGCCTATGTTAATAAGCAAACCATAAAACGTTTCTAGATAAAATGACACTAAATTTTTTTATATTCTGAAACACGTGAATTAAATAATTTTCATGTTTTTGTTTAAGTACTAAAATTATGTATAAAATTTTGCTCACATACATTAATACTGAAGGATTGTTTCAATATTTCGGATTTTTTTACTTTTAGTGTAGGAAACAAAGGCGTACCTACCTAGTATTTTCTAAGGGACAAGAAGATGTGTTGTGAACGTGTATGACTTAATCTGAGCTATATATTTTTTATGAACATTTTCCTTGTACAACTGCAAATTAAAAATCATCAAGAATTAATTAAAAAAAAACAATAATATTTATAAATATAAGTATTCTATTTCGTGGCAATTAAAGTTAAAACATTCAGAACGGTGACATATTCCATCGCTGAACTGGAGATATTAAATATTTTACGAGATGTTTTAGGAATACCTGAATATTACAGGACGCTTGAAAGCATATAGAAAAGATTGAGAGGCTAATCTAAGCTGAAGATTCCACAGGTAACATATAACATACGAGGGCGGTCCGATAAGTACTTAGCCTCTCCGCCTGATGATGTCACTATCACAAGAAAAATATACCATCTTGTAGTGCATTCTTGTGGACAGCCACTGTTTAAATTTCAGCTAAATTGGACTTATAGTTTTGTTTTGACCGCGTGTGGAAGCGGGCGGGTCCACGGATTTTAGAAAAATGGAAAAAGAGCAATATCGGTCAATGATTCGATTCTTGTTTTTGGAAGGGAAATCGCGCAGCGAAATCAAAGAGCTCTTGGATGCTGTGTTCGGTGACTCTTCTCCTTCGATAACGATCGTCAAAAATTGGTTTAAGAGTTTCGACATGGTCGTACGTCGGTTTTTGACGAATCACGTCCAGTTGCCCCGAAAACGGCTATCACGGAAGATAACATGACAAAAATCCACGATATCGTAATGGCAGACCGCCGATTGAAGGTGCGTAAGATAGCTAAGATAATAGGCATCTCAAAAGACCAGATGGATTATACCATTCATGAAATTTTGGACATGAGAAAGCTGTTGGCGCAATGGGTGCCGCATTTTCTCACTCCGGACAACAAGTGCAACCGTGAGACCACTTCAGAGCAGTGTTTGACGCTATTTAAGAGCGATTGAAAGAGTTTCTGCATCGTTTCGTAGCCATTGACAAAACTTAGATCCACTAGTACACACCAAAGAGCAAGGGACAGTCAAAACAGTGGATTTTACCCGGCGAACGTGCTCCAAAGAAGGCAAAGACTGTCCTATCTACCGGAAAAGTGATAGTCACCGTTTTCTGGGATTCACAAGGTATGATCATCATCGACTACCTGGAGAAGAGTAAAACGATCACAAGGCTCTACTATGCCAAATTATTGGGCCGATTTGGCGCCGAATCGCAGAAAAAACGGCCCCATTCGACGAAGAAAAAGTGATCTTCCACCATGACAATGCACTTGCTCACACCTCCGTTGTCGCCACGGCCAAATTGGTCAAATAGGGCTACGAACTGCTGCTTTATCCAGCGTATTCTCTAGATTTGGTTCCATGCGACTTCTTTTTGTTTCCAAACTTGAAAAAGTCACTCGCTGGGCAGAAATTTGAGTCGTATGAGGAGGTCATTGCCGCCACGGAAGCCTACATTACGGACCTCGAGAAAACGTATTTATTAAACTGGTTTAAGAAGTTGGAGAATCGCTGGTTCAAGTGTATCGAGCTAAAAGAAGACTATGTTGAAAAATAAATCGCCACTTTTCCAAAATTTTCGTTTTTTCTTTTGTAGGCTAAGTACTTATCGGACCGCCCTCGTATAGCAATATTTTTAGAAATATTCATACACTTGCCTATTTTTAATTTTAAAACTTTTATACAGCTCATGTACTTCTGAGTCTTAGTTGTGTACTTTCTATTACAGTATCACTTGAAGACAGCTGCTGCTTATTTCAGTAACACTCTCAAAGGGGTTTCCACCTTGTTAACTTTACTTTATTAAGACTCACTCTCTGACATTATACTTAAAGTATGTCTTTGGTTTACGTGTAAGTAGTTACTTGGAGTAGCCTGACATAAATATTTGCGCAATTAGTTTTATCATTCAGAAGTAAGCTGAAAAGATTGCTTTCCAAAAAAAATCACGGCGTCTTGAGATGAAGTCACGGATCATTAAACGGCACAAAATACAATTTTTTTTTTTTTAAAAGATATATCTGGGTTTTGTTTGTTATAAACCCAAATACAACCTTATACACCTTTCACAGAAAGCTACTAAAAGCTAATGTCGTGAAAGGGGAGTTTGCCAGTTTGTTTATATTACATATCATTATCATTATAGAAAATCATAAGCTATAAACTCGCCCTCTGTATTTTGATTATATTTAAAGTGTTAAACGTGTCAAAAAATAACGTACTATACCTTCACACCGTAAAAACCCATATCAGAGATGAGCATTATTTTTTTAAGAGGTAGCCTTCCTTTGTAAGTTAGTATACATGATATGGGTTTTTGTGGGTTTCCCCAATATCGTTAAAAGGCAATAATGCTGGAGATGTTTTTCTTTAAATCCGTCCACAACGGTACCTTCTCTATTTCAGTTGTTTGATACCACTGTCTTAATCACCACTTTTGTTTTGATATTTATTTTATTTATTTATTCATATATTTTTTTTTTTAAAGATATATCTGGGTTTTGTTATAAACCCAAATACAACTTTATACACCTTCCATAGTAAGCTAAAAGCTTGTGTCGTGATTTGTGCCATTATTACAAAACATTTGAAAATACATTTGGACAGAAATAATACACATAATCACAAAGCAATGCATCATCCTACTCAACCCGCACTCATGATTTAACCTTTTGCTATATAATACCAAGCCCACAAGTTTGTCATTCACTACAAAAGTTATACAAAAAATGAAAAAAGAAAAAACAACAAAACACCAATCCAACATGAATAAAAGGCAGCCAGAACAGACAACGTGACTGCGCGTATATCCAATAACATACTATATTATATTCATTATGAACTTGTAATTTCTTTACTTTTCGCTAGCCTGATGATGAAAGCGGAAGCTCTTGAAAGCCGGCTCGCTTCCAATAAAAAATCACTGTGGATATAATAATTTATGTTATACTATATAATATCATCAAATTCTACATTCTATATAATAATAATAATAATAATAAATATATTTATTTCAAAAGTAGGTACACAATACAATGTTATTTTCAATAAACAATGAAAAACAATCACAATAATATTACAACTACCTCCCTATTAGAGATATCTCGTGTATAGGGAGGGATATATATTTGCTTAAAAAATAAATATCACCAACCAATTGGGCCTTGATTTAATGTAACAGAATAATATATGAACACTTATAAACTGGACATTACATTGTATACTTATTGTTGGTGATTGTATTATTGTACTAAATATATAATATGTAGTGTTCCGTTGACTAAATAAATAAATAAAAAGTGAATGAGTAATGTTTTTTGAATAATAAAACAAGAGGATCTGAAGTCCTTATGTATTATAATAATTATATTCGGTCCACTCAATAGAAAGCTGCAATAAGCTGGCTTTATTAGTTTTTTTTATTTGTATGTATTATTATTACCTTTTGTCTTTATGAAGGGTTATGGGCACAATCGTATATTATTTTACGATACAGAACACATTTAGATTTTGTGTTTTATCAGTAATTTCAGTTCGAGGATTGTGTTATATACTTTACAGTTATTGCAAAGATAGGTTTAATTGCCTGCATGAATAAATCGTTACTTAAATTCTCAAGGAAGATCACTTGAATGCTGAAATTTTATTGATCTTGTATGAGTACATAAGTATATTATAAATACAATATAAAGGAAGTGATAAAATAAACCAATACAATGACAAAATTGCGTTGTTTTTTATAAATTATTCATTCATTCTCATCATCACGGTAGTTTCCATAAGTGAGGAGCCAGCAGACCAATTATACGTAATTAACAAAATAATAAGTATTCCACCCCGTGCCAATAATATTATAGTTAGGACAACGATAGGTGATGTACAATTGTACAGGAATTATTTAGTAGTTAATGCATATATTAATTGAATTATTAAAATATAACGTTTATTATGTCATTGAATATATTTTTATATTTTCTTTTAAAGTACATGCTGTTTGTAAAATTTCTATAATAATAATATTTATTTCGAATTAATTAAAATAAAACACTTATTTGTAGTATATCCACGGTGACTTTTTATTGGACGCCAATAAAAAGTCACCGTGGATATACTACAAATAAGTGTTTTATTTTAATTAATTCAACATGAATTTCCACCAAGTACCGTCGGTTGAAAATATCAAGAATATTTATTTCTTTTACTCTTTTTGCACATCATTATTCACATGACAAAATCAACAAATCAGTTTACATAAGAAAATATGTGATGATATTCAGTAGCGAGATTATCACTATACAGTGATTTCTTCCATCTAACCGCGCTTTAAAAATCATCTGGCTATTAGGTATTACTTTGGAATATTTTCAATGTATTTCGTACCTTTTGTGTATCCATATTAAATGAATGAGTGAATAGTTTGCCTCCTAATGAAAATAGTATTGATAATGTTTCATTAACAAGAGACGAAACAATATTGCCTACGCAAATAAAAATAAAAATGTGTATTAAAAAGTGTAACATTTTTAACAGAATTTTCTATGCTGAGTTAGAAGACAAAAATACTTCTTAATGACGTTTATTTAAATCCATTAAAATATTAAGATATTCTATGAGAAGAAAGGAAATTATTCCAGCAACGAGCACCATCTAATGAGAATGATTGAGAATAGAAATTGGTGCTTTATGTAGGAATTGCCAAAAGACACTCGTTGTTGGAACGCAGTGGTAGACCATGGTTCGCTAGATACTAGATAATATCAGAGCTATAGGAATGTCAGATGGTAAGATGTGAGTCGATCGGTGCACAATCGCTCTGGATAGATAAAGCTTTTTTTGCCCGGTATCCCGAGATGAATATCTTTCGTGACATCCATGAGACAAGACCTGTGGCAGTATTCTATTTGTTGGCATTGGAGCCAAGGCTATAGAGAATACGACATAGCTCACACGAGTGAAGGCTTGCCTACATAACCGCTACGCGAAAAGGGTAAAGCAAATAGGTGCTTTCTAGACAATGTAAATACTCATGACTTCCGATTCGAAACCCATATAGTCTGGTCTATTTCTTCTTTTTTTAACTATCAAAAATGATATACGAAAGCTTTCATCAATGCCCCTTAATACGTCAACGCGTAACACCCACATATGCTACATCCATTGGACGAGCACACAAATTAATACGTCAACGCGTAACACCCACATATGCTACATCCATTGGACGAGCACACAAATTAATACGTCAACGCGTAACACCCACATATGCTACATCCATTGGACGAGCACACAAATTGATACATAATTATTATCAAGAAAGTATACAAAATGAAATCTATTATCAAATATTTAAAGAAATGAATTTACATGAATTGTACATAAGGTAATTATATAAATTGACTCGTTAGCCCCCAGTTCTCTATGTACTAAGTACATAGAAAACACATAGAATATTATATAGAGAAAGTAAATAATGAAATCTACAATTATATCTTCAATTAAACAGATTTATATATTGGCTCAAGTTCATGTCTAGGGCATGATTCTACTTTGTCTATAAGAGAGAGATGCATTGTGGGTGTGTGTATACTTCTATTATATATATATTATACTTACATAAGGTTCAGTAATTCTTATTCCATTGTTTTCATCAGTTCTCATGGTCCTCAGATTATTCTACATATTATACGGATATTATAAGCAATTGACTTCTATAATTATTCTTCAGTTAGTATTATTACAGATGGGTATTTAATCCCGTATTATGACATAGTACTCCCTTCAACTATAGATACTCCTTGTTAGACATTCATCACATACAGTTACGATCGGGATTCAAACCCGAGTTTATCAATGATACAGTTATTAATATGTATATCTTATTCCGGAATTGGACCAGGAATATCTATTCAATGTTACTTTTGTATCCATGTTCAGTTTTTTTCAATGGTACTTCTATTGTTGGTCATCAATACACGCTGTGTATATCATAGGGGAATTACTATAATAATGAAGTAACGAAAACATATTTTGAGGTTACCAGACAGACTATATTGTAATAAAAGTGGCATTGTGAAATATACATAATTACATAAACATATTAACATACATGGTACATAGAACAGATCTACATATAAGCATTGTCAACCTTGTACAATGGTGAGTTTATTTACTTGGCAAGTTACTTTATTTATTTATAGGAGCCGTGGATAGATTTAAGTACAAGTTATCTCCTGCATTTGTTTTAATAGATATAATGGAAAACCACAGAGCACCATTACTAGAAATGATAATCAACTTTGAGGTTACATTCTCAGTTCCGAATACTACTTTAAGCATAATGAAGAATTATTTAATCCAAATTATAGCAAATGAAGTTATGATGTTATCACACAGTTACATATGCAAGATCCCAAACCTTTCTGACTTGAAATTCTGTTATTGACTCCATTATAAAATACGTTAACCAACAGACATTACTTTTCAACACAAACAATGCTTCAATTATATTGAGATAACAGTTACAGATAACAGTGACAATGTAAAAAGACAAATAGATTAGATAATTATTATACATACAATTATAAGGTTTTGGTCTCTTCAGATATGTTATCAGGCCATTGGAATACATACATAATATATTATATTGGTACTTACAAGATTTTCAATTATTAAATGGGTCGAACGTACAAACGAGACAGTGGTTATCCTATAATGAAGCTACGGGTCGCTACCTTGGGTCGAACTATTCTATACACAAGAACATACGCAATGGACTCCTTATTCCTAGCACATGATGTCGATTGCTTTCCTTGGAACGACGGATTCCGCATGAGACAAGCATATCACAGCCAGATGACTGTGCAAAGCCTTTTCTTTCCATTACTGGTTTTGAGGTTATAGTAATCCCACGGATCGCGAAAAGATGATCCATAACACTTTGACAGTTCCACATTCCTTTATCTATTTTGCCACGGACGAAGCAGCCAACAGAGAAGGTTCCTGTTCCTCCAAGTTGTATATTTTATGCAAACTCTAATTATTCCAACTGTTGATGTATCGCACATGTTGTGTTATTCTCAAAACAATCATATATGTTTTATGCAAAGATTTAAAGTATTATCTGATAGCATTTCCGCGAATAACATTATTATGGATATTATCATTATAAGATATTGAAATTTCTCTGCTGATGGCAATTTGATATTAATTATTCCTTTATTTTACACGTATTATCACTTGGAACACACATCGTACTAATCCTTGATAAACATTGTTTCTAATTTAATTTATGGAGAAATTTACAAAGATACACGTGGCGTGTCGACATTATCGTTACGTTATTTTCACTGGATTATCACTAGCTTTACTTGTAAGATGAGTTATTAATTAGCTGGACCGGACAGATAGATATATATACAATATAAATAATTAAATACAATATAATGTTTTGAATTGAATCGAACAAGTTCGCGCCAACATTATAGTATGGCTAAAAAAGCCAAGCGAAAAAGGTAGTTACGTCCCCATGGTCCGAATTCAACTGACTCCAAAAAGGACGCGAGCGGGACAAGACATGTTTAACGGTTATTCTTCAAGGGAATCAGAATCATACGATGTTGGGCCGTGTGCAGATCGAACCACCAGCCAGTCACGTGCCATAACAGGTGTTTTGGTGACGTACTATTATTATTATTATTATGGAAGACTCGTGGACAACAAATGACTGTAGGAACATTAGCCAGTATGAACTTTTTACACCGCGATTATTTAATGCGTAGCACGCTACAATTATTTCTGTGTTTTTTTCCAAAATTCCGCAGATAAAAAATCTTAAGTTAATTTAATAGCAATGTAAAGACTTGTCAGTTTTTGTAGTCTCATGTAATAAATTATATTTACATATAGTATAAACTCTTACAATATTGTGAATTGTGAAAAATGATATCGATAAACATAACTACTTGTCAATTTTTGATTCACTAGGTATAGTGTTTGTTTTCTTTCAATAAAACATAGCAACACTTATCACTATTCCTAGATAACATTAATTATTTACTAAATGTTTCATTCAATATTTTGATTTGTACCATTGACATCTCACAATGACTATTTGTTTATGCTGTAATGCCTGCATTAATATTTTATTTGTGTTATACGTATACTTATTTGTATATTCTTCATTTCAAGTGATTTGATATAAACAAAAAGAAAATGAAAATATTTTTACTATTGTCACTTTCATCATACAAAAATAATACCTTCCATACAGATTACTTATTATTGATACTGTTTCTGGATAATAACGGTGATCAATAGCCCGATGATAAAGTCCTGGGCTTTAAATCAAGAAATCCCAGATTTGATCCTCCCGCTACCAATATACTAGGCTTTCGCGACACGAGTAATTATATAAGTAGTGTGGTAGGGATTGAAATGTATTTGTGTTTATTGAAAAAAAAACAGATACATACATCGCAATTTTTTTATATAACAGAATTGTGATAGTCTGTTAGAAAATATTATAAATATATTCGCGCTTTAAATTACAGCAAATGGATATAGAGATGGTACTGGTACCTACTTATACTATGGTACTGGTACCTACTTAGTACTTATACTATGGTACTGAGTTATCCTATCAATTTCAAAGTTGCCTTTTTTCAAAAGTAAGTTGTTAACTTGATAAAAGTAATTTAAAAACTTTCTCTTTAAATAACTATGCGTACCTACATTAATTGTGGGTTGTAATAGCTAGTCATTATTTAATTCAAAACAAATACTCATTTAAGTGATAACTCATATTTTTTGTTTATTAAGTCAACTTGAACCTTTATATTTCATAAATCAAACACAGCGTCGAGATAAAGCTAATTTATTATTTCTATTGCATTAAATGGAGTGAGCATCAAACAAGTAAGTGAATTCGTGTACCTGGGCAGCAGAATAAACCAGGATGGACGCTCCAAAGCAGAAATTGTAAGCAGAATAAACCAGGCAAGGATTGCCTTCAACAAAAAATCGAAGATATTGGAATCCCCAAATATCGACTTAAGCGTAAGGAAGAACCTTACTAAAGCCTTTGTATGGAGCATTCTGCTTTATGGTTGTGAGACATGGACCATCAGCAAGAGTGAAAGCGGACGGTTGGCGGCCTTTGAGATGTGGTGCTACAGACGCATGCTTAAGATCCATTGGTCGGAGCACGTCGAAAACGAAGAAGTCTTAACCAGGGTAGGCGAAAAAAGGCAACTCCTTAAGAGAATCAGCCAACAACGAGCTAACTGGATTGGCCACAACATCAGGCACCCAGGACTACTCATCGCCATCGCGGAGGGTAAGACCGAGGGAACAAATGGCAGAGGCCGACCAAGAGACGCATATATGGACCAACTGAAGAGGGACATGAACTGTGGCTCATACGTAGAGCTTAAAAGACTGGCTGAGAATAGGGAGGAATGGAGAAGAAAAACCAAACTCGTTGCAGACCAATCCAATGGATTGTAACTAAATATATATATATCTATCGTTGGTTATGTATGCATAGTATTATTTGTCTATTCTGGTTCAATACATTTTATGTGCCTAAAATTGATAAGAAATTACAATAAAAAGAAAACACATATACAAAAAGTACAAATGAAATGAAATAGGTATTTTTATTTTGTTCATTTTAATGTAGGTAGTATTTTTAAGTTTTTTAACCAAATTAAAAATGTAGATAAGTATCCAACGTGTTGTATAAAAATAAAACATGCAGAATGGGAGTCATATTTCATTCTTAAAAAACACTTATTTTAATTTTAATTTATTCTAGAATATGTATATAATACGAAATATTGGGATTTGTTTACATTAATATGTATTTTATACCTTTTCTTTAACATTACATGTAAGGTATAATGATGATAACCACTTTTTTTTTT
Organism: Athripsodes cinereus; assembly: GCA_947579605.1. NCBI lineage: Eukaryota > Metazoa > Arthropoda > Insecta > Trichoptera > Leptoceridae > Athripsodes > Athripsodes cinereus. The sequence goes on from OX388310.1 coordinate 10,939,087, forward strand.
ATTCTAGCATACAACCATAGGGTAATATCATTTCTATAAAGTAGTAAGTAGGTATATTGTGAAACAATGGATGTGGAAATTTCTGTACAAAACTTTATGATCCAGTCAAGAATAGAATTTGAAAACTCGGTGATGATAAGTTTGTTCCTAAAGCTTTGCGTTTCGGGTTTTCAGAATGTAATTCATAATATGTATTGAACCAGAATAAATACTTGGTTTATTTAATTACATATCTTGAATTTTAGAAAACCTTGTAATCTATTTCTATGATCGTTAAAAAATTGCACAGTAAATTATGTTATTTTTCATAAGCATCAGATTCTTCTATATTCATCTTAGTACAAAGTTAATGAGCCATATTTGACAGTAACTTATGTCTACTTGAAATACTACGAGGTATCGATTTTCATTAAGACTAAAGAGCTTTACTTTCATAATATGATACCAAGCAGTGGCGTAATTGTGGCTTGTGGTTGAAAAACAGATCTCACATTGTGACGACCGGTGTGGCGTGCAGGCTAACGCACTTGCTTTTGAGTCACGAGTTCCCGGGTTCCAAAATGAAGAATGATCTTTTTCAAATTGTCCTGGGTCTGGGTGTTAAATGTATATGTGTTCAGTGCATTGTATATATGTGTATCGTCGTGTTAGTACCCATAATACAAGATTCATATCTTAGTTTGGGACTAGCTCGGTCTGTGTGTATTGTCTATTCATGTAATGTTATGTTATTGTATGAAATCCCCTGTACAGTTTTCAAAAATCTGAGAAAATTACTCTAGAAAAAGGGTTTAGGATAATTCGAAACAAAAAAGTGGAAACAAGAGATATTTTATCCAGGGTAGCAATATTTTGAAATTTTCTGGGAACTTTTTGATTAAGGGGTTAGTAAGCATGATTTCATTTTGTCTGGATTTGTCGCGAAAATCTCATTGTATCCATTCTAAGTAAAGCATGATTTTTTGTGATTGTTTTTCATTCCGAACATCAAAACTATTTTGAGACTTTATACGGTACCTTCCAGTTCATTTACGTTTTCTGGAAATTGCCCTATCGTAAGGTATTTATAAAACCTCACTGAAAAGACAATTAACATCTACGATTCTGCAACGAGGTATGCACCCATTCTGAATATCTTGTTTTTTTATTGGCATGGAGAAGACAATCTGCATTTTTTGTACTTGTATTCATTCCCATATCCTATTTAGTTACCTTTTTCTAGTAACGCCCATGGCACTGATTTAATCAATTTAATCGACACCTGTCTAACATGATACTGAAACAGAATTATCTATTTTACACACATTTTGTAAAACAAACATCACGAGAAAGATTACTTTCTTGATTTGATGATTGTGTTGAATGCTGTGACTACAAGCTTTAACCACGCTTAGCATTATTAATGTTTTCAGGTTTTAAATTAGCTACGTGGATTGATGGTTTTTATGACATGAATATATTTTGAATCAAAAGTGTACAGAAGATTTTTCTTGGAGAGGGGGGGGGGAGGACGATATTGCAAGTTTTGGTTATTTTTATTTTTGCTAACTGAGCGAATTTGGAATTGTTACTTTTTTAGTTCTCGGATTATATTTTTGATTTGGTATAATTAATAAAGAATGTGCTTTATTTTATGTTTTTAGGTGTCTTCGAAGTCATTTTTAAAGTTTTCTTGGAGCTTCGAACTGTAGACTCACAATATGGCAACTTTAAGGATATCACCTCTATATCGACTGCCATCAGAGAACAGGGAATATCGTGCGAAGAGGTGACGCAATTGGCACAGAGACGCGCTGAATGGAGGAGGCCGGTTTCTGCCCTGTGCTCCTGAGAGGAGCGTTGAGGATGATGATGATGATGATGATCTACTGCCGTGAAACTCTGACCTGAAATAGCAGTATGAGGTATTAATAGATGGCATAAGCCTTTAATAATACATAATAATATTTTTTTTAAAGATATATTTATCTGGGTTTTGTTTTAAACCCATATACAGCGTTATACACCTTTCACAGTAAGCTACGAAAAGCTTGTGTCGTGAGAGGGGAGTTTGCCGGCACCTGGTATCGAACCACTGACCCCTTGTTCACGAGGCCGAGACTCTACCATCAGGCTACCGACGAACTCAATAATATAATACATAATATCAATTAAAACATAATAATAATTCAAAAAATTACGTGATAATAAATTTATAAATTTCGAGACTAAATAAATTTATTACGAAATGACAATAAAAATAATCTTGTGTCTAATAATGTTTTATTGTTCTATAAATAGCTTTACTTATTTTTGGTGATAAAATTTAGACAATTAATTAAAATTATTTATTGATAACCAATAAATGTAAAGATGACATAATGAATTAATAATTCTTCAGAGTAGTATGTATAATTATCTATGCTTATTGTGTCTATTTAATAGACCAAAATATAATAATTACTGTAATAATAAGTAAACAATTGATATCGTTCTGTAAATATTTTGATGTAACAAATGGTCGATGAATAGGAAATTCCGTTAATTCTAACTGTAGGTAAACAATAACAACAATAACCGAATGACTAAATTTTCATTCTACATGCATGTACCAACCCATTATCATTCTAATACCATAACGATACGACATGTCTTTTACGTGATATAGTCTTTTAGATGGTATTCTAAAACTTGTAGCTGATATCAATTACCTGTAGACATGTACGCATGATGTTTTCTCATTGTCATTTATTTGGTATATATAATGAGTTACAATCCATTGGATTGGTCTGCAACGAGTTTGGTTTTTCTTCTCCATTCCTCCCTATTCACAGCCAATCTTTTCAGCGCAATGTATAATCCACATTTCATGTCCCTCTTCAGTTGGTCCATATACGCATCTCTTGGTCGGCCTCTGCCATTTGTCCCCTCGGTCTTACCCTCCGCGATGGCGATGAGTAGTCCTGGGTATCTGATGTTGTGGCCAATCCAGTTAGCTCGTTGTTGGCTGATTCTCTTAAGAAGTTGCCTTTTTTCGCTTACCCTGGTTCTTCCTCGTTTTCGACGTGTTCCGACCAATGGATCTTCAGCATGCGTTGTAGCACCACATCTCAAAGGCCGCCAACCGTCCGCTTTCACTCTTGCTGATGGTCCACGTCTCACAAGCATAAAGCAGAATGCTCCATACAAAGGCTTTAGTAAGGTTCTTCCTTACGCTTAAATCAATATTTGGGGATTCTAATATCTTCGATTTTTTGTTAAAGGCTAGTTTATTCTGCTCACAATTTCCGATTTGAAGCGTCCATCCTGGTTTATTCTGCTGCCCAAGTATACGAATTCTCTTACTTGTTTGATGCTCACTCCATTTATGGCAATGTTCGCAGTCGCTTCCTCTCTTCCAACGACCATACATTTTATTTTGTCTTTATTTATTTTCATGTTGCACTTTGACAGCAGTAAACTTTCCATTTTTCGTAAGGCTTTGTCTGCGAGCAGTGCTATATCGTCAGCATATCACATTTGGTAGCAAATAAATATTTCTATCGAAGAGCATAGGTACATAGTAGTCGTAGTACTTTCATTTGTGAAACGAGACGATTGTCAGACGTAATAAATATAATGAACCTAAGATAGCATTCGTTTCAAAAGGAAATAAAATGATCCGTTAGTACATATTATAATGGTGTTCACAATAACAAAGCAGTTTAATACCTAAGAAGGATTCTAAGTTATAAATAGTATCAAACCGATACATAGATTTATTTTTATATTTCAATTAATAAGTGATTATGTATTTCTTATTTTATTACTTTGTACGTACCTACTTATAATATCTATCAATATTAATTATAAATGTATTGTTTACATTTTATTTGTAATGTGTCATTGACACAATAAGATATTTATAAACAATCTTAAACAAATTTATTATTAGTATGTTAAAGTAAGTGAACAACAGACTATAGAGAAATCATTGACCACACCGGGTTTTACCACATCATGTGCCTACAAATTCTGTATGATTGTCCTATAGTAAGATCTTTTTTGTTATTTTTTTGACAACCAATAAATATCTAAATCAGTGGTTCCCAAACTTTTAATTTCGCGTACCACACACGAAATTATAAATCAGTAGCGTACCACTAAACTAGAACTCGATGGTAAAGGATTTCGATCACCATCTCGAATCACTTCACAATTTAATGGCCATGGCTGCTTGCGTACCACCTTAATAATTGTCGCGTACCACTGGTGGTACGCATACCATAGTTTGGGAAACACTGATCTAAATGATTAAAATAATAAAAGACACGTACTTCATTACATAAAAAAACTGTAAAGCCGGATAAGGAAACAAGAATGAATGATTGAAATTGTGATTGATTGATTGATTGAAGATTGAAGAAGCGATTGACGACATATAAAAAGAACTGTGATTTTAGTAGGATTGCACCTTAATAGATGCTGTCAATAAAAATACATATTAAAATTTCGATATATATGTACCCCAGAACCCACAGCTGAAATTCTGATTCTAAATTTTATTGAAATTTTAACTACCATTCAAGTTTGAGTGTCAAACAAATAGGAATTTCTTTTGTTGTGTGGTATATATAACGTTTGTTCAAATATAAACAATCTGAAATCAATCTGATTATTAATTAGTAAAGTTTACATTTAATACCAATTTCTGATGAAGCAAAAGTATTCTGGTTTCTTATGAAATAGATAATTAAAATATGAATCTCAATATTTTGAAATTTGCATTTCAAAGATAATGTTATTTTTAATTTATATAAATTTACCTACGTGCAATAAAGGATTTAAAGAAATTAATCGAAGCAGTCATCCGATGGGACAAAATTAAGATTATTATGTAAGTATGAACTAATTCGTCAAATAGTAGGTACGTAGTAATAATTAAATACGTAGTTTGTTGCTAGGTAACTGTATCTACTTTGTAATCAGGTTTACACATACCTTACTAGTATTATGTGAAATGGCATCTACCAAAAACCGTTTGAATGCAAATTTATGTACAGTTTTTCAAAGCTTAATGAAGCCCCTTACTATATTTCTCCATATTTCTCTTTCTATCATCCGATTTCTCTCAGCAACTAATGAATAAGATACATACCTCACTTTTTCTTCTTCTAGAAGGCACAAATTTCTGCAAGGGTACCCTTTAGCTAAGTGGATTCTCAACTGTCCCTCCATCTCTCAGGTGGTCTTCCTGATGAGATGGAGGGACATTTCATAGCTTTGCCTCGGAGACAAATCTGTCTGATCAATCAAGTCTGAGTGGTTCCATACATTGTGTTGAGCATAGGTATTTTTAAGAATACCTACGCTCAACGGATAAAATTTTCTCAGAGGTATTTATTTTCCTGATACTTGTTTTGTTAATTTGTTAAAAAGCGTAAAAAATATATATATCTACTCACGGACGGACTCAAATATTTATAAGTACCTAAGGGGATTTAATAACATCGCTTGTCTTTAGTTCTACGTGATAAACATTCGAAATTGGTCAACTTCCGCAGAAATGGTGCAAATAATTATCTGTTATAGAATTTATATTGATAACTTTGATCCTTTTCTTATAGTTTGAGTTGTGGAACTGGATAAACTTGATAAATAGATATTGCAAAGTTATACCTATCTGTTTTTATCTAGATAGATTAAAAGTTTCTTTAATAATTGAAAGTTTCAGATATTTGATAGATATTAAAATATTTAAAGGCAAATTCATTTTTAAATGTTATCCTTATTCTGTGTTTTTGACATTTCTGAATTAGTAGCTATTCATTTACAGCCCTTATGACTCCTTCTCTAGTGATCAGCTTTTACACTTCTTCTTCTTTGTTGTCGGTCGATCGTGTCGGTTATCGTGACCATAATTTGTATAGGTGTGGACTAAATGCTTCCAGCGACTCCGATCTTCCTTTTGCTTTTACACTAGGTAATTAAAATAGATTAGCATTTTAAAACTTCCTTACAAATATCATTGAAAAATAAATAGAAGAGAGAATGCCCAATACGTAATACTTTCAGTTTTTCTGCTGACTTCATACTTGTGAAATATATTCTAATAACATAGAAGGGAAATCTAAATAGGCGGTAATTTTAGTCAATTCAATTTTCATTAAATAATTCATCATTTTCATTACAGAAGGTGAACGAAGTCCGTGACTTGGGTGTAACGTTGGACTCCAAACTTAGTTTCCGTGCTCATTACATTGACATAGCAATGCGTGCAAATAAAAAGCTGGGATTTATCAATCGGATTTCGCGTAAGTTTAAAAGAACGGAGAGCTTTAAAATTTTGTATTTTTCACAGGTGCGTAGTATATTGGAATACAACTCTCTGATAATGGTTTCCCATGTATGATAACATAAAATAACATACATAGACAACTCACACAGATCGAGCTAGTCCCAAACTAAGATGAATCTTGTTTTATGGGTACTAACGCGACGATACACACATATACAATGCACTACACACATATACATGTAACACCCAGACCCAGGACAATTTGAAAAAGGTCATTCTTCACTTTGCCCTGGCCGGGAATCGAACCCGGGACCTCGTGACTCAAAGGCAAGAGCGTTACCTCCACGCCACACCGGCCGACTGATGTGCATATCAAAGCTCTTGAAAGAGTTCAAAAACGTTTTGTGAGAAATTTGTCTTATAAAGCTGGACAAAGTAGACTTTTGAGGTGTTACGAGGATCGTCTTACTTTTTTCAATATGGATAAACTAAGGGATAGGAGAATTCTTGCTGACCTCACCATGCTTCACAAGGTAGTAAACGGTAATGAGGATACGGCGTCAGTCAGTTTATCAAACTGTTATGCCACAAATCCCCGTCTTCGCAACCTCAAAACCTTTCTGCCGGATAGACACAATAATAACACCAGTCAGAACAATCCTATCAGCAGAATGTGTAAATTTTATAATCTCCTATGCTCACATCGCGTTGCGGGGGTGGATGTCTTTGGTGACTCGCTGGCGGGGTTCAGGAAATGTATTGCTTCCAACTTGAGTGTGTTTGGTGGTTGAATTTATGTGTGTGTATTGTTTTTTTTTTCTAAAATGTATATTTTTTTCCTTACAGTAGGTACCTAGTTTAATGTAACAGGCGCATGTTTAGTGTGAGTCCGGTTAAACTGGACTTGCATTGGTCGGGCGCTGTTTCTTCATCTCCAATTGTTGCCATTTTGTATATTTATTTATTTATTCTTTTTGCACATCATCATTACATAACAGTGTTAACAAAATAATATAAAATTTTAAAAACTAGGACGATGTGCAGTGGCGAGATTATCACTATAAAGTGATTTCTTCCATCTAACCACGACGTATATGTGGTTTATACTAAAGGGAACTATATTTATATAAATATTTTTTAATAATTAAGTTTCCTTATACCATCTTATACAATATCAGTTGCCTGAATTTTTTTTTTTTTCCACTTGTGGCATAACATATGCCTGAAATTGAAATGACAATGTTATAAAGTTATGTAACATCATCGTAAGCGATATCTGAATTACCTTTGTATCTAATATACACACACAAAAATTATTATATTGGACAGATATATTGAATATCTTATAAATTAATTATTTATATAATTTCTACGAATATATGAATGATAATATAAAAATCAATCAACACTACACTATTATATTATTCTCAGATGTAAACAGGATCTTGACATGACTCAGGATAGACACAAGTGGATGAAAATTATTCAATACACTATCGTTGCCACCATCCTCAGAAATGAGGAAAAGGACAATTGAAGGATTAACGGTTTGTGTGACATCACAACACAAAATAAACATTATCAAAATCTATATGGTTTGCCTGGTAATGTGGTTAAATAAAGAAGATGTATTTTGCATTTCACACTTTTCATTTAATTTCGTCTCTACATTTTTCGCTTTTCTTCAAGTGCAAATTCAACAACTTCTGTTAATATACTGTATAATAATTTTCATATTATAGATGAAATGACAATCATGGACCAAAATGCATATGGAAATGCAAAATACTCAAAACATAACTCGTAAATTAAATGAATGGGACTTAAGTGGGTTATTTCTCTCATTACCTTCATTATTGGTCTAATAATATTACATACCTTTGACTTTTTACTTTTAATTTTTGACATCTATTTAAATTACTTGTATTTTTTGACATCTCATTTGTTTTGTTAAGAATATTTCATGCTGACTATGTAAAAGATATTATCAAGTTGACATATAAAATCAAAAAAAAAAAAAAATCCGTTCGTTTTCCCAATGTACCTATGTTTAAATTTTTATTCATTTGTGGTTCTTACTTTATTGTCCATTTTATGTGTTGTGTGTGTCAATACTGTTTGTGTACTTATTATAATTACCTATGTTAATATTTATATGTAAAAGGCCCAGGCCGTGAATAGATAAATAAATAAATAAATAAATAAATAAATAAATAAAAAATAAATTATGATATTGACCCCCAAAGTGAAAATGTCAAAGTCAGCTGTTACTAATTTGTGACTACTATTTAATGTTTGTAAAATAAAATACCTATATAAATAATAATAATAATATAATGATGATATTTTACAAGTCTATCAAAGTTTTCTTTCTTTCTTTCTTTATTCATAAAATATTTACATCACATTTATATCAATAATACTACATTATTTATGTAACAATAAACAATGCGTTGGTGTCGCTGCCCCACTAGGTACAATGCACCTGTATTGGGGCTAACAACAAACAACATAAACAGTTATAGTTTACGTGCGAACTACAGAGAGAAATCAAGACGTTAACATTTTATTCGGTCTCATTTTACGATTTAAAAATATATTTTTTTTTTTGCTAAAGGAAAGATGAACTCATAAATTAATCTTTGCGATACCACAGTCTAGTCGGATACTTATTAGTTAAACAACATAATTTTTGGATCCAATATTTAAGGTATTTACATCAAATAAGTCAAAACGATGGAAGACCACTTTAACCTTCATTCAGAAGTAATTCAGGCTATGAATATTGTATTTTCCTTAAATTTTTATTTTTTATTTTAAAACATAACAGCAATACGTATATTACACATTTACATATAAATACACTATTTACATACCTACTATTCCATATAAAGAATTAAGCCTGTGTATAGGATAGAATCACAAATATTTCTTATTTTACATATAAACAATAATAAACTCATGTAATACTTTCCCTAGGCCTACATTATTGCCTAAATAAATTAATTTAGGCAGTAAACGCAGTATATTTTGAAATACTATGTAATTTAGCGATACTTCTTAGTTCTTTTGGTAATTCATGAAAACACTTTGTTCTTTCAAAGTGATGCTGGGAAATAGTTTTTGTTACATTTAGACACAGATAAATTCTCGTATTTCAATAGTGTAATGTGTTGGTAATTCAGTGATAGTGAATATAAACCTTTTCAAAATCTTCCATTTCCTAAGCTGCGTTTGTTCACTTTCTACGAACAACAGTTATAAAATTCTCAGCTCAAATTTTCTAGAACCAACCCACATATTACAATATCGTCCTATAATTAAGTACTTCTTTTTTCTTCATGTGTCCTACAGAGTTCCCCCGTACATTGACGACCATTTGGGAAAACTTCCTTGTCCTCGGCGGTGCCAAATAGCTCCACAGTTCTGACGCCGGTCCATTCTTGGATGTTTCGAAACCAGGAAAGCTATCTTCTGCCGACCCCTTTACGGCCGCCATCGATCCAAGTAATTATTATTTAAGTTATTATATAATAAAAATATATTCATATGTACATCATATAGGTATGTAATAATTATAATCTGTGAATAAAAAAAACATAGTTTCTAAATACATAGTACTAATTTATAATATTATTATAGTAATTACCTAACATACTACGAGTACTTAGACTTGATTGACCGCAATACATTATGTATCAAATAAATCAATAATATATTTTCAAGTTGACAACTTTCATTTAATAATGGGGAACTTTGATTTGTTTACAATTCTTGTATTGTATATATTAATAATAACAATATTCTTATTATTTATTATTATTTAGTAATATCCTATTTTGATTTTAAAGTTTATAAAGGTCAATTGATTACTTAACTATGTGTAGGTAATTTTATATGATTTTTAAAATAATTTCAATGAATTGAATGACAATGTTACATCTACATGCATCCTTTGAACTTTACATATTATCATAAAACATTATAGACATCTCGTAAAGGTCTCTGTACACTACATATAGGCACTAAAATCAAAATACAAAAAAAAATCTTAACAAATATATTCATTCACCGCCAAGAATAAGTTGGGCATAGGTAATTGTAATAAATGTTAAGTATATTTACATTTTTTTTTATTGTTTAATTGAATTTGAGCTCAACGGGCAGATGACAAAACCAATCAAACATCTCGATTGGAAAATCATGTTCACACAATGTAATATAGAATAAAAACTAATCGGAAGAAGGAAGAAAGCCATCCCAACGTCTGTTATATACTTATGTATAATAATTATAAAAGTGGTTTATGGATTTTACACTTTGCTTTCACAGACACAGCTTTTACAATGATCGGAGTCCACCTCAAAGAAAACTTTTTTTATCCTAAATTGCATGATCAATTTTTTTTGTTTGTATTAAATAAGTCCTTTCAAAACAGGCAAATTACTTTTGGCTTTACCTTTTCGTACTTTTTTGCTGAAGTAGAAAACAAATTTTATTTATTTTGGTACCTACCTAAAATTTTTTTAGTTATTTTAAGGAAATAGGTAATTATAATCAGTATTTTTCTGTGAAACGCTGCAAAGAATGGTCCCCCACTCCTTTGCGCAAGTTCGTGAGTATCCTGTGAAAGGAAGGTGTTCGACAAAAAAAGACATATAACATAGCTAACTATAATGTATGCCTGTATGTATTTGTTGATAGAGTACTGATGTAAGTAGTTGTGTTTGCTTGTTTTTTGCTTATTTTTGATTGACTTAATTTTTTTAGTTGAAAACTTTTTACAATTAAATGTACAAGCGAAAATTTATTGTTCACGTTGATTGTTAAAAGGCTTAAGCCATATATTTCATGAATAAATAGATATTTATTAAATTTGATAGACATTCTGATTATCTTAATTTTTTGTTGACAAGTAAGTAGATAGTAATAGATAGTTATTAAACATCTTTTGACAGATGTATACCATCACGACACTTCCACATTTAGGGCAGTCAGTGAAATCGCCGCATCAGTTATTATCACTATGGCTTAAAAGGTAAACAAACAATATTACTGAATTTGCAGTGGTACTTGATATGGTAATATGCTAAATAAGAGAGGTAAGATTGAAGTGGTCATGGGCAGGGCATGTTGCTAGACTTAAAGATCAAAGATGGACAAAAAAGGTAGTGGAGTGGAGACCTCGTGAAGATAAAAAGAGTAGATGAATTCCTCCAACATGTTGGTCAGACGACATTATAAGAATCGCTGGTGACTGGTTACAGAAAGCTCAGGACAAATGCCTGTAGACATATGGGGGAGGCTGCATAAGTTATATTTTTAAAATATATTTTAATAATATAATATAATACGTAGGTATCAATATAATCTGTAATATTTTGATGTTATTAATTAGCGTTATATATCAAGATCTTAAATAAAACATGCAAAAAATACTAACACATCTGAATGTAAATACTTCGTGTGAGAAATTAGACTGTAAGGTCGATTTTATGTCCTTATAATAATCTTAATGGCTTTTTAATATTCGGCCTAATTAGTGTTTATGTGTTAGCAACACTGATTTCAGAATATACTATAATACCTAATATTGATGTGATATATACATTGCGCTATTGCAAAAATATCAACACCCACATAAATGAAATAATCCTTTTTACTTTAACCTCAAATTTATGACGAGTAATTAAAAACAACGACACTGATTACGAGTGTTTATCGTTGTTTGTCTGACACAGGGCTGTCAAAATTTTAATATTACTGAGACGGAACTAAATTAGGTGTAGTAACTACCCGAGATTAAATAGGAAGTTCGGGTGTCAATTAGATCCCAAGTGCTCAGCGTATTGAACGAGATATGATACATGAGAAACTGTGAATTAATAAAAAAAACATGTTCATGGATAGATGTAAAGTTTTATAAATAATAACAATTACCTAGACAATTCTTTTTTAAGATGCACCGTTTTGTGGAAAAAAAACACCGCATGGGCCCATTCGAGAATCATAGCACCTTAATGGTTTTTTTTGATTATTTTATTATTTTATGTTTCCATTTGACGTGAGATGGAGAAGTCACTATTATAGTGATAATCTCTACAATTGATTTGTTGATTTTGTGGTGTACAAAAAGAATGAAATAAAAAAATAAAGGGCACTTGATCATTTCACACATTCTCGGAAGTGAAATGGTGTATATTTGTAATAATGAGAAATATCACGACCTTGAGCTATGAGGAAACTTGAAAATTGGCATTTCAGTACCCACGTAAGTACCTATTTAATAAAAAAAATCCATATCCTTAAAAACAACATAAGCTAGTTATTTCTTAATGCTTATTTACTTTTAGAAATATACTTGGTTAAGAGAAATGGTGCTCGGAGACGTAGACGTTTGAGGATCGCACACCTGTCTTATATGGTCATTTGAAAACTTACGGAAAAGAGTGGGGGACCAGTTATTTGTAGGGTGCTCCGCGGCTTAACATTCTTAAGTTGTCATACACTGAACACAAAATTACTCTTCTGATACCATGAATAATTGGCATAACCTTGTTATTGAAAATGCTCTTTACTTCATTTAAAGACTCATTAACGGACACTACGAGTATTGTCGTCTTCTTTCAATAAACTCAACGCGGTTAAGACTAGCACTGTTTGTAAGTAATGTTGTACCTAACAATTATCTTTGTACATATATCATAGTAATAATAGTGAACTGATAAACTAACAAAATTGATTGAAAAGTGCAGTCTGTGGATATCGGGGCATCCGCTCATGCATTTATAAGTTGTTCGGTTAGTATTCGAGTCAAACCCAGGTCGTAGGCTACCACAGTAACTCGCATGCTAGTGGTCGCGCACACTGAGTTTTAATGTATTAATATTTATTGTATGTAAATAAATGCTTGCGAATGACAGTGGAAGTGGTTTTTAGTGATTTTTAAAAGTTTTTATTTATTGATATATAACTTAGTTAATTTATTACAGTTGTGTTGTTTGTTTATTCAACAATTTATAACCAGGTAAAAGAAGAAATGGTTTGATTGGCAAACTCTCATATCAAAAGGTACTTTTTAAATGTTATTGTAATACTTTCACCCTTACAAACCTATTTTTTCCATGACTATGCTGAAATCTCGTCTGTAATCATTTTTATAATAAGTATAACATCATTCAATAAATTCATACATTGATTTTAAATTTTAAAAGGCACATCAAACTATCAATATAACTGTTTAGTTTTGTGTTATGTACTATAATAATCTCATTCTATTCCATTATTTTGATTTTGAAAAAATCCTATTTGTGGAAAAAAAATAATAGTTGTTAGATTATTGGCAGTGTAAATCTAGATACCTATCAGGTCATTCCAATTATTATTTTCGTGTAAAATAATAAAAATATTATGTGTCTTATAATATTCAATGTATTTGGATGAAATTAAAACCAAATCAATTTCATACTACTTACTTTTCTTAAAGATTATTAATTAATTAGTTGGACATAATTACATTCCAAATGTATTTATTTTATTAACAAATATAAAATATCTCAAATCCTCCATTCCTCTTACAATTATTTTGGAATTTATATATTTTTTACTTCACTGAACACTTGGAATTAAAAAATATTTAAGAAATCGTTAACTTACAACTTCTTAGAAAGAATCCATAAAAAAATCTGTTGAATTTATTACTAGGCAAATAATTTGAATAAATATCTCTTTAAAAAAATACAAAACAGCCTCAGGTAAAAAAATATAAATTCTTCTTTCAATAAACACAAGATTTCTAAAAATATATTTTTAATTAAAAAATAGCTGACGAAAGGTTTAATAAACTCTTAAAACACTACATTTAAAGCTATTTCGACTTTGTTATCACTACTACTGAAACTACTATACCATAACTGCATATCTCACAAGTGGGGTGGCCAGCAGACCAACTGCATATAATAAACATACAAGCTGACATCTCCGTTCCAATATAAAATCAATACATTCAGGATGGGTGGCAAACCTAATCGCTGGATTTATAATACCTGCCTTTTACAGGACACTCGAAAACTTGCGGAGAAGAGTGAGTGACCACTTCTTTACCGGGTGCTCCACGGAACTTTGACATTATTTGTGATCTTCAACAATTCTTCTAATTAAATTATCATGCTAACATTTAACATCAAAAGAGGAGGTCCTCAGGCCAATACCTAATACTTTTTCAGAATATTGATTATTTTATAATTCAGCTTAATATTCCTCCAGATTACGATTATTATGTGTTGAGTGTTTTTTTTAACCCTATACTTCATAGTACTGATATTGCTACTAAAACGGTGTATTGTGTAAGATAAACCATAATAGGTACACTACGCTATAGTTTATCTTACATTATCTACTATGATACAAATATTACTGTGAAATGGTTAATAATTAACATTCGAATGATGAAAAATACAGAACATCCATTTAAATGTAAAGTTGTTTCAAAAACATGTTATCGCATATTATACTAGTACGTGTCTAAGTTGATTTTTCTTCAAGTATTTTTTGTTCATCCATGTGCCAAATAATAAGTTATTACTTTGATTTATTGACAGATCATTTCGCACAAATATCACATAAATATTCCAGTCCGTTTGTAAGTAGTGTGTACACGTGTGCGATATTTGTACGATATCATTAAATTTAGAAACTAAATATTACCCTCTCCATGAGCTCTCATTTTGAAACGTAATTCTAGTTATTTTTTTCATAATTTTTATTTCAAAATTAATAAAACTTAATATATATTATGTTTGGTCACAATATGAAATTAATATACCATGACTGTTTCCTTTTCACTCATCGTAAGTATTGCACATCACTAAGATTGTTTAATATTTTTTATTTTTATTTTTTTAGATACTAACAAATACTGTATAAAGATTACACAATTTTTGAATTTTGTTTGAAATTTCTTACAAAAAATTTGACAAAACACAATATTTACCAGGATTTTTTTTACGAAATGTAAGGAAACTGCTAAATTCATTCTACACCAATAGTTTATGTATGTAAATAATACGGCAAAACTATAAATATTATTAGTAACTTTCTCTTTATATATACGACGTTCAACACATCACAATGTGTGCGTTGCTAATTGTACTATCAAATTATTTTTATTTGAACACAGCCGAGTTTCAGCCTAGTATGAATAGAAGTATAGCTGAAATTATGTTTAGGAAGTCAATGTATAAATATGTATTGAAAAAATGATTCCTCTTCTCTTTGAGGTGATTTATAACACCTAAAAATGTGGACATGGTGAAAGTGTTTAGGCATTAATAACGTCATAGACATAATAATGTCTTTAGTCGGGCATTACAGCCAACTTAGTATGTATGTTCATTGTGTGCTCGAGTATAGAGTTGAGCTTTAACGATTAATGAGTTAATTAACTATTTTATTATTATATTTCTATTATAATACTCAACAGACTACTCGCATATAATAATTAGCTATTTTATTATCATATTTCTATTATAATACTCAACAGACTACTCGCATATAATAATTAACTATTTTATTATCATATTTCTATTATAATACTCAACAGACTACTCGCATATAATAATTAACTTTTTTATTATCATATTTCTATTATAATTTTTTTTTATTTTTTTATTCTATTTTTCACAATTACAAATAAAAACAAAACTTAACATAATATACCATTTACAATAATTTTACTCCACTCCTTTTAAGCAACTTAATGCTTGTGTAAGGTGTGTAGATGTATAGCATTACAAATACTCAACAGTACTTACAAATACTCAACAATAATACTCAACAGACTACTCGCATATAATAAACGCAAAAAATAAAATAGGTACATTTTGTCTTCTCCGTGCAAAACCCCCATTCATAACGGTTGGATACCTCATCGATGAACTGAATATTATGTTTAATGTCCTCAACGTCATTCTAATGAATTCCTACCTTTTACAGGATATTGTAAAACTAACAGAAAAAGTTAGTGACTTATTCTTCGCCAGGGACTCTGGAAAAAGAAATATAAAAAATAAGACCAACAAAAATTATCAAATATAACACAATATGTTTTTGAAATAAAGATAAAAATATATTGCTTCATTTAATCGTTATAATAATGCCTCAAAAAAGTTTATTCAAAATCAAAGTATTTTTATATAATGTGTAGTATTACTAAAATCAGTTAAATTTACTAATGAGTTAATCTTAATTAATTTTTCCTGAAACTTTAACATCCATTGAATTGGCTCCATTTGTTACTTTTTGTAGAGACATTATGTCTCCTCAACATTTTTACATAGAGTTGGTAGCAATCATAGAAAGGTATTGGTTTTTTGAATTTACAATATTTCTCCTGTATTAAGCTCTCAATTTTTGTCGCTTTTCTTCTTATTTATATTATAAATTTTAGTTCCTTGAATTGAAGAATTAAATATAACTTACGGGACATTTTTAACAAGTTAACGAGTCACGAAAATATTTTTTTGTTTTAACCGGGTTAATTATTATTGATTTAACGACGTCTAGCTCTGGTAAATGTTAAGTACTTGGTTACAAATTATTTACATAAAATCTGTCTCCACTGACGTGACTGACATTGTATCGCTATATAATATTGCTCAGTACTTTCAAGTTTCTAGAACATATAAATATATCTATATTTTTGGGCAAAGTTTTAAGTACCTACTTATTTATAATGTCTTACATCTGCTGCTACTGCTACTGCTGCTGAGCAGATACGGCAATAGCTCTGAGAAGTCTCTGGCAAAAAATTTATGCCTCATTCGCAAAAGACAAATTCCTAAAAGTGACTACCGCAGTCATTCACTTTAATGTACCTACTCAATATTCATAATAAATTATCAGTGATACGGATAGTAGTGACATAGTTCAAATGTACTGTTAGGGTTACAACAGTAAAATTGATACATGTATGATAAAATTAATTTTGTATAAAAGCTTTGGAGCCCTAAAGAATTACTTATTTAGTATTATATATCATAGTTCATAGTATTTAATGTCAACGTAAATGAAAGCTATGAAAAGTATAGAATATGAAGTTATTTTCATCAGAGCCAATGAGAGCGGAAGCTCTTGAAAGCCACAAATATAATTAAGTCAAGTGGCACTACTAAATACGTTAGTTTTTCCCAATAAATATCTACAATAGAGTCAATATTATATCACCAATTTCACGAGAAAACTTTAAACTGCCTTTTTAACAGCGTCCTTGAGACAGTATAATTGCTGTTAAATGGCGCTGAAATAAGCTTTCCTTTTGCTTCCGGATTCGTTTACTTATATTTAAAATGGAATAAAACAGTACTAGTACATATGTACGCGGGTATGACAGCTAAGCAGACGATACGTATTCAGCTCTAGGATGAACTTTTGTACTCTAGACATGAGGAATTCGAAAAAAATGACAATTATAACTTATTAGTCATGTCACAGATATGCGTTTGCAACGGATGTCACAAATAAGTTGTGAAGTATTTTATGCAACATGCTGATTACTTCAATATACCATATTATTGTAGGTATGGCACGGGTGTTATATTTAGAATACACATGTGCTCCTATAATTAATCATTTACACAGCCAACTAACAAGTTAATAATTATTTTTATTAACTTTCGCTAACATTACGTATTACATTTTACGAGTGCGTGAATGACAAATAAAATTAAATGATATGAATTTACATGAACATTCGTAAATTCTCATATTCTGGCTAAAAATTGAATTGTACTATTTTACTTTGAAGATGCCTCACTATCGTAAGCTACACCGTATTATAAATTATCAATACTGTTTTGTTCCATGGAGCTTTCGGCAAAGAACTAATCTCTCCTTTTCTGTAAGCTTTTGAATGTCATGTATATGGCAAATTTTCGTAAAAATAAAAATATTTTACCTCTTATATTCAACGATGAGATTGACCACCCATCCTGATTGTCTTATTTTTTATAGGCACGGAGAGGATGGTTTGCATATTTATTACATGCAGTTGGTCTCCTATTTATGGTGAAGTATTAGTAGTATTATATATTTTGTTTGTCAAAAACCTTACATTTAAAAAGCTTACATTCGAGAGAGTAAAATTTTTCATAAGATATATTTTTCACATCTTGCAGAATAGTCACGAAATAATGTCATAATTTATCCAAAATAATAAAATATTTTTGTGGCAAAGACACGTCTACTCGATGCAAAATATCATGTAACTTATATACAACAAAACATCTATACCCTTTTTAAAATTCCAAAATATAAAAGTAAAATAATAGGTAGGGACATCATGCCAATAATAAATTATATATTGTTTCGAAGGTGAATTTATAATAAACCAGTTATATCCGAAATACGATTATTTATACGATAATACATAATAATATGTTGTACATAGTAGGTACATAATATTATGTGCTATATACATAATCATTTATAAACTAAGCTTTGATAAATGCCTTGTTTCCGTATGTTCTATCGCTTCGCTTGACCCGTGTCAGGACCACCAATTTATAATTATTCACACATCAAGTAAATAGTCCGATCAACAAGATGTCAATGAATTGGTAAAGCACGTTTCATAGAAACGCGTGTTGTGAGATTACACTATACTTGGAAGTCGAATAATAAATAGGAATTTTGCTCTCATTGTTGAATTATCTGTTTACTACCGTGTATAAAAATGTTCGAAGCTGTAAACATCAAATTATTAAACATATTCGTTTTCTTTTAACACAAATAGAGTTAGCGTATAATAAGCCAATAGGCACGCTAGCCGATATAACGATGTAGGTATTTATCACAGAAATTAAATAAAAAATTCAAGGCAATTTGTTGACTAATCTTCTTATGCGTGTATATCAAATCTGTATCCGCTAAAATTACACAAAATTCAAAATATCACTTAATTTCGACAAACTTTTAACTGAGGGTACTATAAAAAATGAAGCACGTTTGTACAAAATTTACACTAAAACGTGTTTTCTTTAGACGATTTTTTTTCTGGGAACCTTTCGTTCATTTTTAGATATTATTATTTGATAGTAAAAATTCTTCAATTCTTAAGTTATTTTGGAAACATATTAGTATTTTTATATAGTACATATCAATTTATTTTTAATGGCCTATTTGTATACTAAATACGAAAATAGCTCGAACGATGAATATATGTAATTTTTTATTGATAAGAGAGTTTAAATTGTTGCCTTTCCTAGAATGTAAGTACGAGAAAATTAGTACCTTTCCAAGAAGAAAACAATAAATTAAATATATTATTAAGATAATAATAATACAGGTTATATGAAGAGGCTTTGAAGTTTGTGCAATACAAAAGAGGTTGGAACTAATCAAGAGAGTTCATTGTGTTCCGACAAAGTAGAAATGCAGCCTCTGCAGGAAAGCCATTTCATATTATTATATTGGATTGCTTCCATTCAATGAAACTAACTACCTGCAATGCAAACTAAAGTACCTGCAATAAATATGCAAGTTTGTTTTATAAACCTTTTAACTAAATGTGTAGATAAATTCAAGAAATATTTAATATTGCTGCTTAACAGATGACTTTGACACTTCTGTGTTCGTTAGATTCATTAGACGGAATGTACTATAAAATGAATCTGTCATGAAGATGAAATAATTTCGTGTTCGTTCAGTTGTTTTTAAAAAATATTTAAGTCATGCATAATGATTAGTAATTGAACTATTACATTATGTTTTATATTTTTCTGTAGGTGTATTTAGAGTTTTATTTATTTATGAGATAATCTTCAGCGATTTTTGGGTAGGTCTAATTATAATGAAACATATTATAGGCACAAAAATATGTTTCAAATCAAACACAGCTGTAAACTATTTACTAAAAAAATGTGATGTTGGTAATATAAAACTAATCATACTATTTGTAACGTAAAAAGGTTGTCAGAAGGATGCATCAAGGACGTTCTTATATACAAATAAATTTTTAACATAAAATTGACCACCCCGATGACCCACAAATCAAATATATCGTGATGGAATGTAGGTAAAGAATTTTATGATAGTAATTCAGACGAAATTTTGCTGTCGCACTAAAATAAAATATTTTAAAGAATATTTATAAAATAAAACAATAATAATATTGCATTGTTTTTTACATAATATTATATTAATTAACAACTCCTGAAATATGCAAACTTTACGACCTCTATCATATTATATTGTATTCTTATTATTATTATAATTCGCTGTAGGCATCACCATCACCGGACATAGGCACAGTAGGTGGATCGCGGAGTCGTAAAAAATATTATTGAAGTAATAAAATTTCACCCAATCCTTTAATTTAATTTAATGGGGTCAGACACTTTGTATAATTATGGTCAGTTAAATAATAAAATATTTTGAACATCTTTTGTTATTCGCCGAATATTATACTTTCTGTTTGGAACTCAATCGTTTGTATTTGCTAAAGGGTTTGTATTATTTGTAATACATTGTGCTGGTTACTACTTACTACTAATTGAATGATTGTTCTCACTCCTTGTGACAAATATAAACACAATATTGTTTCGATTTCGTGAACGATAAAATCGAAATATTATTACCTCCGCATTTTGTGCTGTAGGTTTATTTTGTATGATTGGTCCTCGATTTACAAAGGTTTATCTTATTTTTCTTAGAGATTATTTAGATACCCGACTGATAACATAGTCTTTTCCTTGCTGTATACACTTTTAAGTTACATCAATAGCACCTATCTTATTTATGCAATCTATTTTATAGGTATATACCAAATAATCCTTTCATTTAATGCTCAGTTTGCCTTCTGTGAATTTTTATCATTTTGGTTACACGTTTTTGATTTTCATGAATTATAAGCAATGAGCAAATCAATTTAACTATTTTAAATATAGCCCAAATACGCTTTAGGTGTCACTCATCGTTTTCAATTTAGCGCTACGACTGGAATTAAAGACATATACTCGTAGGTACTTAAATATTGAATGACTGCTATTTAAACTTTTGAGCCTGACTAATTGTCACTTTATTTCAACTTAATACCCGATTAAAGTTATCAGAAAAAAACATTTTACAACAACAAAACTATACACTTTTGACCAAAACACAAGCCAAATTATGCTTCCTGCTAAAGTGAAAAAGGCTATTCGCGCGGTTACTACAGTAATGATATATTGTAGAATAGCCATGTGTTTAAAAAAACTGTCTTAGGCTGATTCTAGCCTCCTCCATTCAGAGCGTCTTTTGCCAATCGCGTCAACTCTTCCCACGAGGTTCTTTTCATTAAGTGAGGGTTAATTGTTGGGTAATATCTACTAAAACAGGTCTATTAATGCATTCAATTTTAAAATTTTACATTCAATAGCTAACATTGAAGAACTTTCGACAAGAATTATTTGAGTAAATTTAAATTAAAATTAATTATAAAACTGTCACACACAAACAGTCTAATTTAATAGTTCTAAGAACAGCTGTAAACCATAATAATAACGAAACAGTTTTCTTGTATCTAGAAGTCTACAGCAACTTTCTAAATAAATATATTTAATTTGTTTATATGATTGCTCAGAGTTCGTCGGTAGCCTGGAGGTAGAGTCTCGGCCTCGTGAACAAGGGGTCCGCGGTTCGATACCAGGTGCCGGCAAACTCCCCTTTCACGACACAAGCTTTTAGTAGCTTATTGTGAAATGTGTATAAGGTTGTATTTGGGTTTATAACAAACAAAACCCAGATATATCTTTTTCATCATCATCATCATTCATTTCTGTCGGTCCCTCAATCCTGAGGATCGTGACCATCATGCCTCGTTCTGTAGACCATCTGTCTCCATGTTGAGCGATCCTCTGCCATGTGTAAGGCCCCGTGAAGTGAGCTCTGTGTGGCCTCCTTAATTTGGTCGCTCCATCTTATTGGCACTCTGCCCCTTCCTCTCCTCCCTTCTACAACCCCAGTCATAATCACTTTTTCTAGGTTGTCATGCTCTCTTCTTGCAATGTGCCCGAAATATCGCAAAGCGCGCTGACTGCAGATCGTTGAGAGTCGCGCCGAAATGTTTAACTCCCTGAGGATGGACTCATTGGTCCTGTGTTCCGTCCAATGCACTCGGAGCAATTTTCTCCAGCACCACATCTCAAACGCATTGATCCTCGCGCGTTCGCTAGCTCGCAGCGTCCACGTTTCAGCTCCGTATAAAAATATGCTGAATACCAAGGTCTTGACTAGTCTTATCTTTGTGTTTCTCATAATTTCACGGCTTTTCCAAATTTTATCAAGACGACCCATTGCGTTCTTTGCCATCTGTGTGCGGCGGTTCACTTCTTGGTCGCTTGTGCCTCTATTATTTATGAGAGAACCTAGATAGATAAATTCGTTGACAAAGTCAATTCCTGGAAGATAATGTTCCGTGTCTGCGAGCCTGCCTGAGCGATCAACTATCATTGCCTTAGTTTTACTGCAGTTGATCTTCAGTCCCATCTTTTCACTTTCAATCTCCACACGACGAAACAACTCTGCTAACTTCTGCACACTTGACGCGACTAAGGTAGTGTCGTCCGCAAACCTGAGATTGCATATCTTCTGTCCTCCTATTGTGACACCACCATTCCAACCATCTAGGGCTCTTCTCATGATGCTCTCTCCATAAAGATTAAAGAGCTTGGGCGAAAGTATGCATCCTTGTCGTACTCCCTTCTCTGCTTTGAATGGTTCCGAAATGGAGCCCTCTATTCTTACTCGTGATTTCCCTTCTAAATACAGATTTTGAATTAAGAATAACAAGTGATCTGGAACTCCCATCCCGCTTAGGGCTTCGAACAGCTCTTCCCACCTCACACAGTCGAAAGCTTTAGTGTAATCAATGAAGCAAAAAACAGTTGGAACATTGAATTCACGGCATTTTTCAATTATCTGCCTCATGTTCAGGATCTGATCTCTGGTACCTCTACCTACGACAAAACCTGCTTGTTCTCTGGCAATTTGCCAATCTACATGTCCTGCTAGTCGCCTATTTATTATGTCCAACAAAATTTTGCTGGCATGAGATATGAGGGAGATAGTTCTAAAATTATCGCACTTTTTTGTTGAGCCTTTTTTGTGCAGTGGAATTACCGTGGACTCGGCCCAGTCTTCTGGCCATTGTCCGGTCCTCCACACTTTTTGGCAGATGGAATGAATAGCACGAGTCCCTTCGCTACCCAGATGCTGCAACAGATCAGCCGTGATGCCATCACCACCAGCAGCCTTATTTTTCAAGCGGGCAATAGAGTGTTCCACCTCGTCTAGCATAATATCTGGTTCTCTCTGTTCAACCACCTCGCGTCTCTGTGTCACCTCCCCCTGCGAGCCATTAAAAAAAAATTGCGTAGGTAGTTTCAATATACATATTAGGAAAAAGTACAATGGTACATGTTGATTCTTTATTTATTGAATCATTCTTGACCTAAACTTTTGAGATGGCATCCTTTTGTGCAATGATAAATACAAATAATTGGTTATAAGTGTTATATTTCTCATTAACAGTAGGTACCATTAGTTGTAAACATTTTAACATCATAAAAACATGAAATAAGTATTACACAACTCATTTTATTTATTTGGTTTTTCAGCTAAATAATAATTCATTTTTAGACGAAATTCAATTATATTCTTTGTTTTTATGATTAAAATTAAATATTACGTCATTTATTGTATCGTCATTTTCTTATAAAAATGACAAAAGTTATACAGTAATGTGTATACATACCTATTTTGGCATAATAATATTTGATTCTGGTGTAACCGGTGTTTCGACTACATAATTTAATGAATTTCATTAGAATATTTCTGTGACGCCATCTCATTATGACACATTATGTTATAGAAACCGCAGCTTGCTAAACAATCTCACTCTATTTTTACCGCTTTAGGATAGCTAATGACACATACTTACATGTATGTAAGCACTCAGATATAACTACGAGAGGAGACGTCTGCAACATAATGCAAACCGCAACATTTGATACTTACAGCGACTAATTATAAACATATCACAATTTAATTATTATTTTATACTGCTGTGCATTTTTTGGGTAAATGTCTAAGGATATTCTGTTTCAGATATATTTTTAGTTGATTTAAGTCTCTAATAATATTTTATGTCAGGTGTTAAGATCATTGAACATGTCATAAATTAAATTATGCGCCGAAACATTCTACAAAAACACATTATAATTTTTGTAACAATGGGTCATAGCTATGTCATGCTTTGTCTGACAATCAACCAAGGTCAGTACGAAGAGGTATCTTTAACCCTTGCACAGTTAACTAGAGTATAACATATCTAAGAGTTTGCAGGATAAAGTTAATTGTATAGTTTCAAAGTCTTTTTTTTATATTACTATGAAAAACTTTAGCAGGCGAAAAAAAAATAAACCTATTTAAGTTTTCAAAAAAACAAAATATTAGATTTTTCACGATTACTCACTCCATGATGATGACATAAACAACAACATGATTATAAATACAATGCATTTAATTCAGAGGATTATGTAGGTATGTATTATTGTATTATTCATTCGAATTCGAATTAATTTTTTTGCTTGTACCATAGGTACATAATAGATGTAAAATGTTACATACAAAATAACTTAACTGTTGAAATAATAATACAAATTATGATGATTGACATTAGTAGGAACAAAAACAAAATATACATTTCGAGGACATCGAGTATTGTGCTAAGGCATATTATTTACATACAAACCTACGCTCAAATTCGCAATATTAATTTGACTACCAGATCATTATCTATACGTAATAACCGTCAAGTATCCGCCTCAATAATCACTGTGTTAGAATCTAGTCAATGTCTGACAGACCCCATCGAATATTATTTATGTATAGTCATAAATAATTTCTCTATATTTATTTATTTAATGCACATCTACGGCCGAAGCCTTTATACTATATAATGTTACAATTCCATGGTAACGAAATCAAAAAACAAACGATAAATTAATTTAGACATCTGACAATTATTATGACCTTATACAATGATAACTAAAAACAATATCAAAGTCAGACCAAAATATAATATTGATATGTAGGTTATATATTAAAATATAGTATTCTAATCTGCTATTTTCAAGGTTTTCCACTAGTTTATGAGTGATTTAGGATAAAATATAATCGATACACACATTAAGAAGTAATAGGGGACAGCATTATTTTTTCCTTTTTTTCTCTGTATATTCCAATCTTATACTGAACATAGCTCTCATCACTTTCTGTTCATGTTCTCCAAACCCTAGCTGCCTGCATTCAGTTTAAACCAACGTTATCAATGAAATCGTCTCTCCTTCTCTGTCACCTGGTCACTTGGCAACATGAGCTGATTTAGGTTATACCTACTTATATATTATAAAAAAATAGTTAAAGAAAGATCTGGTTTTTCATTAATGAAAATTTCATGCTTGGAGGTATAATGCAAAATTAAAATATTAATATTTTAATAGGATATAAAATAAAAAAATATGGAAACTGTTACGTAAAACTGGTAGGTACTGTTATGTAAAAAATGTTACGGGAACATGTAGACCCCATAGAAGTTGCCACAGATTTTTTTAACAATGTTTCTTCCTTTTTAATAACAGTTTACAAATTATTTATTAATATGATGCTATACGCGATAATGTGACCTTCAATTTTTTTTGCGAACACTGAGATTCGATCATATAATAATGCTAGTTACCTTAGAAGTAGGTAACCATTGACCTATATTATATAATCTTACAACGCAGTAGGTACTAATTTTCTCTGAAAACGTGTTCTAAAATTATTGATAATACGTATTATACTGTTTCACTCCATAGCATTAAGATGCTTATGTTTTCTTTCCTACTAATACTTTATTATTGTACACTATAAACTCGACAATAGGTACCTACCATTGAAAATCTCTATAATAAAAATAATTCAATATCCTCCAAGCCTTGCAATGTCAATCTTCAACTGCCGGTCGCAAAATTTGAATGGTCGCATTACCATTCCTTTGATCTTTAAGTCTATACAATATAGGTTGATGTAGGTAACATACACATTGCGCTAAACAAATCATGTATGTACCTATTCTACCTACACACCAAAGCAATATCTGATTACTGTTATTTTTTACTCGTATTAAATTTATTGTATTATTTATTTATTTAAAGGTTTAAATATCATTGATTCATTAACCTACTATTAAATATACGTTTTTTGCGGCAAACCTTTTTTTCTGCGATATTTTACCGTAACCTCTGACGCTACAAGATTAAACGATAGTTGAAGGTATTATAATTTTACTATGTCGTTGTTTTAAGAACGGTGTATTGTGATGGCTGGTCGTCTCCAAAATACGGCCCACGGGCCAAATCCAATCCGCCAGTGCCATTAATCCAAAACTATAAATATAAATTTAAGATGCTCATTGGTCACAATGCACAATAGTAAGTGCAATGCAAAAAAAAAATACGTGTATATGATTAGATCGTGCATTCTTCGACTAATCTAGGAATAAAGTTAAGGGCAGAAAAATTAAAACTAGTTTGGCCCTTATAACATACTGAAGTAATCATTATGGCTTGGCCCTAAGGCTTCAAAGTGTGGAGACCCCTGGACAAGACTATGCACTATAGAGAACTTTGTGGGCGAGAACATTGCGCTCCCAAAACATTACAAGGTATTTACAGTCATACCTTGTCATGAATTTCGTATGAGTTCGTCCTACCCAGAATTCATTCGGGATATAATCCATGAGTAAAAAATGTTGACGTCATTTTACATCGGTAAATTATAATAAAGTAGGTATATGGCATTATCATAAATTCAATATTTTTTATTGAATTACTTGCTTATTGAGAAATTCATAAAATAACGAACATTTTGATTTAAGTGAATTCCATGCAAAGACTGTAAAATCATAGTATCCATATCACACGGGCGCACAATGTGAACCTAACTAATTATAAACTCAAATATAAGTACCTAATAAGCTCGCCAATTGCTCATGATTTTTTTTCTGATCAATAAAGTGTTCTTATTATTATTATTATTATTACCTACACTCAAGCCCAATATAAGTAATAGGACGTAATAATAAATATACATATTAAGTAATAATTAAGAAATGGGATAAAATATTATAAGTTTGAATACAATAGTTTCCTTTTTTAAATTTTAACACTCACCACAATAAAAATATTTTTACCAGCAATATGGTAGTTAAAATGTTAACGATAAGTTTAATTAGATTTTGATGTTTTCAATGTAAAAAATTAACGAAGGAAAAAGAAAGAAATTGCAATATTATGATAAATTTTGACATCACTGTTGGCCATTTCTTGAGCTGAAATTTTAATATTCCGGAACGATAAATATCGTTATAAGATCATGAACAGAACGATAAATGAAACTTATAATTAAAAATTTCATACTTAGGCACAAAAAAAATATTTTATAATTAAAATCCTTGATAATTCATATTATAAATTTGGGAAGTATACCTACTTCTTTAAAGGGTTAAACCCAAAAAACCTCTCTAGATTGGATCTATATACACGTTTATACAATTTTATTTCTATGTGAGGTATTTTTTATAATCTTATAATATTCGTTTTTATATTCAACGATGTGTAGATACGTTTATACTTTCTCTGTACCTTTTGCCTGCAGGTAAAACTATTTTAGGTCAATATCAAATTTGCTCTTAATATCAATCCTACGCGAAGTACCTGTATTGAATTTCATTAAAACTATGAGTAGGTTTCGTTCAAGGAATCGAGGAAAAAATATCAACATCTATTGTATTGATATCATGTATTTCAGATAAATCGATTGCAGAATGTTTTTATGTTCCCTGGATTTCTTCCTAAACGGGATCGTTTATTTTCCTGTTAGAAATTTGAAATTTCTCAGAATTAAATCGGGTTTAAATCTATATTGTTGGCAACAGGAAAAAGTAATAGAATTTCGCTTATTTAATAAATACTTTTACATTTTTTTTGTGGAATGACATTATTACGCTTATTATTTATTTGACATTGTAAAAATAAAACATAATAACCAAAAATATTGGTACCTAGTTATTACATAATAAACTGTATTTTTATGCGTAAATCATAATGAGCGCAGTTAATGATTAATTTAATTGGGTAATCACACAGATAAAGTAAGTCCCAATTTAAGATATGAGTCTTGTAACACAAGTACTATGCTTATGTGTGACGCACACTTATGCATAATATCGCCCCAGTATCGTTCAATCGTTCTCGACAGCATTTTACTTTTTTACCCCCCTGGTAGTAGAACAAACATAATACCAAACTCTCCTGTCGGAAAGGCTATAAAATTGTTTAATAATTTGAATGTTCATGTAAAAAATTAACGAAGGAAAAAGAAAGAAATTGCAACATTATGAAAAATTTTGACATCACTGTTGGCCATTTCTTGAGCTGAAATTTTAATATTCCGGAACGATAAATATCGTAATAAGATCATAAACAGAACGATAAATGAAACTTACATACATTATTATAATTAAAAATTTCATACTTAGACACAAATTGTATAATTAAAAATTTCATACTTAGACACAAAAAAAATATTTTATAATTAAAATCCTTGATAATTCATGTTATAAATTTGGGAAGTATACCTACTTCTTTAAAGGGTTAAACCCAAAAAACCTCTCTAGATTGGATCTATATACACGTTTATACAATTTAATAATTTGAATGTTCATGTCGATCTTTTCAACATAACATATAATGACTTTATCGCCAGGATAGAGATTCTCTTTTGATTCTGTTTCTTTTTGATGATATCTTTTTTTATGAAATAAAATAAAATAAATATTCATTATTTTTGTTTTATGTTACTATTGAGACTAACGCACGACCGGTTTCGAGGACTCCAAGTTCGCATCATCAGGTGCTGATCTATACTGAATTAAACAGAAACGAGCGTTAGTCCTACTAACATAAAACAAAAATAATAAATATACTACTACTACTACTACTACTATACCATCACGGCATATCCCACAAGTGGGGTATAAATATTTATTTTATTTTATTTCATAATTTAAAATGAAGTGTTACAAAGTTAATGCCGATACAATTAATGAAATATCTTCTTTTTTTTGACTTGGCGTTTCTTTTTTTTTGTTTATTTTTTCATTTTTCCTGCTGAGACAGCCTTGGCCAAAAGCTGTTATGGTCTTAGTGCAAGGTGGTTTGATATTAACATCTTATTAATTTATTTATTTAAAACACAATAATAACAATAGGTACATAAAATTTAAATAATCAACTACTATATAATTATAAGCCATATGCATTGCCCCAATCAGAATTTCTCCTGGTATGAGGGGTCAAGCTTCAGTATCCTAATTTATTTTAATTAAATTATACTAATTATAAACTCAAATTAAATTTCACTAATCACAAACTTCTTCAGTTCCCTCTTATGTTTTTAAAATATGTAATAATAATAATGCGAGAACCAATTTGACATATGTAAACCTAGTTCTAAACTCTATTGAGTACGAGTATTAGCGAACCACATGCCTTTTACAGGACACTCGTAAGTATTCTTAAATTCAGGATGAGTTTTGCCACTCATCCTGAATAACTTGGTATTTTGTTTATACGGAGAAGATGGCTTTCGTATTTATTACATGTAATTAGTCTATTGGCTTCCCCACTTGTGGAATATACCATGATGGTATAGTAGTAGTAGTCAGTGACCAAGAAATTAGAAGCGTAACTGTATACGTAACTCGTACGTACATAATTATATACCTACGCGTCCGTACTGTATGGAGAGGTCTTTTGATTTTTTAATATAATTAAAAATAATTTGTTTATTTTCTTAGAGCAAACATTGTGAAAGTTATCAAATAGAATAAAATAAATATTTATTATTTTTGTTTTGTGTTACTGTTGAGTAAGACTAACGCACGACCGGTTTCGCGGACTCCTAATTCGGGTTCCATGGTTCTCCAATCGAGGTTTCTGATTGGTTTTGTCACCTGCACCCAAATCCGGTTAAACAATAAAAAAATTTGTAAATATTCTAAACATTTAAAATATTATATATTTTCAAAAGTTTTTCGGACTACGTCCATCCTCAGTGAAAATTTAAAATTAATTGTTTTCAAACTCATATTTATTATATCGGAACGGAACGTATTTATAGTAAAGTACAGAAACAAAAATAAGTTTTATGATTACGTCTATCTGATAAGTAGTTTCAATAAAATAATAACTTTTTCTTGGTTTTTCTCCTAGTTTTGTGTGAGAATGATAAACAAATATTAGTTTTGTTGGAATTTTTATAATTGTGATAAAACTACAAGGAAAATGACTAGTAAAGTTTTGTTGGTGATCGTGAGAGATCGATGGAAAGAAATAAAAATTTTCAACGTATTTACCATGGTGGTCAAAGTCGACAATTACCTACAAATACTACTTGGGAGGTAAGGCAAATGAGATATTTTACTGACATCCAAGTGTGTGGTGAAAATGCAGCAATAAATTTTCAATAAGTGCTAGGAATACTTAACGAATTGATAAAGATATAATATGTTCAACTCTCCGACTGCACTTTTATGAGTATTTCTTAGAATATAAGTTTATATTATGAAAAGTTAATAACCTTCCTTTACAAAGGTGAATAATGAACATAAATGATTGTAGAATTTGAGAATGTTACGGTTATAAAGACATGTATCATTGGCAATTAAACAACATTGTAAATATTCAAGGAGCAATTTGTTGTTTTTATTATCGTTGTAACAGAATACTATGTTGGCACATTATTTTTATCGTGTTATTGTACTTAATATCGGTGTTTTTGAACTATTGTTCTTGACTCCACACGCAGTTTTATAAAAATATTACGAAATAATAATTATAAACAGTATTAATTACAAATAGATCACACGAATAAACCACTTATTTATAATGAGGTGTTTGATAGTCTGATGGTAGAGTAACGGACTTTCAATCGAGATATCCCGGATTGGATTTCACCTGCTGCACTGGTGACTTAATTCACCTTCGCAATCATATTTACATAATATTCATCTAAATATAATGTAAATGTGACTTTTTTTATCGCTACTACATCATGGCATCTACCACAAATGGGATATCCAGCAGAACAACTGCATGTAAATATACAGGCTCCATATCTGCTGCAGAAGATATTCAATATTAGGGGGCATAATATATAGTCGTTGAATTGAAGATATCAAATCCAATATAATTGTCGTTTTATTCCGTGGAGCACCAGGTAAAGAATTGATCTCCCACTCTTATCTGTAAGTTTACGAGTGTCCTGTAAAAGGCAGGCATCGCTGAATTTAAGGTGCAGACATTTTACATCTTAAATTCAACGATGAGGTTTGCCACCCATCCTGAATGTATTGATTTTATATTCGCACGGGGAGGACAGCTTGCATGTTTATTATATGCAGCTGGTTTGCTGGCTACCCCACTAGCGGAATATGCCGTGATGATATAGTAGTAGTACTAGTAGTAGTAATATAATTTAAAAACATCTGAATTTTACAGCCTACTTTAAACCTACAGCCTACAGCCCTCGGGGCAGCATTTCTCGCTTTAATGCGACATTAAATCCTATTTGTGCTTGTGTGTGACGTTATGGAGAAACATATCTCCAGGTACGGCACGAGGTATGTGGCGGGCGCTGCCCTTTAAAAAAAGCCTACTTTAAATCTTACAAATAATATTGGGAGAAGTTCAAAGAAAGTGAAGTTTAACTCTGCTTATTATACCAACAATAACATAGGAAGAGATCAAATTAGACACAACAGTATGAGATTTATTTATTAATTGTGTCGGTGCACACGTAGTAAAATTCCATAATAATGCAATTTGAAACAAGTGTTCCTTTCTACTATTGTTTGTTAATTCGCAGAGACGTCTTTCGACTTATAAGGTCATTATCAATCGATTGATAATGATTGATAATGACCTTATAAGTCGAAAGACGTCTCTCTGCGAATCAACAAACAATAGTAGAAAAGAACACTTGTTTCAAATTGCGTTATTATGAGATTTATTCTTTGTTGGGGTCTCCATGGCAATATGTGTAATAGTTCTTATTTTATACGAAGAATAAATTGCTAAAACATCTACCTTATAAGTCGAAAGACGTCTCTCTGCGAATCAACAAACAATAGTAGAAAGGAACACTTGTTTCAAATTGCATTATTATGAGATTTATTTTTTGTTGGGGTCTCCATGGCAATATGTGTAATAGTTCTTATTTTATACGAAGAATAAATTGCTAAAACATCTTCCCCTTTTGAAATGAAACTTATTTGAATAAGCGCACTCAAAAGATTCTCAGGTGTTATAAATGGAATTCCATTATTTTCTTATCTCTATTGTATTTCAATGTGAGAAGTCTGAAGTAGGCCATTTTCACAACGAAAGAACCTTTTTCGTGGAAGACTGCCTTTGCAAACATAGGGATCAAGTTTAAGCCGATCAAACCACGTTTTATTTTCTTTCTAAACATATTTCATAAGCATATTCGACAGAATCATTCGCTTTGTGCCTAACATTTTTAAATGGAAAAATATACATCTACATATCTATATACAGTGTACATATACTCTCATGCCATCTCTCACTAATAAAGTAACCAGCGGAGTAACTGCACGTAACAAACAAATAAATTCTCTTTACGCCACACTAAATAATGACATTCCGAATGGTATATTGTATCTCATTGCTGAAAAGAAAATATATAGAGTTTTATGAACGATATCTTACGAATCCATTTATTCACACCATTATGGTATTTTCACATGTGGGGTAGCCAGCGGACCAAGCGTATGTAATAAAGTCATCCTCCCCGTGCTTATAGACATTCATAATGGGTTGTATATCTCATCGCTGGACTGAAGATATTACATGTCTCAAAAGTGCATAATATTTTACGAATGCCTCTGCCTTTTACAGGATACTCGAATAATAGATACGGGTGTGAAATTTCCTGGGCACTCCACGGGAAGCACTATACCTTCTCGGAGCCCCCAATTGGGGTAGGTAAAGAGAACAGAACGTCATTTTGTTCTTCACCCTCATCTCTGGTGACGTAACAGACGCTGTGAACGGAGGGGGCTGGTTTCTGCTCTATGTTCTCGAGAGGAGTGTTTATTGGTGAAATGATAACGATGGAGACATTTTAATATTTTTCTACAACACACTGTTTTCATACATAGCAATACTAATTGATATCATGGTATATAACATAATCTCCCAGACACAATTTATGTGTTAAAAAATAGATATATCCGGTATTATTGAAAAAAAAATCAAAACAAAAAAATTCTTCCAGTTTATCATAACATTATTAAGATAAAAAAAAGAAAATACAGAATTATTTATAATATATTATTATAACTTAATGTAGGTACCTACTTATTTAATGTCAAAGGTTGTATTAATTAATTTTCTATACGACGTAATCCATTTCAAGACAACCAGACAATGTTGTTCGATGTCTTAAATTTTACTAAATATTGCTTTCAGGTTACAATTTTTTTTTTGTTTTTAAATCATAATTTTTGAACGAAGACAACAAATATCACCATTGATATATTTTTTTATTTACGAAGATATTTTATACCACTACTGTCAAAAACAGTTCAGAAGAATTATTAGATATAGTCCTTATTTTGGTTGTTGTGCATTTTGGTGAAAAAACGTGTCTTATAAAGCTTAATATTAAGGGTGTGACTTGTACCTATTACCAGTCCTTAAGTCCAAAAGTGTCCACAGGAAAACAAAAATTACCCTGTACAAAACTATAATAAGAACAGTAGTGACTTATGGGTGCGAAGCGTGGACAATGACAGCAAAGTCTGCAGAAGAGCTGGACAGATTTGAGAGGAGAGTGCTAAGGAAAATCCTGGGACCCGTGAATGATGGCGAAACCTGGAGAATAAGATTCAACGATGAACTATATAACATCTACAAGGCTCCCAGACTCTCTGTATATGCAAAATTTAACAGGCTAAGATGGGCCGGACATGTGCAGAGAATGCCGTCTTCACGGGTACCAAAAAGGATCCTTGAGGGACATCCGGGTGGGAAAAGAAAAGTTGGCAGACCTAGGCTGAGATGGGTGAATTGTCGCGTTATGTTATATGAAAAGAACCATTTTTTTCAATTGAAAGTTATATTCCCCTATAGTGCCAAATTCATTATATATAAAAATTTAAAAAAAAATCTATTTTTCGGTTGTTTTCAATTTAACAATTATTACATAACTATCTTTCTTGAATATTTCACTCCAGAATAACTGAGAGATATTAACTGTATTTAAGTTGTCAGTGTGTAGGTACTAGATTTCTAAAATTAAATTAAAAAATAAATGTTTTTTTTAAATATCATATTAACTGCAGACGTGTGAACAATTAAATGACACTAAGTTTGACTTGACAACGCTTTAATATCGTCAAATGTATAAAATAGTGATAATCGTTTGATAAACTTATAAATATTTAATAAGCTTATACAATTTAACCCGGCTTCACTCGGGAAATAACATCGCACATTAGAAAACTCAGTTTTTCATATGAAATTGCAATAATGAGCAACATCATTATGTAAATATTCTTTATGTTTCTATCATGACTTGATGTAAAATTTTGGTGACTTATTTTATATCAATTCTAATTCGAGACTTAAGATCGTTATAAAAAATATATGTATCTCCATTATTGATACGCATTCAACACAAAAAAAGGAAAATTGATTTGCTCTGTCAATTAAAAAGTTTTGTATCATTATACGAGTAATTTCAAATCTGTCTAAAGGATGAGATATCGTACAGAGTATATTATTTTTCTTCTGTCTTACCTTCCTAAGTTTATGAAGTAAAAATATATTTATGAACGTACTATTTAATTATTTTACCGATTATAATGATAACATGTGATATTCACGTGACTTGCACTGACCCCTGCTTGATGATAATACATTATTATTGTTTTATTATTTACTAATTGAATTTCTTGTTCTCAATTCGCTTATAGCTACTATAATATATGTATCTATACTGTCTTATTATCTATACCATGCTTGCCTAAAGTGCGGCCCAAACGCAAATTATGAAAATATTTAAATTTGCTTATTTCTACTAAAAAAATTAATATTTGCAATATTTTTCATTTTTGCTTTACATAACTTTATGCTCATCATTATGATCATCCCGTGGAGCACCCGGTAAAGAATTGGTCTCCCACTCTTCTGCGTAAGTTTTCGAGTGTCCTGTAAAAGGCAGGTGTTCGAAAAAATTAAGACATTTTACATCTTAAATTCAGCGATGAGGTTTGCCACCCATCCTGAATGTCTTGATTTTATATTGGCACGGAGAGGACAGTTTGCATGTTTCTTACATGCAGCTGGTCTGCTGGCTACCCCATTTGTGGGATATGCCGTGATGGTATAGTAGTAGTAGTAACTTTATGCTTCTACATAACTTCTACTAATTTTCTTATCATAATAATCAAACAATACCTCAATCACGATAATATAAATAAGGAAACAAAAATACACGTACTTTACATTTTGTTTTAGTAATATGCATTACATTACTTTATAACTTTACATTTGTTAATATTTCCTAACCAAACACTAAACTCGTAAAAATTATAATTTTATAAATAAAATATTATGTAAGTTTTTTTATGTCAAAAGTGTGCGCTCGATAACCTTTTCATTAGAAATAATAACAAATAGGTAAGTATTTATTATTGAACTATTTGTTTACAACTGAGTTTCCTCGAAAATAAAATATAATTTTCTCTAGCATATTTCACACATCCATGTCCTCAAATGTTTTTATTTTGATTTAATTATTATGTGTATGTATCTCTCATAATCTACATATGTTTCTAGTTTTCATAACTATTAAATAATTATCTACTTCTATGTAAAATGTTTATTTTACGTATGTAATATTCAAAACACAATATTTTTTTTATATAAAATATTTTTCAATTCTACAATATGCACCAAACAAAAGAGTTGGAAAGCTATGTATAAAAAACTTGTAAGTAACATTAACAAATTATTATAACTGGCTTGTATATGCACTTCTTACATCCAGTCGAACATTCATATTCATCCATTTTCGAGTCATTTTTGCTGTTCCTAATGTCACAATTTTGGTCATTTTGGTCTTGGGGTTTACAAAAAATATTCACATGTTACAATTTCATTTATGTTAAATTTAAATCATCTCTAGATATTTGATTTTCATTTTTCTGACTCATTATTCATTTATTTATTTATTTATTTATTTTATAAATAAACGGCTTTAAGCCTTTAACAAAAAAATTATATAATTTACATATAAATAGAAAAAATATAAAAAAGTAAACATACATCTAAGAACCCATTACATTATCAAATGGAGAATATCATTAAAGTTAACAAAATAATAAAATAAAAAACATTTGAGTACATAAGAAAATTATTAAATGTATGTCAAATATAAAATATCCCTAGATAGACCTATGGCAGAAATGTTGATTTCGATGTCTTGATAATGGCACCAACGTATACACAGAAACGTCGATAAATAAACTCACATATTATTGTCTACCTGAAAATCAACAAACATCTATCGCAAAAATTGTGTCAACTAGAACTACATCCTCTTTATCAACAACGTCTGCCAATAATTTGTCTATACTATGTGAACACTTATATTTTATAAAGTTTTGGTAATAAGCATGAAAGGAAACGTTTTTCACATTATCTGGTGATGAAATTCAACCCCAAGTTTTTTACCTTCGTAAATAAATCCCAGGAAATCCTGAACATTTCAGCTATAATTTTAACAGTACAAACATACGAAAATAAATTGAATCAACAAAATATAATAGCTCGATACACAATAGTAATATAAAGTAGTCATATAAAGTAAGATCTTTATTATATTCGTATGAAATGTATAAGTTCTTCTCATTATTAATATTATATTGCTACGTCCTGTGTCTAAGCCCCAAACCTTGTTCATCTTTTTCTACATCACTTAATTAAAATACAATATGTCGTACTTTATTAATATAGTCCTCACACAAATAATATCCTCTTCTATTTTAACATAATTAATATCTTTTAAAAAATTCATACAGCTTTTGTGTCAAAAAAGCATATATTATATTTTCCTTGAATTGAAATCGTTTGAAAACTGTGTAAGGCATTTTCAAAAAATATTTAGTTCTTCAACGCTGTAAAAGGTGCAAAGTCATTGAAATAACTTGAAAAGAGTTCTACCTGTATTAGATGGTTGAGTGGGCGCGGTCAAATAACGTCACTAAAGCTTTTATGGAAATTGAAAATTACGGAAGCGATTAGAAGACCAGATTATGATCAGGTGTTATATTACAGCTTTTCAAACTATATAAGGACTAAAATAATACTTCAACTATCAATAACAAATGTGATTAAAGAAAGAGCAATGTGTACATTGCCACTATTGCGGGCCTCGTGTTTTTTCACGTATCTAATTTCTTTGAAATTACTTTCTCGTATGTTCGCACTATGTAAAAATTAGAAACGTACGTAAGCAACTATTCAATACTATGTGTAGGTGGTGATATTATTATTTAAATGATGATTTGAAAAAAAGTATTTCACGTTTTATTTGTAAAGATGAATCAATTGAGAGAGTTTAATTGCAAAAAACACAAAATGATTGACATTATTTATTTCGTGTAGTAAACATATATTATTATTTTGCTTTACAATATGTAATTTGATATAAACTTGAGAGGTTTACACATTCCATTTTCAAGTCTGTAAAAAGAATTTGAATAAAAAATGCGATGAAAGTTTATTTATTTAAAAAAACGCTTTAAGTGCTGTGCATTGTGAATAAAAATTACGAATCATTTCACATTTCTATGAAAATGCTTTATAATTTCACAAATTTTTTTTATAATTATTTTTTTTAATTTGAGGTTGAATTCTTTTATGTATTGAATTTGAATTTTTTTACCCATCCTGAATGTCTTGATTTTGTATTGGCACGGAGAAGACAGCTTGCATGTTTTATATCCAGCTTGTCTGCTGGCTACCCCACTTGTGGGATATGCCGTGATGGTATAGTAGTAGTAGTAGTAATTCTTTTATGAAAATCACCATAACATTAAATTGTCTTTGTTTCAGCTCTAATGAGAAGAACATAGCTACAAATTATAAAGAAATAAAATTAATGATTTAGAAATAAACAAAATACCGAAGTAAATTAACGACACAATATACAAATACAGAAAACGAACAAAAAAAACTAAAGGACAAAACAAATATAATTTTCTTATTTTACTAAGGAAGAATAGACTAAGCATTCAACATGCATTTGGAAAACTTGACCGTGGTTTATCTCACAATCATCTCTTTTATGGCAGTCTGCTTTGCTTCACCTACCAGAACAAGATACTGTGGCTCCAACTTGGCTGATGCCCTAAAGCTTGCTTGTGGTTCGCGAGGATATAATGTGCCTTCATGGTCTTCAGGTAAGAATAAATTTGTAATTTTTCTTAATATTTCAGCAATTTTGTTTGAAATTTTGAATCAAAATGTATCTATATTAGTCAAATTTACAATTTATTGTCCATTTTTTGTTGTTATAAAACGTAATATTTAATATTATAATAATATATAATGGAAATTCTACTATCACCTTATATCATATATAGCGCTTTTATAACTTTGTATTGAGGGTGGACTTACCAAATTCAAAAATTCCAGATACGACACTGGAGTATATTTTATCTATAGTGATACATTAATATGAATGCATGATGAATCAAAACAAAAGTTGACTATTTGTACGAGGAATAAATTGAATGAAAAATGTAAAAGGAGTAATAAAATATTCAGGGATGTATTAGCCTATCTTTCTATCCTTTAAAAGGAGAGGTGTGAGGTGATAAATGGATAGATAAAAGACATAGAATATTATTATTCAATTACAGTCAAATTTCATTCAGAAGAGCTATTTACAAATCTAACAACAAACATTTTTTAATTCCATGTTCTTATAATACTTTCTACAAACCAATAGATCGCATGAATGAATACCCTTATGGCTATTTCCTTGGACGTATTGATAGCTTATTGTAAATAAATATAAAACAGTGTTATTGAACAACTACAAAACTTATACAAGCAATAAAAAATATGTTTATATTACGTAAATGATGCTTGCTATTAAATTTATAAAAAAAGTACAAAATATTATATAGGTAATTAAATATTCAAACAATTTTAGCTACACGCTAGATATGTAGTTCAAAGCTTCATTAAAATATTGTTGATATGAGTTAATACCACTGTGTAAATCTAATATTGCAAACATTCTGTAGTTGCTGTGATATTTTCTATGGTTCATTTACAGCATTCCCAATTGGCTACAGTACTTGCAGTATGACCTGCATAATTTCTATCAATATTCATGACTTATTATATAAATTACAACTTGCATAATAAATAATATACCTTCAAAGGTTGCAACAATTACTAGAATAATAGTTGATTGAATTATGCTATTATTTAGCTTATGATTTATTTTATCAAATAATTTTAAATAAAGTTAATCCCGATAACATAAATAAATAGAAGAACTTGTGATTTTCTTAGTGATTTGTTTTTTTTTTTTTATTTTATTTCTTTAAAAATACGCACAAATATATCATTCCTGTCTAATGTGGCTCCGAAAAAGGCTCCTGGACGTACAGAATACGTCCACGGACCTCACATTCTCCAAATTATTATATGTGGTAAGGCATCGGTGTTATGGCGAGTTCTGAGCAGCGTTAGTATTTTTTTACTTAAAAAGAACGTCGAAGTGTGTCTCGTGCGTCTATTTGACATGTTAAAGATATTTTTTGTTAAAAGATCTGTACAGTCAATATTGGAGCTTATTAAATCGTAAAAGTATAATATGTTATAGGTAGTGATGTGAGTAGAGAAAATTCTCCTCTGATTGAAGAGAAATTTCTCTGATTTTTTCCCATGGGGATTCCCTTATTATTTATTGGCGATAATGCGGCGGAATTCCCCTACAAAATATATGAAAAAATATCCGGTATTGACTAACTTTAATTGTAGCAATATTGGTGATAAATTGTCTCAACATTTGTACATTGTTATTGATTGATTGAATAAAGTACTGATTTATTATTATTTTACTGTTAAATAAAAAAAAAAAAAATTCTCGGTAAATTCTCTACTTCGAGAAATTTACCGAGAAATTTCTCGGTAAATTTCTCCAAAAATTATTTCTTGAGAATTCCACAACACTAGTTATAGGCACAAACGAAGTGCCACACTGTAGGGTGATTAGCTTCCAAGAAATAGTGTTGAATGTGAAAACGGGTAAGAAGGTGAAGTCATGTCAATAATTACATCACTCGCTAAATATGTTGAAGAGCTGTTTTTTATGAATTTTGGATATTTTTATCTTATTTTACATTTGCAGAAGGCGTAAGCCTTTTAATTATAAAGCGTAAGTCATACTTAAAATATACATCATGAAATAAATAAAAAATAATAGAAAAATCAGAGTTATAAAAGTAAAGAGATATTAAGATAACAAATAAAAAGAATATCCAACAACCAAATACAATAACTAA
The DNA here is from genome assembly GCA_947579605.1 of Athripsodes cinereus. NCBI lineage: Eukaryota > Metazoa > Arthropoda > Insecta > Trichoptera > Leptoceridae > Athripsodes > Athripsodes cinereus. The sequence goes on from OX388310.1 coordinate 10,980,096, forward strand.
ACTATCGTTACGATTGGTATAGGAATATGTTGCAATATAGTTTTTAATAAAAAAGTAAGATTCTTTTAAAGGTTAATTCGCTAAACAGTTTATAAATGTAATGGTTTTCATGTAAACTTTCAGTGGGTAAATACCACTTATAACAAATTTCTTTGTATATCTCGATTAATTATGAAGACAATCGTTTAAATCCTTTGTATGTAATAAAATCCTTCTATAATATTTTATTGGCAGAAAGCAAACAAATCATTCAAATGTTTGCAATATTAGAAGGACTTTTTCAAAGATAGATAATTTCTCCAGTATTTCTCTTACTGTTTGGTCATTTCATAAATTTAATGTAATATTGTTTTGTTAAAATTTGTCATTGTTGTACTTGTAAATTTTATGTATAATTATGTAGGTATTTAGACATGTAATAGGCTTATGCCGTGAATTTTTGTAAAATAAAATTTCTCGAGATGGTTTTATTATTATTATTATAAAACAAGTATACGACAAAAACCCTATAAGTAAATCTGGTAATTGAATAATACTTAAATACTACCACGCCTATTTGTATGAGTTAACTATACATATTTTATTACTGAACGTCCAGGTCTATGAAATGCGGAGAGTGAATTAATACATACAAAGGTAAATAATAATGATTACCTAATCTATTGTTTACTGTTGCTATTTATTGCTTTAAATTTTATTTAAGTATAGGTACATTCATTGTGAATAGGACATAACTTTATAACTGTTGTTGTTATAATTCTGATATTAATATCAAATTAGAAAACTTGTATTTACCAACCTCTTCAAAATTCTGATGAAATATTTTATTTTATGCAATCATTGTTTCAATATATGTATTATACATTATAGCGTATATTTTCAGGTTAATAATTTTTTACTATGCACTTTTAACAAGGAAAATTAAGTAAACATAACATGCATACACAGATCTAGTTAGTTTTATGGGCATTAACACGACGATAAACATACGAATATAATACAATACACTAAACAGTTATAGAACGTGGTGCGTTGAACCGAACGGACGTGTGTTTTGTGCAGTGCAGTGTCTGTGTCACGTAAAACAATATAAAATGAATCGTTTGTGAAATATAGTAGTTATGAACAATTAGCTTCATATTTGAGTAGTGTAATAGATAAGTCAAGTGTTTGCTTAATCATGGCGAATAGTAACTTAATTATTAACGAATTGTTGACACTTGTGCGAAATAAAATCGAAATAATGGACGAGGTGGCCATAGTACAAATTTGTACATCACAGTATAATGAACAAGAGGTAGAACAAGCCAAAGATATTTTATACAATCATGTGACAGAAAAGAAAGTATGCCGAAAAGGAGATGGTAAGAAACAAAAAAATCTTTATGACATTATCAAAATCTTAAAAGAAACAGAAGATGATATACTTCCTGTGTTTGTGGCAAAGGATTTAAGCAAATTACCACCAGTTACGTTCGATCATGTGGATGTTACAAGTCTGCTAAAAGAAATTATCTCATTAAAACATGAAATGAATGCCTTAAAAATGAACAAAAGTGATAGAAACGAAGTAGAAGAACTAAGAAAGGAAATGTCCCTTTTTACAATGGAGCACCAACGTCAAAATACGAAGTTTGAAACGCGAAGCATTGATAATAATAATATTTTAAATATACCAGGCTCGACGGAGAAAGCAGGTAGCAAAAATCAAATAAACCCAAGAGCCAGCGAACAAGGTTGTAAAACATACCGAGAAGCAGCCGGACAAAGCGCAGGGATTCTCCGAAACGGAATAGAAACACGTGTTACATCGAGACCCTTAGTACCTGAAGAACCCTCGACTTCTAGTAATACCACAACACATGTTAATCTAGATATTGAAAACGAAGGATTTATAAAAGTAAAAAGGCGCCAAAATAAAAGAAATATTATGGCTACAGGAAAACAAATCGAAACACAAACTCTTAAGATTTGTGAGATGAAAACTATCATGTATGTATCAAGATTTCACCCAAGTGTGAATGCTGAAGATATTGAAAAATATATAAAACAAAAAGTTAAAAGCGAAATTTTAGTTGAAAAACTTAAACAATACAGAAGTACAGATTTTGTATCCTTTAAGGTGACTGTTTTAAATACCGATCTGAACAAATTTATGGATAAAAACTTCTGGCCAGAAGGAGTAGTATTTAGAAAGTATTTTAATAAAAAGTATAATGGAGAAGAACAACAAAATTAAAATTATAACAATAAACTGTAAGGCTATGAAGAGGAATACTTACTTCATAGCTGAACTATGCAAAACATATGACGTAATACTATTACAGGAAACATGGCTATTGGAAAATGAAATACCTCTACTGAACAATATTCATGAAAATTTTGAAGCTATTGGAACATCAGCTGTAGACTTATCCAGAGGACCGCTAGTTGGAAGACCATATGGAGGTACAGCTATCCTTTGGAGAAAGGAAATAAGCGTTGTCCCTTTATCATGCGATGATTGCCGCATCACGGGAATCAAAATAAAAGAAAATATTAGAGAACTGTATATACTGAATATTTACATGCCAACATGTCACGTAGATAACATAACTGATTTTACTAATTATTTATCTAAGTTACATTCTATTATAAATGAAAATGACAATGCAGAAGCCATCATCATGGGAGACTTCAACGCACATCCGACATCTATTTTTGGAATGGAACTGGAGACGTTCTCTAAAACCAATCATTATATATGTTTAGATTTGGAAAATTTACCATTGGATTCTTATACGTTTGTCAGTGATGCACACAATACTACATCATGGTTAGACCATTGCATGATTACTGAGAATTTGAAAAACAAGGTAACAGATGTACAAATTCACTACGATATTTCATGGACTGATCATAGAGCTATGTCTTGTGATGTGGAAATAAATAAATTGTGTCCAATGGTAATAAACCCAGTATCAGTAGATAGTGTAAAGTGGTGTGAAAATAATAAAAATAAATTTAAAATATACTCAAGTGTGGTGGATGGATTTCTATCAAGAATCTTACAAGAACAGTATACTAACTTGTCATGTAATACAAATAGTGGTGTTTGTAACAACTCTCAACACATAGCAAATATAAACAAGCTTTATGATGATTTTATAAATGCATTTAGAAATGCAGCTCATATCGCATTTGATAAAGAGAATGAATGGAAATCAATTACAAAATACCAAAAAACTGGATGGAACAGTCTAGTTTCTGAACACTATCAACGCTCTAAGAAAGCTCTTGAAAACTGGATTCAACACGGAAGACCAAAAGACGGAACTGCAGCTGACGAGAGACGATACTATAGGAAAGAGTTCAAAAAATCATTAAAGTCAGCTCAACAAACACGTGACCAAAAAATATTTGATGATATTGCTATGAATGCCACCAATAAACAATTTAAAAAATTCTGGATAAAAAGTAATAGACTTCTGAAGCCGACAAAAAGAAATACGGGTAGAATAGATGGTTATACGAATGAAAAAGATATATCGAACAACTTTAAACACATCTTTAGTGAAATTTCAGGTAGTGACATACCAAACAAATATATCGAATATCCTTCAGATAATTGTGATGTAATAATAAGTGAAAAGGAAGTGGAAACATCTATTGTGTCAATAAAATCAGGAAAGGCACCTGGTCATGACAGTTTAGGTATAGAACATATAAAATATGCAGGTTTTCGGTGTAAACAAATTTTAACTAGACTCTTTAATCTGATTATATCACATAATCATCTCCCAGAAAATATGACGAAAACAATTATTATACCTATTCCAAAATCACCACAACTAGACATGACATCCTCTAGTAATTATAGGCCAATATCATTGACAACAATAGTAGCAAGAATTCTCGAGAAAATATTATTGGAAAAGATTAAACACAATCTTAGTACAGAGGAAAATCAAATGGGATTCAAACCTGAAGTGTCAACGGAGACAGCGATATATACCGTGAAGCAGATTGTAGAAAGATATCGAAAGCGAAGAACAACCGTGTACGCATGCTTTTTAGATCTCAGCAAAGCTTTTGATAAGGTGTCTCATGAAATCCTCTGGGAGAAATTGCAGAAAAGAGGAGTGCCAGCTAAAGTTGTAAATCTACTCAATCGCTGGCATACGTATCAAGAGAACGTGGTTAAATGGAATAACCAAGTGTCCAATCCTATGTATTTAAGAACTGGAGTGAGACAGGGAGGATGCTTATCTCCAGTTCTATTCAACGTATATATGGATGGACTGAGTCAGCAGCTAAATACTTCTAAAACCGGATGTCACCTTGGAAGTCTACCATCGAACCACGTAAGCTACGCTGATGACATGGTTCTTTTAGCCCCATCAATCAAAGGATTGAGAAAACTGCTGAAAATCTGCGAAAAATATGCAATCCATCACAACATGAAATATAATGCAAAGAAGACAGAATTAATGATTTTCAAATGGGGTAAAGAAGAAGAAAAAGTACTGCCAGTAGACATCGACAATACAAATCTCACGCAAACAAATAGAGTCAAATACTTAGGACATATTATTAATAGTGACCTTACTGACGATGACGATATCGAAAGACAAAGACGAAACATTAGTATTATCTCAAACATGCTCGCCAGGACTTTTTTCAAGTGTAGTGACAGTGTTAAGAGAATGCTATTTAATGCCTACTGTACAAACCTTTACACATGCCAACTATGGACGAACTACAGACTGACTACAATAAACAAATTAAGGGTACAATACAATGACGCATACCGTATACTATTTGGACATCGTAGATACACTAGTGCATCACAAATGTTTACAGAAGGTAGGACAAATGACTTTAGGGCGACAATGAGACTGAAAATTCACGGTTTTAGGACACGACTAACATTAATAAATAACGAACTTTTACGAGCTGCTTCCGAAAGACAAGAACAACAACTGACACAAAGGTGGATTGCATATTTAATTAATTAAGAAAGTCTGTAGGTATATTGAACCTATACCAGTTTAGTATGATCTTCTTTCTACTTATTTCTACTCTAATATGTATTATTTTTTTATCATTTGTATTATATTGTATGTATTTTAATATGGACTTGAGAGGTTTGCACACTCCACCTTCAAGTCTGGAGTAAATAATAAATAAATAAATAAATAAATAGAAAACAAACCTAAATAACATAATAGGGGAGAGTCCCTATTAAACGGACGTCCCATGAAGCGGACAGAAGCTGGTTTTCGGCTCCTGTTGGAACTACCATGATGTTGTTAGATGTTTATTGAAGAAGCTTACTAACACATTATACCACGGAAGTGTGACAGTTCTGCTCCTGCATTTGACCTTGATACACAAGTTTGATTTTTTCATAAGACAAAAGTAAATTTTTATCACACAGTTCCAAGTTCATTAAATTTTAATATTTTTACTAATTCAATTTTTGTTTTAAAAATCAGATAAATTATTATCTTAAGTAAATAAGATAGTTAAAATAGTTTAAATAGTATGTGGATTTATAAAATTTCATATCTTCATTTAAAATTTCATAGAGTACCATGAAGCGGACACCAAAAAGTACAATGAAACGGACGTCCGATTCATATTAAAGAAAATGTTAAAAAAAAGAAAAACGAATATTCAATATCCTAAGCATCGGAAGGAAGCAGCACATGTCTGGTAGTCGTAAATCATATGAGCCAGTGAAAAAGAATGGTTGAAGTGCAAGGTATTCCAGATGAAAGATGTGATGTAAAAAGAACACCCAACATCTTGTAATATTTTTTTTCACGTCATATCATTTTATTTTATTTTTTGCTGTCTTCTCTCTTCTGTACCAGAAACCGGAATAATAAAATAATAATATAATGTCAATAAAATCGTAAACAGTCATTTCATTACTATGTCCTCGCCATGGGACCCCATGTCCGTTTCATGGTAATTGTTCCATGAAACGGACATATTTTTAATTTTAGTATTTTACATGTAAAAGTATCGAAAAGATTTGTTCTATAGTGTATAACAGAGGTGCAAACTTCGTTGTTTGTGGGTATATGATTATCTTTCGAGAACAATTAAATGCAACAGAGATATATAAGACTTTCCTCAAAAATGTCCGTTTCATAGGGACTTTCCCCTACCAAAGTTTGATATTTCAAGATTTTCAATACAGTAAATTCTGTTAAGCTACATTTGGTTGATACCTTCTATGTAAATACGAAAGTGTATGAAAATACTGAAATGATAAACAGATTAAAGGCTCTCATTTACGTGAAACGTATTTTTGCAAGATAACGATTTTTTTATGTTTTTAATACAGGAATATAACTTTGTAATATGAAATAGTTCTTAATGGAAGAGTATTGTTTACCTCATAATATTATGTTTCTAATATGAAATCAAGAAAGATTAACATACATGTAAACAAATATGAATGTTTCGGGAGACTCATATAATTATATGGGTGGGTGATTTGGATGGTGGAAAAAATAAATGTATGCCTATTATGAGGCACAACATTGTTCATAAATTGTTTGTTATACCTATCTATATTTATGTGTAATATGTTGAGCTTGTTGGCGTATGTTTATTCTTAAATAAATAAGTACAAATAGATACATTATTAAATTTATTTCATGGGTATTAATAATAATATTCTTATAATATCATTTCTTTATAAGTCTCCGGCAAAGAAAAGGTCTCCCACTCATTTCTGGGGAATAATATATTATTATTAACGTATTAAATATGTGACCAATCCTGAATATTTTATTGGCGTGGAGTGGATAACCTGAGCCATGTTATGTAGTAAGTAATTAGTCCACTTGCTACCTCGCTTGCGGTATAAGTACAGGATAATTTATTTATTTATTTAAATCAACAAACGGCGTGAGCCTTTTACATGTTAATCTAGCAGTATAACAAACAACAAACATAATTGGATTAAATTGTAATATCGCGCACTGAAGATTGCACATAATATTAGGTATATGATTTGTTTTTACTGTTGCTTATGTTTTCCGAATCTTCCTATATCAAGTTGAAGGAGAGATGATGATGATGATGATGATGATGATTGTTTATTTATTTATTCATTCTTTACTGTACATTGATAACAAACAATTACATAAAAGATATATATTCAAATTGAATACAATCAATATACAGAGGGTGAGTTTATCGCAAAGGCGCGATCTCTTCCAACTTACCCAAATGTTAGTGATGTATAATTAATAGTAATGATGTGCTCAGATAAATGGAGGTTCCCAAACTTCTGCTCTATCCCGATGGTCGATATAGATCTCCTGCAATTATGTTATTGGCGGATTTTTCTTTTTTGTTATAACGTACATACAGAGAAGAATAAAATAAACTAAAAGATATAAGTTTTCATGCAGATCAGTCTCATTTCAGTTTCAAGATAATAATAGTTGCTACGTATGTAGGTACATATTTTTTAATGTTTAATTATGTAGGACGCATTGTTTAATATTCAGACTAGTTGTTTTAGTTTATCATCTATTACTATCAGATACAACCGTCTATTGTATAGGTAGATACTATTAGGTAATGTGACCATTACTAAGAAATTTATTCATTGTGTTGGTGTTATTTTGTATCAATTATACCTAAACCAACAAGATTTAATAATAACTGTATTCATATTATGACTGCATCTTTTAGAAGTAAGGAAATAATCAAATAACTATATAAAGCACAAAATATACTGTACGTTTATGTTGTTAAAAACAAAGGTTATCAAGATAGGTGATCGTCCTGAATTTGTCGGGGACAAAATTTTTTGAATCCTTGACAATAATATCAATATTATTGTGAAACAAATTTCACTTGTCGTAGTTTTTTATAGTTCTAACATTTGGAAATACTCGTAAGACCATCACAATGGAATGCAATACATATAATATTTATTTTTGGACAGGTACCTTTAATCCTCTTATATTTACTACCTAGATAAATACCGTCCTATTTCTTACAGAGAAAAGAGTTCAATATAATATTGACTACTTACTATCCTTTTATCACTTTTACTATAATATGTTGCAACTTACTGGGAAATATGAGAACTAAATCTAGAATGTTATTTTTTCATGTATATGAAAGCTTCAGTAAGGAATAAAATAAATAAATATTGATCTCATGTCCCGTTTCAATAAACAAGAGCGTTGGATATATTACATATAGTATGATACATTTATTGCATAGCTAATATGATAATGGTCCTTATTCTCTATTCTCTCTATTTAGTAAATATAATATTATCAATTGTAACAGAAGATTGTCTCAAGGAAAACAACATGTGAGTAATAGCAATTAGATTTTTGATGACATCAATGTAAATTATAATATTAGTGTAACACGGTGACAGGACTTGAATGTTTATCGTAACTTATTACGGCGAATGCACCCATGCATTTTATGTGAATCAATAGTTAATCGCCGGAAAAGAATGCATTCATGGTAATACTCGTAGTAATAGAATCAACTTACGAGACTACGGAAGGATAAACTTTGTGATTTATTTTTTTATTTAATTAACCGTTTATTTAAATTTATAGCGTATCTTGTTTTTTTTGCATCATGACATTTTTATACATATTTTATTATATCTTAATGCATCTTCTACAAGTGACCTACATAATAATATATCTAGTTGTCTTACTGTGAGAATAGCATACGCTTTCAATTTACCTTCCTACGTAGTCTGCCACTCAGGTCAGTAAACAATGGTCTTCTTACAATTCCCTCTCACCATACGGATTTTTATTTACGGTCCATGGAGTTAGGCTATGGAACCAGCTCCTTTCTGAAATTCGCACATCTTCATCATTTTTTGTTTTCAAAAATAAAATTTCACGGCGTTGACGATTATTCGTTTTTTGTTATCTTCGGTCGACATAGGTAGGATTCTTTCTTTTCCCTTTCCCCTATCTTTTTCACAGAAATCGCATTTAATTTACTTTTTTATTGCCCTACTATTTATTCTTATAAATATCTTTTTATATTTCATATGTGTATGTATTTTTATGTTTATATTTTTAATTTGAGTATTTATTCTTATTGTTTGTTTTTTTCTTCTTTCAAATGGTAGGCTGGAAGATGTTGTTCTGCAACAAGTCCACCATTTGACAGAACACTGTTTTTATTTATTATGTGTAGTTTGTACAGATATGTTAGGTATTAAGTTCTGTCAATAAACATTTATTTTTTCTATTAATAGCGTATTACTACTACTACTACTACTATACCATCACGGCATATCCCACAAGTGGGGTAGCCAGTAGACCAACTGCATGTAAGAAACATGCAAACTGTCGTCTTCATTCCGGAAAATGTAACAATCACGATTTCTGACAAATTGGACAACCTTTTTTCATAATATCTTATAATTTTCCTATAATGATAATATAGCGTTTCGAATGTCGCAAGAAGGTATATACATATGGTCCGTGATAGATACATAATTCGCAAGTTTCGTCACTGAATTAAATAGTCTGTTGTTTGGATACCCTTTTCGAAAACCTGCTACATTTGAAATGATTCGAGGATATCATCAAAAACTTTTTCATAAATAAATTTGGAAACATGATAATCACCAAAGTAGTGAGTAATTGAGACGAAGTACATCAAACACTGTACATTACCTATGATTAATGTGGGTACATAATAATATTCATCTCATCACAGAAAGACTCATGATTGTTCTATGAGCAATAATAATACATATTATGTAGTACAAAATATATAATAATATCATAGTTGTGTTGTGTATATGTAAGTATAGACACAATTTATTACTGTCCAACCGACACAAAGTGATTATTTTTAGTAAGTTCTAATAGTTTTTTTTTATGTACATTGAGATTAATGTGGCAAACATAAAAAAATACTCTAACTATGCTACTTATTGAATTGAAGTAACGACTGTATTGCCAACTATACGAAAATATATTGCAATCAAAGATAAAAAGTTACTTATCACCATTTGCAGTGAAGCTGAAAAGCAATTCATTTCAAATACTCTACGTAAAAGAAAATCACACAATGCACGGAAAACTTTCTGTAGATGTCGGATATTTGTAAAGCTACAACTTTATTCAGACTATTTCAGACACCTAGATTATTGAAGACTCGCATCTCAAGCCTGGACAATAAGAATGCCTCATCCGATTTCAGACACCTAGATAAGACAATATAGTGGCAATAATGATGTATTTTCTAATGAGAAAAATGCGAAGTTTTGTTTATTGAAAACGTTTGGTCGTTCCGCTAGTTACCCTAGTTATGAATTAACTCCCAAAAGGTCGAAAGGGTATAATTATGTACGTAGACAATCGGAAAATAATGTACCTTGACAGAGATAGAAAATAATATCCAAATATCTTCTTACAATGGTCGAACTATAACATTATCTTTGTCCGTGTTCCTACACACTCCTACAGATTTGTTTAGCATTTATAATATTTCCTTGGTGATCTTTGTGACTATGACATATTATGATGTTATGGTATTATTATTTTATTAAAACAAATATCATATCAACCAGATACATCTATTGTACGTAATAATATGCAAAACAACATTACCTCCTTTATAGTTGTAAGTTAAATATGACATTATTTGTTACGTGATATGAAAAATAAAACACTGGTGAATATATAAGATTACATTTTGTTTTGCAATATATTATTCAGTGTACCACTCTACGACCCAATATGACAAAATGGGTTATTATGTATAATATACATAATACTTTGCATAAAAATGAAGACAAAAATAGATTAGTTGCCAAATGAAAGGATATTTCAATAATTAATTACCTTTCTATTGGAAAAGTGGAAAAAATATTTCTGCTAAGTCACGAGCAAATGTTAGGTTTCTCACTCAACTCTATGAGTTTTCGAGTGTTGTTTAAATGCACTGTCTGTCACAATGAATAAGATATGTACATGAAATATTTTCAATTCACCGTTGAATCATGCCACTCATCCTAGATATCTCATTTTTAAATGATACGGAGAGGACTTGCATGTTTATATTATGCAGTTAATCTACTGGCTACATGTTTAATTTCCTGATGTTTTTTGTTTTTGTTTTGATCTATGATGATTCATGATGGAATTTGTATTGAATATTATAATATATTGTATGATCCTGTCTTCTTAAATTGACGAGTCCAAGTACCAAAAACTTTGGTCTGAGGACGATAAACAACAATAAAACAATAAAAACAATACACTACTTGTGGAATATGCCGTAGTTATAAAAGATAGCTAAAAAAATATTTCAATCCATGCTTGCATTTGGTTAATTAATGTCAAATATGTTTAACTAAAAGCGACTTCAAATTGGTATTATCGTATTAATCGAATTGAGCCTACTTAGCCACAATAAATTTTTAGACTCTCTTGACTTTTCAACAGTAAATATTTTTTTTATTATTTTCAGCTGAACTAACCGGAGGTGCTCATAAGAAACATGCATTGATACGAAGTTTAGGCGTTGTAGATGAGTGCTGTTACTTTGGATGCTCTTGGCGAACTTTGGCCAGCTACTGTGCAGAACCTCGAACAAAGAAGAGTAAAAAGAGGTAAATAATTTACTAACTTATTTATAAAAATCCAATGTTCTTTAAAGTATAATAATATATCGAAATAAATAAAACGCTTGTTTTATTTATTTCGTGTCATATATGGATTGACAATGTCCTCATACACTGAGATAAATACTAACGAAATTTCACAACGAATCATTGGTACGTACTATCAGATTAGGACCAGAGATCGTACAAACGATTCATTAGTACGAATCTGTAATATTAACTCTTCGCAAACAAGTTGTTGGTAAATTTACCAACGATTTGTTTTCGAAGAGTTAATATTATGGATTTATACCAATGAATCGTTTGTACAATCTCTGGTCCTAATCTGATAGTACCGTACCAATGATTCGTTTTGAGTATTTTTCTCAGTGTAAGACGAAAGACGTCTCTCTCACAAATTAAATCATTAGTAGAATAAAACGCTTGTTTTATTTATTTCGTGTCATATATGGATTGACAATGTCCTCATAAGACGAAAGACGTCTCTCTCACAAATTAAATCATTAGTAGAATAAAACGCTTTTTTTATTTATTTCGTGTCATATATGGATTGACAATGTCCTCATAAGACGAAAGACGTCTCTCTCACAAATTAAATCATTAGTAGAATAAAACGCTTGTTTTATTTATTTCGATATGGAATTCTACTACCTAAACACCGACACAGTGAATATAATAATATATTTATTTACATAATAAATGATTGTGATTCTTTTTACAAATATATTACAACAAAACATAATACAAGCCTATTTTAATTATATTATATTGGGATACATTCTTCTTTTTATTAAAGGTTACACAATTCTTGTTTTTTCAATCTTGATTTTTTTAAAACAAAGGGAGAAAAAAATCAATTGCCTGTTCCAGCCATAGTGATAATTCATTGAATATTGAACTTCGATGTCTCACATATTTATATTTTAAAATGCCTAACACCATTGATTATTCACATTAGGTACTCTCATTTCTGACACCATTTTCACCTACTTCGTAGTAACGTATAGGTAGTAATTTTATTTATAAAAACTCTTTATTAAATACAAAATACACATAGAATCCATATAACGTATATAAAAGCAGAACATACAAATGGCGTCTCAGTGCCACATGTCAATTTCTTCAAACAAATAATACGACTACATCATCTTATTTTCATTAAAAAAAAAAATGTAATTGACAATAAGTGTACCAGCAGGACTTTTATTTTTTCAGCTCTGGCGATGAAGATCTATTATACGACAGTTACGAAAAAAAAGAAGTACCGTCCATTACTTCAGATGTGGGGGTCATCAAGGAAAGCGAATTGGCAGCAATTGCCCCTGAGGTGGGAGACAGTCATCATAAGCCTGGTCGCATTGGGAAAAAGGGACGATATGGCCATAAGAGACGAAAAAGCCAAAAGGGTCGCAAAGGACGTAAACGGGAGCAGCGTCGTCGAGGTAGCAGAGTGCCTCGATGTCGATGCGAAACCCGTAAAAAACGTCCTAAAAAGGTGCTTCATTATGTGTATAAATTCAAATCCAGATTAAAAATAAATTATTGATGTAAAATAATTGTCGTTTCTAACAAATCCAGTCTTCGCGAGTGATTTAAGAATATTTTTTTTCATTACGGCATTTCCCACTACTGTAGTTTGGTGGCCAGTGGACTAATTGGACTTAATAAACATAAAGCTATATTCTCTGTGCCAGTAAAAGTAAGGAAATTCAGGATGGGTGGCATACCTTATAGCTTCATGTCAAGTAAAAGATCTTTAATTTATTTATCTCTTAAACTAAAATTTTATTGGATTCTTCTCTTATAATTAACGAGTACGGGTATTTACGAGATATAATACAAAATGAAATATATTTATTAATTAACTACACTAATTATGATAAATACATATTTTTAATTATTATTGAATTACCGAGAAGTAGAACGATGATATTATTTTATATTAATTTATAATTTTCGAAAAAGTTTACCAAATAAGTTTTTGTTACTAATAAGTATTATCGTATCATTTATTTTAGAAGAGTATTCTATCGCTCGTCAATGGGTTTACCGCAATCGATCGCGATTTAAAATAATCAACTAACGGAAGTGCATCATATTCATAGCATATTGAATAGGTACATTCAAAAACTATTTTCCTTTTGAAATGTTATTGAATGATTCAACTGAATTAATGTCGTCCTAAAATATTCGGTACCTATCTATACATTATCTAAAATAAGATTTATATTGGAGAGACGCATCTTATGCGCATTTAAAAGTGTTTACTTAAAATAATTTTTAATCTGGACTTTGAGTTTGACTAACCATTTCATTGTTTTCTCATAGATGTTAACTTTATTTACTTGTGGCATGCATAGTTGTGTTGAGTCAATATTATTGTGTTTTTATCGTATGAAAATTTTGTTTACAAAATATTTATTAATCCTAATATATTTTCACCGAAGATATTCTTAGGTATGTTATGTAAATTATATTATTATCACCTTTGTGCTGTAAAAGCAAAATCGAGAATATTCCAATATAAATACGACTGCTTGTTTAATTAATATCAATCAATTCTCATTCCATGATACCATCACGGCATTTTCCACATGTGGAGTTTTCCACTATTATTATCAATGATTTCAAACAAATAGACTTATTAATAAAATATTACACAAACGTTCATGAGCGAAATTCCTTTCAAATTGTGTGATAAATATTTCGTTATTAGAGCACTATTTGCAAGTGCTTGTATGAGAACTATAAATAATTGATTAAACGTGGTACCTACCTTATTATATTATTAACCTTATTCTGAAAATTTAATTAATCAATTCAATCTTTAAAATGAGATGTAAAATTGATTAATAACTTAAGAAATTATTTATTTGTATAAAATTTATCTAAAATTCCTGGGTACTCTCTCTAGAAAAAAAAAAATGGTGATAAATCTGTTTATCTAAAATAATGATTTATCACCCCACCAATGTGAGAAGTATATTCATCACCTAATCAGCTGATAAATATGTTCTCCATTAGATATCATCATCATTAAATTATATGGATATATTGGAAATAACTACTTAGTGATATCTTTTCATGGATGCATAATATCGTAGAGATGTTTGTGTCTAAGTTTTGACATTCATGACATTTGATGACATTTGGCCTGGAAATCATTTTTGTTATTGTATATCATACCTAATAATATTATTTATATAATACTTAATTATTGTCTGTTAATCTCAGTGTTACTACTCATTTCATTTTACTAAGTTATTGTACTATTTGTGCATGATTGTGTTGGGAATATTTGCTTTTTATGTATCACATGTGGTGTCTTTACGATGGGTTAGTGTTCTATTTTTTGTAAAAATTAATACATTAAAAAACCTACGAAAAAAGGTATCACGACAATCATTTTTTTTTCAAATTATATACTTATTTATAATTATATCTTAATTTTTTTTATCTATATGTTTAAGTTTAAATGAAGCCTAAAACAGTTGTCTAAAGTTGCTTTTACACAATGGAAATTTCTACTAGATAGTTATCAATAAATAAATGATCTATTATTAATAATAAATATGCATATTTTCTGAATTAATGACGAGTTATTGGTAGATATCATTAATTCTACAAAGTAAATATCCATATTAACTCCTATGAGCTCCTCTCTAAATGTCAATGTTTTGAAAAGAAAAGACGTCTTAAATATATCTTTTAAAATGTGAATTTAAGGAAGACATTTATATATTTTTTAAAATTAGTGTAGTTTATTTATATACATACTTAGTAATCTTGCTATGAATAAATGAATGGGAAAATTTTCAAATCTTTTTGCGATGCCACATTCAGGAGTAGGTGCATTGAATGAATTTATTTTTATTTTTTTTATAGATACTTATTGCTTTTTTATTTTCTTTTTTCAGGTTGAGTTAGAGAATATTAGAAGAAGTGCACCCGTATTTGGAACCGTCTCTCCTGAATATTTACGGTTACCAAGGACACTAGACGAGGTACCACCTTTATATCACGGAATGCAAGGATATTGAAGTCGTCTTGCCTTCATCTCTAACTGAGACGTATACCAACTCTCTGTCTACCATTACGAAGATATAAAGTAGTAGCAATCTAGCGGGCAAGATTTGAAAGTCACTAGTAGTAGTAAACTTAGTCCCGCTGAAGATCTCTGAAAAGACTGTGATACAAATACTTGTTCAACCGAATATAATACTATATACACCTATACCTTATGAAGAAAATATTATATGCACCTTATGGAGAAATTGTGTGGTTTGGTATGAATTTTTTTAAACTAGATATGCAAAAATATTATTTTTGATGGGTTCTATAAAACTGCATTTTCGGAAACAGTCGAATCCCACGAAATGTATGTGTAAAGTAGCCGAGATTTTCGAAGTGAGTAGGTATGTAATAAATTAGAAAAAAAAAAACAATTATATTTTGGGGCCTACTGAATTAAACTACAAATGGATTTTTTCATCTTATATCCAGGCCACTCAACTTATTTAAAGGTGAAATTAAGATATTTATATTCCTAGGAAATATTAATAAATTTAATGAAGTGTTCATTAGTACGTCAAGTTCCTTCTTCAAGTATAATAAGTGTTTGTATAATAAATAAATATTACCTTAGATCTTAAAATAAGAATATAAATATTTGTGGAAGAATGATTGCGTCATTTGATTCGTGTAAGTAGGTATAACTTTATCTAAATTATTTAGATTTTAATTTACATACTCAGTGCGATGTGTATTTTGTAAATAAACCATTTACATAGATTAGATTTTTCTAAATTAATGATAGATAAGATCAAAATATTTTGTATTTGATTTAAATAACTTATCGGTCTTTAATAATAAATACATGTTGTATGCGAATAAGTTTGACTATGTATGTAGTTTTGTGTCTTGTTTTTTTTTTTATGAAGAATAGAATAAAATACCTGCCAATAAAATGTTTTGGACGTTGTTTGTTGTTTGTATTTGTATTTTGTGTAGCTAATTTATTATATTAATTTATGTTTTTTGTTTATGAAAATATACAAAATATTTTACAACATTTTACTTATTTTTCTCATTGTGTGTCTACTCTATTTTCATCTATAACAAAAAAGTTTTGCTACTTACCTGAGTCGAAATTTTCCCTTGAAATAGGGTAAAAAGTTGATTTCATTCAAAATATAAATGATTTTTTTTACTTACATAAAAAAATGAGGTTTGTAAAAAGAGTTTTACCAAAAAGTTATAATATATACTCAATGGAGTTACAATAATAATAATAACATTTTATTCAATGAATTTATTTTACAAAAAATTACACAAGTTACGTAGCCTGTGCCGAGGCAGTATTTCAAGAATTCACATGGTATAATGTTTACATAAATTTGCTTTACAATCATCGTGCTTCTAAAATAGAAATCAACAAAAAAATATAGTAAGAACAGTAAATTTAAGAACATAATAGCCTAATACCTATCGAGAACTAAAAATACTCGGCAGAATTTGGGTTAATCTTGTTTCGATGGTAGTTAATCTCTAAGCTAATATGCCAAAAGTTGATAATATTATGTCAGATAACAACACGTCATTTTAGTTGTCTGCCAATGTATGTATGTATATTGTTATGAACCTACGCAGCTTACGCTACGTTGCTTTACAAGTTACTCACGAAGGCGTTAATAAGAATGTTCAGTTATAGAACCTATATTCTTTTATGTACACTTTTCACAAGCAGTATTGTGAAACTTTGGACCGGCAAAAAGAAAATAAAAGAAAGAAGAGAAAATATATATTATAGAAAGAAGAGAGAATATACCTATATAGAGAAAATATAATTTGAAAAATAATAAAAAAACGAACTAAATATTTAAAATACTTACAAATTATGGCAAAGTTAATTTGGCATTCCAGGAGTGCATGCTTTGCGAATACGCAACTTAAAATTCTGACACTGAATACCTACAGACCTTCCTAGACTTGCTAGCAGAGCATAAATACAAGCAGACTATAAAGAATTTTGCTTTTGCTCGTTGTTGCCATCAGGAATTGAATTATTTAGAAAATTGTTTTATTTTTCTTCTCCTTAGAAATATTTGACATCCAATCTTCGTTAATATGAGACGACCTGCCCCAAAACATACTCATGAAAATAAACCTCCAATTTATATCTCTTTTTTTCAATTTTGGGCCGCCTATTGTAGTTGTAGTGTGTGTTTTTTTTTTTTTTTTTTTTCTTAAAAGGTCAAGGGACCTTACATCCCTTGTGTCACTGCGACCATAACAGATCTATTGTGACATCCTTCTGTGTCATATCTCACTCTCAAGACCTAGGTGCGTCATGTAGCTCACTATTTGTCTTGGTGTGAGAAGTCTCACTTTCTCAGAGTCCAGCAGTGGACCTCCGAGGATGTGACTTCGGTTGCGAGCGAGTGCGTCACAGTTACAGAGGATGTGGATAGGTGTCTCATTATCCTCTGAACAAAATCTGCAGACTGGGGTATCTGACAGTCCTATTTTTGTCATGTGTTTCCGTAGTCTGCAGTGTCCCGTCAAGGTCCTGGTTAGAATCCTTATTTGTTTTTTATTAAGTTTTAGAACTTCTGTGGTGAACTTCCGCGAGTACCCTATCATTAGTTCCTTCGCGTGTTTCAACCCTATGCAATTGGACCAAATTTCGTGGCTCTGGTCCATGGCCCAGTTTCTTAGACTAAGCTTGATAGTGCTAAGCGGTAATCCGCATATGGGCTCAGGACCTACTGGTGGCTCCTCAGCGCCAGTTCTAGCAAGTTCATCAGCAGCTTCGTTGCCCATGACTCCACAATGCCCCGGTACCCAAACCAGCCTTACCGCGTTTTTCTCGCCTAGGCGATTCAGAACCTGTATGCATTCAAAAGTTAGTTTAGATCTCACCTCTACAGAACCTAGGGCTTTAAGCGCCGCCTGGCTATCTGAGAGGATATTAATCTTTTTGTTATGATATGATCGGTGAAGGTTCATATGAGCGCACTCCATAATTGCGCTCATTTCAGCCTGGAAAACAGTAGCATATTCTCCCAAGCAGACCGATTTGCTCAACCTAGGGTGGACGCCAAAGATTCCAGATCCTGCCCGACCATCTTTTTTGGATCCATCTGTGTACCATACAATGTCTCCATCTCGAAAGGTGTAGGGATCATTCTCTCGCCATGTCTCTCTTTCAAGTATGTCTATTGTGTAGTATTTAACAAAGCTGTAAGCCACATTCATGGTATCTGTGGGCATATCCATGATGGGTGCTTTGTGGAGGTCTGAATATAATCCTCTCATTATGCTGGAGCGCCAATTGTTCCTACCTCCCTTTGCCGCCCGTATCAATGCCATGCGAGCCTCCTTTTGCACATGTACGTGCAATGGGCTCAAACACAACATCGCCTCTAGGGCAGTCGTGGTTGTTGAGGACATAGCGCCCGTTGTGAGAAGACATGCAAGTCTCTGAATCTTGTTCAGGACATTTATGCATGTCTTCTGCTGAGTTTTCTTGTGCCATACCACACAGCCGTAGGTGATCATTGGTCTAACCATAGCTGTGTAGAGCCAGAGGGCTTGCCTCGGTTGAAGGCCCCATTTCAACCCAGCTATCCTATAGCTCGTACCTAGAGCTATTTTTGCTTTCTTGGTGATGTGTTCCAAGTGTGGGTTCCATGTCAGTCGTTGATCCAGGATTAGACCCAAATATTTAACTTCCTTGGAAAATGTTATAGTCTTCCCGAAGAGAGTTGGTGCTTTAAGTCCACCCAGCTTCCTTTTGTTGGTAAATGGGACTATAACAGTCTTGTTGGCGTTCACTGAGAGACCGTAGTCTTTACACCAGGTTTCCACCAATTTCAGAGCTTTTTACATTTGGCTGGAAACGGTGCCTTGGAATTTTCCTACAACCGTAATTACCAGATCATCTGCATAGCCCTGTGTGTTAAAATAAGCATTATTTAGCTTCCATAAAAGACTATCGACTACGATGGACCATTCCAAGGGTGATAAAACACCTCCTTGAGGACATCCTCTCGCAATTCGAACATCCAATGTTTTGTCTAAAAGGGTCGTTTTGACAGTCCTATTTGACAGCATCGCTTCGATCCAATTAAGCGTCGTTTGGTCGATGCTCCTTTCAGTCATGCTTTTAAGTATGACATCCGTTGAGGTGTTATCAAAAGCTCCCTCAATGTCTAAGAAAGCGCATAGGGCAATTTCTTTGTCCTCTATGGCTTTTTCCAGTCTGTCTGTTAGTTCGATCAGAGCGGATTCTGTAGATTTGCCTGTTTGATAGGCATGTTGTTTAGCATGTAGGGGTTTTATCTTGAGATATTTCTCCCTTATGTATAAATTTAGCACTTTCTCCATTGCTTTAAGCAGGAAGGAGGTAAGGCTAATTGGCCTGTAGGATTTAGGCTGTGACTTATCTTTGTCTCCGGCCTTGGGTATGTACGTTACCCTAACCTTAGTCCAATCCGTCGGTATGTATCCCCACGCAAAGCTTGCTCTGAAGATTTTAATTATTACAGGCAATGCTTTTTGCACCCTGCTGCAGTAAGGCAGGAAAAATGCCATCTTCCCCTTCAGATTTATATGGCTGAAAGCTGTCAATAGCCCACGAAACCTGATTGGGTCTGAATATCTCAGACGCTCTTCTCCAGTCTTCAATGTCCGGTCTGGACTTTTTTGTAGTCTGTGTTTGTAGAGTGTCCAATTCAGTGATATTCGATCCTGGAAAGTGAACCTGTGCCATTAGCTTCAGGGTCTCCTCTACATTCTCGGTAAACGTTCCATCGGTCTTTCTTAATAGACCTAGATAGGATGGAGGTGCTTTTGACAATATCTTGTGGATTTTGGCTACATGCGAAGGACCATTGATCTCTTCGCAGAACCTCCTCCAAGACATTCTCTTAGCCTTCCTTAGTTCACGATTGAATTCCGTAAGGGCCTGTTTGTAGGATTCCCAGTCACCATTGATTTTAGCTCTATTGAAGAGTCTCCGGGATTCTCTCCTTAGTAGATTCAATTTTTCATTCCACCAAGGTACCTTGCGGTTTGTATTGATGGTTTTTAAGGGACAATTGTCTGTGTATGCGTTCAACATACACAAATTGAGATCCCCTACCGCTGATTCAATCTGCTCGATTGATCTAACAGTTTTTGTCACATTTTTTATGCTTTCCTCTAACTGGTGCCTGTAGCCGTCCCAGTTAGTAACCCTGGGGTTCCGGTAAGATTCAGATTCTCTTGCTTTGTTAGCTAGGACGTTGAATCTGATGTATTTGTGGTCTGACATAGTTATATCCCCACAGACATATCAGTCTCGTGTGCGGTCCACTAATGACTCTGCGCAGATAGTAATATCTAATACCTCTTCTCGCACTCTAGTGACAAAAGTTGGAGTGGCGCCACTATTGAGTGTATGCAGTTTGTTCGTTAGGAGGTAATCATATAGTATTTCACCTCTATGATTCGTATCCGTGCTTCCCCAAGTAGTATGATGGGAGTTACTGTCGCATCCTAGGATCAATTGGGCTCCCTGGTCAGCGCAGTAGTCCACAATTGGGGCTAATTGCAACGTTGGGTCATCTTTTTCTCCAGGCAGGTACGCAGAACATATTACTATTCTTTGGGATTCCTGTCCAGGGAGTGTTATATATGCTGCTACCAGATCATCCGTGCAGATTTCCGGTATTGGCAGAAATTTAATGTTTTGAGCGAATATAATACAGGCTCTTGGTCTATCTCCGTTGGTGGTGTATAAAACCCTGCCCGCGGTTCTAAGTCCTGCAACCGTATTTTTGATGATCCACGGTTCTTGTATCAGAGCCACGTCCAATTTCTCCCGTAGCATTTTTTCGGAGAGTAATGCGGAGGCAGCCTTCGCATGGTGTAGGTTTATTTGAATTATCTTGAACGTGGCTTGATTAATGGAATGGTTGGGTGTGGAAGTTTGGAGAGGGAGGTGGTCAGAGGAAGGCGTTGTGCCTTGTGGAAGGTTAATAGGAAAGGGTTTGGACATGATTTTTGGATTTGGGTGGATAGGGTGAGGGAGGGTTATTTAGAGGCTTCATCAACGTGCCTTACGGTGGGAGAGGGCTGTTGAGCACCTCTCCTCTTCCGCGAGCCCCTGTTGCGTCGCCTTTTGTTGGGGAGTTCCTTGGGGTCCTCTCCAGCTGAAGTATTGACCTGCTTCTGCCTGAGTAGGGTCAGTGTTCCTTTCTCGGAAGCCGCCGTCCCCACCGACACAGGTCTTTCTTCTGTCGGGGTGGCATTTGGTACATTTCCGCTGGGGCCAGGCAGGGTCTCGGTCTCCACGGCAGGGCAGACAGGTCCTTTCGGATCCTTAGACTGCTCCACTGCGGAGGTTCCGATCCTCACATCCTGAAGCCCTGGGATCTGCTCCCTGCCAGTTTGTGCCCTTACACGTATGTGTATGGCTCCAAACCCAAAGATAGGCCTGAACTGGATCTTCATTAGTCCCTCGAGGGCGGCATTGTCAAAGGAAAAAGTTACCGTTTGACCCTTTCCCTCGTGGGCACTTCGGTTAAGGATTCTCCATCCTAGGCAGTTCAGGCCTATGTTCTGCACATCAAGTCGGTTCAGCAAGACTCTTGTCTCCAAGGGGGAACCCGGAATCCATGCTGTTCCGAAGATAGGCTTGGGCATGTCTTGTTCATCCATAGCCCGTAGACAAGCCCCTTCATACGGCCTCAAACTTTCGACGCAGCTAGCCAGCCACGACCTGCTGCGATCATCGCCGCAGACCACGATCAGCCAACCCGCCCGAAAGTGAGTTCCCAGAAATCTTGGGCCCATTCCACTGCCCGAGATTTCATCCACTTTTTTGAGTATTGATTCTGCAATCAGTCTCATCTCTTCATCATTCAGGCTTTTGTTTATGTCCCGAATGCCTACTCTAATAGAGCAAGCTATATCTTTGAAGCTGGGACCTGAGGTGTCTCCATGCTTTCTGATTTTTTTGCCCTCTCTTGGAGGCTCCTCCGTAGAGCGTGGCCTCTTGCTAGCCCTCTTCTCCTTGGAGTGGGCCTCCGAAGCGGGTTTAAAAGGTTTTATGCAGAGGGTCATTGCCTCTTCACGGCTCCTGCCCTCTACAAGAAGTTTCTTTAACCGCCTTCTCGCTGCTCCCGTCAGGTAGGGCCTAGTGTGCCTCTTATCTTCCAGTTGCATAGAGTGGTCAAGTGACTTTATGTCTCCTTTTTCTGTGGATGCGGAGGTATCAGGTATATCCTCCACATCCTTCTTTTTTGTTGCAGAGGTGCTAGGTGCCTCCTCTACATCCATTTTCTTCTTTGTGGAGGTGCCAGGTGCCTCCTCCACATCTATGTTCTTCTCTATGGAGGTGCCAGGTGCATCCTCCATTTCCATCTTTTTCACTGTGGAGGTGCCATATACATCCTCCACAGCCATCTTCTTCGTGTCCTCAATAATCTTTTCCATTTTTTGTTTTTCATTTTCCATATTGTTCCCACGAGAAGCTAGGGAAATAAACGTCCACCCCTACAGAGCCCCGCATGTAGAGGTAAGGCTATATATCGCCCTGAGGTCGCCTGGTATCAGAGAGCCTCCGTTAATGACTAACCTACCCGTTAGCCACGCATCCATCGGCACGGGTCGGATGACACCTTAGATTGGGGTTTTTGGATAAGAAGGTTGGCTCCTTCCGGAGTGATGGGAACTTGTGTGACGGGATGGGAGTACTCTTTTAGGAGAGAGAATAGGATTCAGGTGTAGGTTATACCTTACATGCTGGAGTGACATGCAGAGGCATTCTGTTTGGTCCACGACTCCTTATTGATTATTCGGAGTAGCCATGACAGGGAACGAATCCTGAGTCACGGGTTCCCCCAATCCGCCACCCAGGGGGACGCGCTTGGTAGGGGTGACTTCCCCCCCAAGTGTAGTGTGTGTTTGTTTTATTTTATTTTTTTGAGAAAGAATACTGTTATCACCGTCCCAGAACAGAGCAATCTAGTGGGACGGTGTAATTTCCCTGTCTTGCGTGAATCAATTAGCGACGTACACGGTCAGGCGGGCCGGGGGTGGCCTGATATGTGACCCTATTTTATACAAAGACCAACATACCTAATTTATCCATTTTTTGGTCCCTGTGAGAGCTGCCCCTGGCTCGCTCATCTGAGATCCCTATAGGGAGCCCATGATGAGTTTGATAAGAAGAAAGAGTGGTATGTGTTGTCCATAATAATTTAAAATATATTGTGAAAATTGTCAAATGTACCTATTGTAAGAGGGGAAATAAAAGAATTTCATTTCATTTCATATTAAAATTTTATTTTGAGAACGAGATAAATAAGTTAAGATGGTTTGGGCACGTGGAAAGAATGAATGAGGACAGAATGACTAAGAAGATATATTTGGCTGAGAGGAATGGTGCTCGGAGACGCGGACGTCCGAGGATTAAATGGCAAGATCATTTAAATCAAATCCTACAGGACGGTCACGTGTTGAGCACATTGAACGGGAGAGCATGCATGAGGAATTGTATGACAGTGACGGAAGCGAAAGATGTATGCAAGGATAGAAGGAAGTGGCGCTCGATCCTTTCTGCCTACCCCGCGAGGGAAGCGGCGTGATGGTATGTATGTATGTATGTAATGTTCCCATGATACACAGATTTAAATATTACATTAATACACAAAAAGGATCTGGATTCGAAATAAATCCAAATACATCCACAGACCCCCTCACAGTTAGCAATATACTTGTGTTGTGAAGGTGAAATAGGTTTGCAGCGAGTGAAATCGAACTCGGGACTCTCTATTAAAATTCTAAGACTCTATCAAGACCCGCTCATTGTAGGTACTTATGAGACTTGACACAAATGTAGGTAGGTATATAAAGTTTTGCTGTTCTAAGAAAATAAATGCATACACCATAGCACTTCAGAGTGGACTGGAGAACATATTCTCTGGAGTAAATGGGATGAGAGATTTTGCTCTCGTGACTTATATCTACTTCCATTAGGGCCACTATGAGAACTTATCCTTGAGACAATAATCCGAGTCTACCATATTCATTTGTTGTTTAGGTACTAATTAATATGTAGTATACACTTATAAGCACATATTTATTAAAGCATCTTTTGTATATAACTTCTTTGTTTTACTACGTAGTTATTTATAAGTACCTACATCAAAAAATGAGTAAAGGTATACTTAATGAAAGAAACATGTGCTGTGTTGTTTTAAAGTGAATTTTGAATCCTCAAAAATACGTTAAATCTATCTACATGTACAATAAAAATAAAATAAAATAATCTTTATTGTGGACTAAACAAAATAGCACAAATGGCGGGTTTATTGCCATTAGGCAATTTCTACCAACCAACCAAATGTGAGAGAGATACAAGACACAATTAAAATTGATGTACATAGCCAAGTACACAAAAGAAAAAAAAAAAAAACAATAAAAAACAAATATAATATATATAGGTACATACAACCAAAGTAGGCATATGCACCAAAAACAAAAAGCATAACAAAACAATATAAATAGATCAAACACAATCACAAATATACACATATATGTATATAATATATATAAGGGTGAGGGGAGGGAGGGGAAGGGATATGGTTAAGTTGAGTTATTGAGAGAGATAGTGATGTTTCAGTCTGCTTTTGAATATAGAAATAGTAGGAGCAAGTCTGATCAATAAAGAGGTAAATCATTCCATAACCGAGCTGCATGTATAGTGAATGAAGATGTAAAGAAGGATGATCTGTGAGTGGGAATGGTCAACGTACCAAGTGCACCAGAACGAAGAGGCAAACCATGAGATGCCAAAGGTGTAAAACGAGACTTTAGGTAGTACTACATCTGGTAGACAATCTATCAGATGTAGTCCATTACCTATCTACAAGCTGAAACATAAAGTTAAACTAGTGTGAACGCTCTTTACAGCCGCCACGTCCGCAGCGCGCCATAGTATTCTTCTATTTAGTTGGTACCACTGTGTTAGTGTTTTTATATCATAGACAATGTATTTTGTCATAATTTTTGGTGGGTTTGACGCAGTGTGACCAGATTTGGTAGTTTCCTACTTTTTTGGTAGTTTTTGAGGCATTGGCAAAAATGTTTAGTAGTTTTTTTTTCTTTGGTAGTTTTTAGTAGTTTTTGGTAGTTTTTTAGTAGTTTTTGGTAGTTTTTTGGTAGTTTTTGTATTCAGTCGGTAATTGGTAGATAAATTATCGGGTACTTGGGAAAATACCCGATACTTATTGATTCAAAAATAATTGTCGGTACAAGTAACGAGTACATTTTAGAAAAAGGTACTGCGTGAAAATATTGTTGAAGAAAACCGAGGAGTTTTTGAAATACTTCAAATTCCTATACCATTTTGAAAATTCGGCGACGGGGGGGTAGAAATCTTCGTGAAAAGAAAAGTATCCGATATTGATCATCGTCGGTACAAATACCGGGTACATTTTAGAAAAAGGTACTGCTTGAAAATATTGTTGAAGAAAACCGAGGAGTTTTTGAAATACTTCAAATTCCTATACCATTTTGAAAATTCGGCGACGGGGGGGTAGAAATCTTCGTGAAAAGAAAAGTATCCGATATTGATCATCGTCGGTACAAATACCCAGTACATTTTAGAAAAAGGTACTGCTTGAAAATATTGTTGAAGAAAACCGAAGAGTTTTTGAAATACTTCAAATTCCTATACCATTTTGAAAATTCGGCGACGGGGGGGTAGAAATCTTCGTGAAAAGAAAAGTATCCGATATTGATCATCGTCGGTACAAATACCCAGTACATTTTAGAAAAAGGTACTGCAAGAAAATATTGTTTAAGAAAACCGAGGAGTTCTTGAAATACTTCAAATTCCTATACCATTTTAAGAATTTACTAGTTTTTGGTAGTTTTTGACTTCGCCATTTAGTAGTTTTTGAAAATAAAATCTGGTCACACTGGTTTGACGGGTTTGACATTTCTTGTTCCACGTCAATTGGCGAATTCGCCGGATTGATGTTATTTTTGTGGATTTTTCGACAAAAATTCATTCTTATTACATCAAAAAAGGTAATTATTTATGATGGAGAATTTATTGCTCAAAAGTCTATTTATTATGAGATAAATTTATTGATTTTATTAACTAAAATCTTTATCTGTAACGCAGTGTAAGTACGACTATGATGTCTAATTTTTAAGTCCTAATTTTTACACGTTTCAGTTTTGTAATGAGGTTAAATTGTGTAATAAAGATTTGTTGTTTTCATTTTTGAATGAGCAATTTTTTTTCAATATTTGAAACATTGTGCAAACTTCATCTGAAGGTAGTGCAATGTACTGAAAGGTTGATGTTATAAGTTAGGTTTGGTTTTTACAGTGAATTTATAACAGAATCATCATGGGGTCTGTGGAACAACCTTGTTACACTATCATCAACTGGCCTACAGACTCTGAGCCATTCAATGAAATGCAGTTGAAGATGGATTTAGGTATTAATTTTGTATACTTTTCAATTAAAAAGAAAATGTTAGCGATGTAGAATGATGCTTCATCTTAAGACACCATCGCATATTTTTTGAATTGCAGAAAAGGGTGATGTGAAGACCAAAATTGAAGCTTTGAAAAAGACTATAAACATGATTCTGTCAGGAGAAAAATTACCCAATCTTCTGATGATTATTATAAGGTTTGTCTTACCGCTGCAAGATCACACAATCAAGAAACTTCTGTTGATATTCTGGGAGATAGTTCCTAAAACTACACCCGATGGTAAACTGTTACAAGAAATGATTCTGGTGTGTGACGCATACAGGAAGGCAAGTTAAAAACAATTGATTACTTTTTTTTTATTAAATTCCTTTTCCTCCCTTTATTTTCAACCGAAATTATTAAGATAATGTATTTAACAGATAAATAATCTAATTATCTTTATATTGTAATCATATATGGATAATAAATGTATGTTATTCACATATTTATTTATTTATTTATTCTTTTTGCACATCATCATTACATAACAGTGTTGTTCTTTATTATTAGGAAACAGTTTTATTTGTAAACATATTTGATATCAACAAGTTTTATTTGTAATATTTACATGGTTATATACAAATGTTTGTATTCAACTAATGGGATAATAGAGCTTTAAGTAACTCGTTAACAGAGCACTATCAAGCTTAGTCTAAGAAACTGGGCCATGGACCAGAGCCACGAAATTTGGTCCAATTGCATAGGGTTGAAACACGCGAAGGAACTAATGATAGGGTACTCGCGGAAGTTCACCACAGAAGTTCTAAAACTTAATAAAAAACAAATAAGGATTCTAACCAGGACCTTGACGGGACACTGCAGACTACGGAAACACATGACAAAAATAGGACTGTCAGATACCCCAGTCTGCAGATTTTGTTCAGAGGATAATGAGACACCTATCCACATCCTCTGTAACTGTGACGCACTCGCTCGCAACCGAAGTCACATCCTCGGAGGTCCACTGCTGGACTCTGAGAAAGTGAGACTTCTCACACCAAGACAAATAGTGAGCTACATGACGCACCTAGGTCTTGAGAGTGAGATATGACACAGAAGGATGTCACAATAGATCTGTTATGGTCGCAGTGACACAAGGGATGTAAGGTCCCTTGACCTTTTAAGAAAAAAAAAAAAAAAAAAACGTTAACAGACTAAATACAAAATCATATATGAAAATTAAACAGTGTTTTAATATTACATTTTAAAACTTATATTAAAATAAATTTTCACAATTCTAACGCACAAACTTTAAATTTTACTAATAGGCTTTTATTATGTATTTATTTTATTAATTTCCACTGTGTAATGTTTTTATTTTTTTGTTTGTGTAATACCTACTTATCATATTGCGTAAATAATATTTGTAAACCTTAGTTGTCAATGGCCAGTGTGCTATTTATGATATATAAATAAATAACATTATCCGAGTCTATATAATGAAATTTATATGAAAAAATAAGTAAATTGCTTTAAAAATAATCTTTAACCCTGTCGATTGAAATAAATTATCTAGTAATGGTCAGCTCAGTCTGTTTTCTGTTACAGAACTTGCAGCACTCAAATGAGTTATTTTGTGATGCTACATTATGTTTCTTTTACATTACAGGACTTGCAACACCCAAATGAGTTCCTTCGTGGTGCTACATTACGTTTCCTGTGTAAACTGAAGGAACCAGAGTTACTGGAGCCTTTGATGCCTGCTATTCGAGCGTGTCTTGAGCACAGGCACTCTTATGTCAGGAGGAATGCTGTCTTAGCCATTTTCACAATATATAGGTAAATATATATATTTTTTATAAGTAGTGTATTTAGTTTTCAAATTTTGCAAATTTTTAGAATGGATTTCTTTAAACCCAAGATTTGATGCAAAGTACATATTTTATTATTACAACTAACTTGTGCAGTATCCAGGTGGGCGATGAATCTCCTTCAATATAGCTGCAACATTTCTTTGTTAATATTTTGCCCATTAATCAACATGACCATCTCTGAAAAGTAGATAGCCCCTGGGTTCATAGCATGTAGTGAACATTTATTCTGTGCTGATTCATGTTTGTTTTCAGGAACTTTGAATTTCTGATTCCCGATGCACCAGAATTGATTGCAACATTTTTGGAAAATGAACAAGACATGTCTTGCAAGAGGAATGCTTTCCTTATGCTCCTCCATGCTAATCAAGACAGAGCCTTGGCTTATCTCTCTGCTTGTCTAGATCAAGTTCATAACTTTGGTGACATTCTACAACTTGTTATTGTGGAGCTCATATACAAGGTAACTATGCTGGGATTGTCTCACATATATTTTAAAATTTCTTTTGTCTTTTCTCACTACCTCTAGAGATCTTAAAGATGGTCCATTACCTAGCCATCGCAGCTGTGTCTGTCTCTGTGCCTGCAAGAGAGTTGGTTATTGGTTCCACCATCGTCAGAAATCCTAGAAGCAGCAATGGACAAGGATTTCTCAAGAAAGTCCTTGGTGTAATGGGTGTCTCACATAACTAGGATAAGGGAAAGAAGGTTATGTATAGTTTTTAATATACAGATATAATGATTGCTAATATTTTTTAAAGGTCTGCCACTCCAATCCCCTGGAAAGATCTAGATTCATCCGGTGCATCTACAATTTGGTGAACTCCTCAAGTGCAGCTGTGAGATATGAAGCGGCTGGCACACTTGTTACGTTATCCACAGCACCAACTGCTATCAAGGTAAATTATTTTACTTTAGCAAAGAGTTTAGTAAAGCTATTTATAGTGTTTATATACTTATATTTTGATTTCGTACTGTTAAATAATATTATTCACTGCACATTGGTTAAAGTAGTATAAAAAATTCCCACGATAGCTATTTTGGCCAATTGGCTCTTCAGGCCTGCCCGTGTAGACAATTTTGCATTGAATATGCAGATAAAAAGGAGTCTACGACTTTGAAATATTTGTGTTTTACAACAATTTTACATATAAATACATATATACAATCAATATATGGGGGCAAGTTTATCACAGAAATTTCCTCCAGCTAACCAAGTAGTTCTCTAAATTGTTTATCTTTTTGTATATATTTATATAGTCGTTAGTGTAAGGCCTTTGGGTATTGGTTGGCTGGTTCATTAGATGGAGAAAGAAATATTTAATAACAAGTTCTTGTTTCTTTTTTATTTTACAGGCTGCTGCATCTTGCTACATCGAGCTCATTGTCAAAGAAAGTGATAATAATGTGAAGTTGATTGTCTTGGACAGACTGCAGGCTCTCAGAAATGGTACTCTGGTAGGCAGAGGTACCGATGTTAATGATAACAGCGGAAGCAGGGTTATGCAAGATCTTGTCATGGATGTGTTGAGAGTCTTGGCCAGTCCTGATCTTGAAGTTAGGAGAAAAACTTTGGCACTTGGTAAATTATATAATTTATTCAAATTGCTTATGTTCACAATATCAATTAATCTGTCACCCTTTATGCTCCTTTTAGGAACACAGAGTGAAAGCCAGGCCCCCTTCATACAAAACTTCCAATCAAGTTGTCTCTATTATGAAAGAAGATCATCATAAATGGGGGACAAATAAACAATGCTCTCTTTGGCCACCTATCATTGAACATTATTGTTATCTTACTGACAATAATATTATGTTTTTTGTTATTTTAGCTATGGATTTGGTATCATCGCGTAATATTGAAGAGATGGTACTCTTGCTGAAGAAAGAAGTTACAAAAACGCATAATGTAGAACACGAAGACACTGGTAAATATAGACAACTCCTCGTGAGAACACTTCATAGTGCTTGCATTAAGGTGAGTTCCTTTATGATGACCTTTACTAATAAACCTTTTGGTCAAAGGGAGATCACACTGTCAATTATTGGCTGAATTAAAATATGATCATAGTGTTGTAGTACTCATCATTGTTTATAATATATGTGAAAAGTACATGAAATTGTGTTGAAAAAACTTTGAATGTTACTGGAAAATAGCATAACATGACATGTAGTTAGTTTATCAACAATCATAAATTAAAATGAAACAAAATTTTTAGTGATTGGACTTGAGACTGTTAATTTGCAAGCTTGTTATCGAAAGCCTCTGTTCTAATCGTCAGGTTAATGTAAAGACTTAACATTTGCTCGACAATATGTTACGACTATATTGGTCTTATGATGAGGGTGGAAGCTTTTGAAATCCAGCTTGCAAATTAATATAGTCGCAAGTAGAATTAAGAAATATTATGTTCCATTCTAATTTCTTATTACAATATGTAACTACCAACAGGAGTTGTCAGTCGATGAATTAAACTATAAATTATTGTTATGTAACCCCAATACAGGTGCATTGTACCTAGTGGGGCAGCAACACCAACGCATTGTTAATTGTTACATAAATAATTGTGGTATTATTTATATAAATGTGAAGTAAATATTTTATGAATAAAGAAATTATGAATTATGAAAAAATTGCCACTTATGAAAGCTTACGTTGTCACCATCAGGTAAATGTTGTCATTTTATTTCAGGAAAATATTTAACATTACCTACTTAATATTAATAGTTTTTCACGTGTATTTCATGTATTGCATTTTCAAGTAGGTATATAAATATTTCAGGAAATATTTCCAATTCTATACTAATATGTATTTTCAAAACATATCAATCTAATATTTTCAAAACATTTCACTGTAATAAAAAGTATATTTTATCAGTTTCAAAAAAAAAAAAATTTCTTATTTACTATTATTATATGTCGTGTGGATGTCGGTGGATGTCGGTGGTGGATGGCGCCCGTAGTGGCTGCCTGAAACCTCTGACGTCTCATTTTTAAAAATTTAAATATTATCTAATAATGATTCAAAATAACAAAATTTTTATACAGTGTTTTTGGTTTCAATAGTTTTATAAAGATAGCCCGTAGTGGGGTGTCGGTGGATGGCGCCCGTAGTGGCTGCCTGAAACCTCTGACGTCTCATTTTTAAAAATTTAAATATTATCTAATAATGATTCAAAATAACAAAATTTTTATACAGTGTTTTTGGTTTCAATAGTTTTATAAAGATAATTGTTTTTTAAGTGTTAAATTACTTTCAAACTAATTAAAAATTACAAATTTAAAAACAAATGTTTTAGTGGATAAAATTTGTGACAAATAATAATACCTACATTGGAACTCATATTTGCTTGCTTCATATTTCAAATTTGTGACAATTAGAAATGCATAAAAAATTTTTAACAGTTAAATTAAATTCATAAAACATGCTATAACTTAATAAATAACAATAAATAAATTAAAAAAAAACTGAAAATGCGCCCTTGCGGTGGTTTGTACCACAAAACGGCGCTCAATAAATGGTCCAGATTATTATTATTATTATTATTATGTAACTACCAACAGGAGTCGTCAGTCGATGAATTAAACTATAAATTATTGTTATGTAATTTCTTATTACAATATGTAACTACCAACAGGAGTTGTCAGTCGATGAATTAAACTATAAATTATTGTTATGTAATTTCTTATTACAATATGTAACTACCAACAGGAGTCGTCAGTCGATGAATTAAACTATAAATTATTGTTATGTAATTTCTTATTACAATGTAACTACCAACAGGAGTCGTCAGTCGATGAATTAAACTATAAATTATTGTTATGTAATTTCTTATTACAATATGTAACTACCAACAGGAGTTGTCAGTCGATGAATTAAACTATAAATTATTGTTATGTAATTTCTTATTACAATGTAACTACCAACAGGAGTCGTCAGTCGATGAATTAAACTATAAATTATTGTTATGTAATTTCTTATTACAATATGTAACTACCAACAGGAGTCGTCAGTCGATGAATTAAACTATAAATTATTGTTATGTAATTTCTTATTACAATGTAACTACCAACAGGAGTCGTCAGTCGATGAATTAAACTATAAATTATTGTTATGTAATTTCTTATTACAATATGTAACTACCAACAGGAGTTGTCAGTCGATGAATTAAACTATAAATTATTGTTATGTAATTTCTTATTACAATATGTAACTACCAACAGGAGTCGTCAGTCGATGAATTAAACTATAAATTATTGTTATGTAATTTTTCTAATTCTTGTATTGCGTCATAAAAGTAATATTTTGTTTATTGTATTTCAGTTCCCTGATGTAGCTGTGACTGTAATCCCAGTCCTGATGGAGTTCCTCTCAGATACAAATGAGTTGGCTGCTTCCGATGTGTTGGTATTTGTAAGGGAAGCTATTCACAGATTTAGCAATTTGAAATCATTGATTTTGGAGGTAAGTTTATGCAATAGCTAAAAGAACCGCCCACCTACTTCACCTTAATGACACAAGCAAATCGCTTATTTAGAGTGTGTTTGGATTTATTTTAAATCAAAATTAACCTTACAAAAATAATATATAAAAAATCTTAATATTTTGCCTTCAATAAAACACCTACAAATAATATGAAGGTGTTTTTGATTATCATTGGATAGTAAATATGTACCTACTCATCATATCTGTTTAATAATTATACACATTATGGTTGGAATGACCATCAAACACTAATAATGTAATACAAATTTTCAAATTGTCCTGAGCCCGTAGACAAACCGTACTTAGCGATCGAATACTAGCGAACTTTTCGACAATCTACCTACATGTACCATATAATTATGCGTTATTGTTGCAATTATAGTCGAAAATTCGTTTGTAGTCGATCGCCAAGTGCGTGTTTGTCTAGGGGCTCTGGGTCTGGTTGTTACATGTAACTACGTGTGTTTAATGTTCTGTATGTACCCATAATACAAAATTCATATCTATGTAGTTTGAGACCAACTCGATAAGTGTGAATTGTCTATGTATGCTATGTTATATTCATTTCATTTTATTATTTGAATTTCAGTATTTTAGCAGGATAGATTGATAAAAGTGGTCAAACATGATAGATGATCACTACTGTTTATCATCAAATTGATTTGTTGATCTTATTATTTAATTATTTATTTATTCATTCTTTACTGTACATGGATAACAAACAATTACATAAAAGGTATACATTCAAGTTAGATACAATCAACATACAGAAGATGAGTTTATCGCAAAGGTGCGATCTCTTCCAACTAACCCAAATGGGTTTTTATGTAACTGATGACTTGCAAAAATAATGAAATAATAAATAAATAATAAAAGTAATGGTATAGATAGACAGATAAAAGTAATTCATTTTCAAATAAAATATTCAAACTTGAATCACTATGTTCATTTGTTACATTAATTTAAATTACGCTATCGCGATTTCAGTGCACTTGCACCATTGACGAGCTTTTCAAGACTCAATGTTGCAAGTTTCAACGTCAATGGTGCAAGTGCACTGAAATGGCGATAGCGTAATTTAAATTAATGTAACAAATGAACATAGTGATTCAAGTTTGAATATTTTATTTGAAAATGTCTCGTAATTGTTACATAGTTAATGCCTCTAAAATAAGTGAAAAAGTAATTCAATTTCAACAGAAATTACTAGAATGGTTCCCCATGATGCGTTCTCTGAAAGTGCTGCGCTCAGCTCTTTGGCTCTTGGCTGAGTTCTGTGAAGGATTAGAAGGTGCTCAGGTTGTATTGGAGGTCATCAAGAACTGTTTGGGAGAACTGCCATTGGTTGCAGAGGAGACCAAATCTTCTCCACCCAAGGAAAATGCCCCCGTTGCAGTAAAGAGTGCAACAAACACCAAACAACTGGTCACATCAGATGGAACATATGCCACACAATCTGCATTTAGTGTCGCTCAGTAAGTTCACATAATATCCTTGAATTAAACATTTAACTACTTCAAAATAGGAAACTGTAGTGTGAAAAATGTAATGAAACAGGGCGAGATGAGGTTTCTTGAAGACTGAGTCCAGTGTATATGACATTGGTACCTACTGGTGGGCAATCCATGTCATCTTTTGGAGTGCCTTTAGTCTCTTCTTCTTCTTCTCAAAGTGCCATGTCAGGTCCCCCCGACGTCGGCAATCACCCTGGCGTAGGCCTCTCCGTCCTGTGCCAGCCGGAACAACTCCTCCACCCTCCAAACTCCGGTCCACTCTCGGATATTTCTCAGCCGGGACATCTGCTGCCTTCCCACACCACGACTACCCTCAATTTTTCCCTTCAAAATGAGTTGGAGTAAACTATATTTCTCATTTCGAAGTACGTGTCCCAAATATGCCACCTTCCTCATCTTTATATTGGATAACATCTCTCTATCTGTTCTAGCCCTCCGCAACAACTCATTATTGGTAACCAAATCAGTCCATGGGATGAGCAACATTCTGTGATGAAGCCACATCTCAAATGCCTCTATTCGGTTCATTGTCTTCGCTTTGAGCGTCCAAGTCTCTACTCCGTACAGCAAAATGGACCAAATATAACACTTGACCATTCTCTGTCTTAGTTTTAGATTGATGTTATCGTTGCAGAAGAAAGGTCGCATATTATTGAATGCAGCTCTCGCAATCTCTATTCTGCACTTCACCTCTTTTTCGGGGTCTATGTGTTCTGTTATCACACTACCGAGGTACCTACTTGAAGCTGTTGTACACGCTCTATTGGTTTTCCATTAAGCTGTAGCATGGTATCATTATGTGGTTG
The DNA here is from genome assembly GCA_947579605.1 of Athripsodes cinereus. NCBI lineage: Eukaryota > Metazoa > Arthropoda > Insecta > Trichoptera > Leptoceridae > Athripsodes > Athripsodes cinereus. The sequence goes on from OX388310.1 coordinate 11,015,895, forward strand.
TCGGCTGAAAACCATGAATTTTGTTTTGGGTACGTTTATATTAAGGCCCATCTCATCGCCCACCGCACTGATACGACTCAGTAACTCCTGAAGTCCTTGTAGACTGTCAGCCAGTATCACTGTATCATCTGCGTATCAAATATTATTTACGCAGACACCATTCACCTTTACACCCACATCGGTATCATCAGAGCCAGTTTAAATATCTTGTCAGAATACAAATTAAATAGCAGAGGCGACAATATACACCCCTGTCGAACTCCTCTCTCAATTGACACCTTAGATGTTTTATTCTGACCCACACGCACCACGGCCCTTTGTTGCCAGTAAAGATTTTTAATGAAGTTGAGATCTTTGTCATTAAGGCCACAGTCTTGAAGTATCCGTAAAAGTTCAACATGTCTAACTCGATCGAATGCCTTTTCGTAGTCTATGAAACATGCATATACATCCTTTCGTTGGTCACGACATTTCTGCAACAATATGTTTATTGCAAATAGCACCTCACGGATTCCTAAGGAGTTTCTGAAGCCAAATTGAGCATCATCCAAATCTTGCTCACATTTATTTCTTATTCTTGTGAGAATGATCTTCAACAATAATTTGAGCATGTGGCTCATGAGGCTTATAAGGCGGTAGTCACTACATTTTTTGGGGTTATTCTTTTTTGGCAGTGTGATGAATACTGATTCCAGCCAGTCGTTGGGGATGACCCCGGTGTCATATTATATTAAATTAAACAGTGATAAAATTTTGTTAATGTTGGGTTCCTGGATCAGTTTGATTAATTCTACGGGAATTTCATCTGGGCCCTTTCTTGTTTTAGATGTTGATATTGCGTGCAAAAGTTCTGATTTTAGAATAGTTTCTAAAATCAGAACTTTTGCACGCAATATCTTTTATCTTTCACTTGTGGATGAGACTGTGATGTTATCTCTATTATCTTTGAAAAGTGTACCAACGTATGATTCCCATTTACTTAAAACCTCAGCCTCTTCCAGAATTAATTCGTCATTATCATTACATAGACGCATTGGTTTTTGTTTTCTTGTTAAGCCCGTTAATTCTTTCAATTTTTTGTGGACATTAAAAGTATCATGTCTCATGTTAAGTTGTTCCAGTTCGTTGCACTGCTTCCTCATCCATCTAGTCTCTAGTGATATGAAAATAGAAGTTATATTTTTATGCCTCTCCAACTTCTGTGCACCTGTCTCAAAGTGTTGAATGGCAAATGAATGATATTGTTAGCTTCTTTCCTTGTACCACATATTCAGTGATTAATAAATTTGTTTATTTACAGATCAGATACGAAAGATCCATCTGGATCCAGTAAGCTGTTGCGTTCCGGTATTTTGGGAGGTGATATGTTCCTGGGAGCTTGCTTGGCATCAGCTCTTGTTAAAATGTGTATTCGCTATCCCAGCATTCCTCTTACAAATGAGTCTATGCTAATAATGGCTGCCATTTTGAACTATGGAAAGTCAGGTATATTTTTTTTATTGTTATCTTACTGGTCAAATTTTATTAGTCCCTATCTATGTATATCATTATCGCATCTCCCACAAGTTGGGTAAAGAATATACCAACTGCATTTAATATACAAGCAAACTGAATACCTACATCACTCTTCCAACAGAGTTTCCTGCACCCTTTAGATGGAAACTCCATTAAATGACACTGAAGAAATCATGTGTCATCATCATCCTCTTTGTGCTATAAAAAATAAGACATTTGGGATGGGTGGCATACCTCATCTGCTGAATTAAAAATGTAAAAATAAAGAAAAGAATGAGATACTTTTCTAGGTTAATTAGATTAATTAATATGTTTCAAATATTAATTAATCTGTTTGTCTTCCCCGTGGAGCACCTGGTAAAGAATTGGTCTCCCACTCTTCCCCGTAAGTTTTCGAGTGTCCTGTAAAAGGCAGGTGTTCGAAAAAATTAAGACATTATACATCTTAAATTCAGCGATGAGGTTTGCCACCCATCCTGAATGTCTTGTTTTTATATTGGCACGGAGAGGACAGTTTACATGTTTCTTACATGCAGCTGGTCTACTGGTTACCCCACTTGTGGGATATGCCATGATGGTATAGTAGTAGTAGTAGTTTTTTTGGTATTTTATTGTCACTAAATTTCAATTTCTTTAATTATTTTCAGGAATCTCATCCAAACCAATGACCAATGATGATATGGAGCACATTCTGTTGTGTCTACGTGTACTGAGTGAACGTCCTCCAGCCATAGTGAAGGTTTACTCTGATGAGTGCAGACAGGCCTTGTCCAACATGCTGCAGGCCAGTCAAGCTGCTTTGGAGTTGGCCAACAAAGTAAGTATTCTATGAAATATATGCTTCACATATTATTAAATAACACTTTCTGTTCTAATTTATTCCAACTTTTAAGAAATTTAATGTTCTCACTTTGTGTATTTTAAAACTAGTAGGTACATATCTAAGTTTTGGTGAATACACAGAGAAAGTGGAAGATCATAATTATCTATTTTTCAAAACTTAAAAACAAAAACATTGTTACATAATTTATTTATTAGATGTGGTGGATTGTTCAGCACTTTGACGCAAGTAGCAGCGATGAGGCTTTCCACCCATCATGCCGCGTCCAAGTGGGTGAATGGCACAAAGAAGAGTCCGGAATGCCGGTTAGGAGTGTTGAATGTGAGAGGAGGGATGTTAAGAAAGACGAATGAAATAATTGAGATGATGGATGGAAAGTTTTTAGATGTTCTGTGTGTGTGTGAAACAAAGAGGAAAGGAAGTGGGATTACTGAAAGAGATGGAAGAATAGAGTTGTGGTCAAGAGTTCCTGACTCACAACATGCGTGTAAGGGTGTGGGTGCGTTTTTATCAGAAAGAATGAGTAAATGTATGAAAGGATACGAGTGTGTAGGACCCAGACTAATCTGGATCCGCTTCAAGGTGGGGATGACTAGGATCTTACTCATAGTTGAGTATGGTCCTGGGAACGATGCCATGGAGGCGGAAAAAGATGAGTTCTGGGACATGGTGTGAAAGGTTGTGGAAGTTAAGAAAGAAAATGAGAAAGTGATATTGGCAGGTATCTGAATGGCTGGGTTGGTGTAATGAGAAATGATTTAGAAAGAGTGCTAGGAAAGAATGGTGATAGAAGAGTGAATGACAATGGGAGACGTATAATTGAAGCATGTTTGGAGATGGATCTCTTTGTGGCAAATACATTTTTTGCACACAAGGAGATCCATCAGTATACTTGGGAGAGAGGGAACGAAAGATCGATGATTGACCTCGTGTGTGTGGACTCTCGTCTCAGGAAGGCGACGACGGACACTAGAGTGTATCGGGGTGCCGAGCTGGAGACGGATCATTTCCTTGTAGTTTCAAGGATAAATCTATTCTCCGGTTGGCGCTCCAGAACACAAAAGTCCACGCCGTCCAAGAGATTTTTTTTTTTTATAAAATTATAAAAATATATTTTTTTTTACAATTTAAAATACAATATAAAATTAATTACAAACTTAAACTTATGTACTAGTCATTCCACCCCATTACGTGGGTCAGAATCTTTCCATTACATATTTCGCGCATCTAAATTTAAAGGCTGCTAGTGTTCGAACTTCCTTGATTTCCACAGGGATTTCTCTGTAAAGTTTAATTCCTTTACAGAATAAACTATTTTCGGATTTTGTGAGTCTTACCCTGGGAATAATAATAATAATAAACTTTATTGCACAAAATCAATATGTAAAGAAGAACAAAAAACATGGTATCACAACAATAGAATTAATAATTTTGGGAATCCGAAGTTCGTTCCTAGCCCTCGTTGGATAGTGATGTTTTTCTCTATTATAAGTCAAATTCTGTCCCAAGTAATGGGGCATCATGCATTTAACAATTTTATGAATAAAAATTAAAGTGTTTAAATAAATCCTTTGTTTAATAGTCAGAAAGTTTAGTGTTTTTAAAATGTACCCTAGTTTTGTGAATTTATTAACCCCTAAAATAGCCCGCATTGCTTTGTTAATTATAATTTGAATCTCCTTTAAATCGGTTTCGTTATTTAAAAATAAAATGCTTGAACAGTAATTTACATGAGGTAATATTATTGAATTAAAAATTAACTTTCTGGTGTCTGGTTTTATCTTCTTTTTAATTCTTAAAAAAGCCTACTTTCTTGCTTATTTTCTTTGTAATGGCCTTAAGGTTTGATTTGAAGCTAAGCTTTTGATCTATGATTACCCCCAAGTATTTAATTTCCTGAACAAAATCAATTGTGTCTCCATTTATGTTTAAATTTAGAACACTACTTGCCCCTCTTTGGCCCATTATCATACATTTAGTCTTTGAAGTATTTAATTTTAGTTTATTTTTATTAAACCAGTCCGCTACTATATTTAGCTCCGCTTGTATTGTGTACAAACCCTCATTTACACTATGGCTAACTATATAAATAAGTGTGTCGTCAGCAAATAATTTGATTTCACATTTTTTTAGATATAGGACTATGTCATTCATATATAAAATAAATAACAAGGGACCTAAGACTGAACCTTGTGGCACTCCCAGTGATACCTCTAGTTCTTCTGATCTGAAATCTTCATACTTTGTTTGCTGCTTCCTTTATTTCAGATAGTCTTCAAACCATTTACCCTCTATTCCTTGAATACCGAAACTTTTCAACTTCATGATTAATTTCGCTCTGTCAATCGTTTCAAAAGCTCTTTTGAGATCAAGGAAAACCGCAATAATTACTTGTTTGTTATCAATCCCTTTTTTCCATTTATCTACAATAAAATTTAGAGCGGACTCACATGAATAATTGTTCCTAAACCCTGATTGTTGTGGGACTAATAATTCATTTTGTTCTATGTATTCTGTGAGCTGATTTTTTACTATTGTTTCTACCATCTGCTCGTACTTTGGTAAACAATTGATAGGTCGAAGCTCATCAAATTTTTTTACATTTTTTATTTTCGGTATCGGGACTACCGTAGATACTTTCCATTGCTTCGGGAATATCCCCTCTCTCAAAGAGTCATTAATTAATTTCACGATGCATTCTCCTGTTACCTTAATTGAGTCTTTTATTATCTGAACTGTTATCCCATCCTGCGAAGATTTTATAATCATTCCATTCAAAGTTTTTTTAACAATTCCTCATCAATTTCCTTAAATTTGAATTGACAGTGCTTCGTAGGTTTAATCGCTGCAACATTGATTTCCAAGTCCTTACTAGTGTATACCTCTGGAATACTTTTGTTTATCTCTTTTACACTCTCAATAAAATTTTCATTCAACTTTTGTGCAATTGTAGCTTTATCTTCTATAATTCTTTCTGGGAATTCAATCGATTTGACCATAACTTGGTTTTTATTCTTTATAATTTCTTTAATCCCTTTCCACATTTTCTTGGGATCATTTTTATTCAGCTCAATGGAATCCTTTATGAACTTATATTTTTGCAGTTTCACATCTTTGTTGTACTTATTTTTGACATGTTTATATTCTTTCCATTTGTCTTGAGAATGTGTAAATCTAAAAGCCTTATAAAGTTTATCCCTGTTTTTACGCATGTCATTTAATTCTTTGGTGTACCATTTTTACAAGTAATTTTTTTAATGGGTGTAATTTTGTCTATTACTTTAGAAAGATTTCTCACCAATCTCTCAGCTTGTTCTTCTACACCATGCAAAGGGTTCCATTCCATTTTTTGTAGCTCATCACATAAAATTTCCTTGCTGTAATTCTTTGTATCGCGATAAGTTATTATTTTTTCTTCATAGTCTCTTTTTATTGTTTCCATTCTGACTCGCACTGTTTCATGATCCGATATTTTAAAATATTCCGAGACCTCAACATCCAGATAATAGTCATTTGTTATCACCAAATCTATAAGAGATTCTGAATCCTTACTTTTTCTAGTATATTCAGTAACCAGTTGCTTGAGACAGAACTGATTAAGAATTTTGTTTAATCGTTTACTATATTATGTATTATCACACTTTATGTTTATATTAAAGTCTCCAAACATATAAAACAGTTCATTATTCTTTATCATCTTTCTAAAATATGCTTCAAGAAACTCTAAGAATTTTGCGTGACTTTGATTAGGTGAATGATATAGGACTGAATATTTTCCTGGTTTAAGCCCTTTTCTTATTTTTAATGTAAGTATCCATGCATTTTTTTCATCTAGTATTTGTTTATCTAATATAGTGTAAGAAATATCGTTTCTCAATAACATTAATACTCCTCCCGTATGTCTACTAAATGAATCACATCTTACTGTTTCATTATTTGACTTGTTGACTGATTGAGAGTTGAAAAACTGAAAGACGAATGTATAAAGAACGAGTATGTAAAAACTGTGAACGAAAAGCTTAGTGTGAATGAAGGGAATGATTATTCAATGAATGAACGGTGGGATGTCCTAAAAAATGTGTTAGTTGAGTGTGCACGAGAAGTATGTGGTGAAGCTATCGTAGGACGTAAGAAAGGGGATGCATGGTGGGACGACGAAGTGAAAGAAGCTGTAGATAAGAAGAAGAATGCTTGGAAAGACTTAATAAGTGTGAACCAGCACGACATATTAGAGAAAGAACGAAAGAAAGAAGTATACAAGACATGCAAGAAGGAAGTGCGTGAAGTAGTTAAAATGAAGAAAAAAATGCTTGAAGATGAAGAATGTAAGAGATTGTCTGTGCAAGTATGAAGATTTTCTGGAATGAAGTGAAACGAAAGAGAGCAGGATCGAATGTGAACAGTATGAAAGGAATAAAAGACAAGGACGGATGTATGTTGGTGAATGATGAATGTGTGTTACGGAGATGGAAGGAGTATTTTGAAGATTTGTTTGAATGCGATGGTGCGAATGTGAATGAGCATGACGGATTAGAAAACAGCATGAATGAAAATGATGGGATATGCATGACAGAGATTACGAATGCATTGAAGAAAGCAAAGTGCGGTAAAGCTGTAGGATATGATTGTGTCTCAATTGAGCTCATTAAGTTTGGTGGATCGAGGACTCTTGCGTGGTGCTTGGAGCTTTTCAACAATTTTTGGAGGGAGGGCGTTACCCCAGAGGACTGGAGAAAGGCCATCATCTGCCCTCTATACAAGGCTCTAAACTTGAGTGTGGGAGTTATCGGGCCATTAGCTTGTTGAGTTCAATAGGGAAACTGTATGGTAGAATTCTGATTGAGAGAGTACGAAAGTCAACTGAATGTAAGATATGTGATGCACAAGGATCTTTTTTGAATGGTAGAGGGTGCACCGATCATATCTTCTCCCTACGAATGGTCGTGGAGATGTTTCTGGGTAAACACCAGAAGCTTTTCTGCGCGTTGGTGGATTTGGAGAAAGCATATAATCGTGTGGACCGGGAAAGATTGTGGCGCGTGTTGTCGGAGTATGGGGTGAGCAGCCAGTTGATCCACACAATTTCTTCGCTCTACGTGGGGAGCTCCGCTTGTGTGAGGGTGAACAATAACCTCTCGGAGTGGTTTACCCTCACCAAAGGAGTGAAGCAAGGTTGTGTCATGTCTCCGTGGCTGTTCAACCTATTCTTCGACTACTCTATGCTTCCTTTGAAAGAGATGGATGTTGGCGTTGAACTGAATGGAAACCGTGTGAATGCGTTGATGTATGCTGATGATTTGGTTTTAATGGCTGAGAGTGAATGTGATTTACAAAAGATTGTGTCAGTTGTATATGATAGTTGTAGTATGAATGGGATGAAAATGAATGTGACAAAGACGAAAGTGCTGGTTTTTGAAAGAGAGATTGATAGAACAATGTGTGAAATAAAGGTTGAAAATGAATGTTTGGAGCAAGTGGACGAGTATGTATATTTAGGAAGTTTGTTTGCGAGGGATGGAATATGTGACAAGGATATCGAAAGAAGAAAAGTAGCCGGTGCTAGGATTAACGGTGCACTTCGACCCATTGTCAGCAATGACAATGTGTCGAACATGGCAAAACTGCTAGTGCACAACACCATCCTGGTACCGACACTTATGTATGCAAGCAAAACGTGGACATGGTTGAAGAAGGACGAAAGTGGAATAAATGCTGTGGGAATGAGATCGCTGAGGAGGATGGTTGGTAAAACGTTGCGTGATAGAGTGAGGAATGAGGATATTAGAAGAATGAGTGGATGCAAGAGGAGTGTTGTGGATAGAATGCGTGTAAATAAATTGAGATGGTTTGGTCATGTGGAACGAATGAAAGAGGAAAGAATGACAAAGAGGATATACTTGGCTGAAAGGAGGGGTGTGAGGAAGCGTGGGCGTCCGAGAACTACATGGCTTGAACATGTAGATCAAATTCTCAAGGACGGCCGTGTTTTGAGTAAAAGAAACCGACGTGCGTGCATGAGAAATTGTATGACTGTAGAGGAAGCGAAAGAAGTATGTAAGGACAGATCTAATTGGCGTTCCGTTCTCTCTGCCTACCCCACTTGGGATACGGCGTGAGGGAATAGATAGATAGATAGATAGGGATTGCCCACTGCAATCTGTAAGATTTATTGTACTCCTACTTTGCTCTTCTGGAGTTGTCCATTCAATGCAAGTCCTCTAGTCCCAAACGTTTTATGAAGTTTAGGATTTTGAGGGGTTTCATATTTTCTGATTAAAAATAATGCAGTGAACATCAAAAACATTATCATCATTATTACAATACAAGTTTGAAATAAACAGTGTTTTGGTTATAAAAAAAAAAGAAAAGAAGTAGAACTATATGTATATTTTTGTAGAGTTTCAATTATAAACTTATGATTATTTTACTTGTTTTAACAGGAAAAGGAGAAGGCTTTAATTGGTGCCGCTAGCAACACAAGCGTGGAACAGACAGTCAACTTCTCATTGTTGACAACATCCAGAGAAACCGGTGGACATGATGTCTTTGAAGTTTCACTCAATAAAGCTGTAAGTCAAACTAATGTCAATATTGTTTGACATTTTTTCTACAATACATTTGTTGAATCTGTTAATTTTTAGTTAAAAAATTATCTATCGTTGAAGTTACTCTGAGAAAATAATTTTAGTTAAATAGTTCCCTTATAATTTCCCAAAGAGCTAGTAACCAGAATATTAGTAAACTACTGGTTTTTATTCCTGGGGTACCCCCATTCTCCTTTTTGGAAGTTGTTTCAAAACCTCCCTTTATGAATTTAACCCATCAACTGTAATTTGCATTATATTATTCAAAAATATAGTGAATTGACAACTAAAAAAGTTAAGAATATTTTTTGTTTGAACCAGGAATTGGTGAATATATCATGGGTAAAGTGCACTTAAATTAGCCTAAAGGGACACCTTTCTTGTTTCTTAATAAATGGAGTTTTTACAATCTGTTGGTTTTGCAGATGAGGTGTCTGTTGAGTAATACTTTCAGTATAACAATAAATGTTTTGATTACGTATATGATTTTTTAATGTTTTAACAGCTAGCAGGACGTCCTGGACAAGGTGAAGAGGAAGATGCTCCATCCAAACTTGCTAAAGTCACACAACTGACTGGATTCTCAGATCCAGTTTATTCAGAAGCCATTGTCACTTTCAACCAATATGATATTGTACTTGATGTTCTCATTGTTAATCAAACAGGTGTGTTAGATCTTTTTCTTTTTTTGCTCTTTAATAATGTTTCTTTGAAGAAACAAGTCAGAAACCAGTCCCTTCCTTTCAGAGCAATTCAGTGCCATTTGAGTTACTTGTTCTCACAATATTCCTTACGCTCTGATGTTATTGTTTCAATTAAGTGTTGTTTTAATTACTAGCACAAAGAGGGCAACTTGTAGGTTTATTACATGCAGTTAGTCTACTAGCCACCCAACATGTGGGATATGCCATGTTGGTATAGTAGTGGTAGTAGGGTTACTTAAATTTTTAACATAATTTTATATCATAGGAGATACATTACAAAACTGCACCCTAGAGATGGCAACTCTTGGTGACCTGAACCTTGTTGAGAGACCAGCTCCCGTTGTACTGGCTCCACATGATTTCTGCAGCATCAAAGCTCATGTAAAAGTTGCATCAACGGAAAATGGAATCATCTTTGGAAATATTGGTATGTATATAAATGTATGATAAAACAATATTTTCCTTTTTGCATTCAGTAATACTTATTACTTATATAAAAATGTATCAGAGAAATATAAAACGATTATATAAAACTACTAAGGATGATAAAAATATTCATTAATTTGTTGGTATCAATAAACGGCCTGAGCCTTTTACAGTATGTAATTATATTTATTTATTTATTTTATTGAACATAAAAAGAAATACAGATATAACAATAGGTAGACTATTTGATAAAAACTTAAATCTAAATATCCTTATTAGTGATGTAACGAATATTCGTATTCGCAAATATTCACATATTTTTAAGTATTCGCATTCATATTCGCAAAACAATATGCGAATGTTTTGCGAATATTATTTTGGTAATAAAGTATTGGTAATTCGGCACGGTACATTGTAGAAAAAGGTATACTGCAAGAAAATATTCTTTAAGAAAACCGAGGAGTTTTGAAATACTTTAATTTCCTATACCATTTTGAAAATTCGGCGACGGGGGGGGGGGGGAGGGTAGAAATTTTAATGTTCGACCAATTGTAGAAATTTAAGCAAGTCAATATTCGCTATTCGCGAAAATATCCAAAATCACACATTCGTTACATCACTAATCCTTATATATATCAACAAATTAATACAACATTTACACTAGCATACACATGTGTACATATTCTAACATTACAATAATAGGCAGAATAATCATACATACATGCAGTCATGAAATTAATCATATAAAATACATTATTTAAAAAAAAATATTACTCTAACTTGTTTATAAAGGATTTTTCCTATTTCTCTTAAAATCAATTATTACCTTGTTACAATCTGCTACCATCATGTGATGCTGGTACCTTTACAGTTTATGAAAAGAAAGATACAATCATCAGATTTTTTTGGATAATGTTCCTTTTGTATTTCCACAATTTTCTATCTTGAGCAGACTTATGTCCAATGTTCATTGTCCACCGGCTGATGATGTTTACATAGCTGAAATTTATGATTCTAAATGAATAAAAAAAAAATGGCAGTCTAGAATGCAAAAATGAATTATTGTAGGCTAAAAGCAAAATAATCTGATAAATTAATAAATGATTTTTTTATATTTGTGTTTGCATTTCCAGTGTATGATGTGAGTGGTGCTGCCTCTGATAGGAATGTGGTTGTGTTGAATGACATTCACGTGGACATAATGGATTACATTGAGCCTGCTACCTGCAGTGATACAGACTTCAGGCAGATGTGGGCCAACTTTGAATGGGAAAATAAAGTCTCTGTCAATACCAACTTGACAGATTTACATGAATATTTACAACACCTGCTTAGCTCTACCAATATGAAGTGCCTTACTCCAGATATGGTATGTTGTTTTAATCTGTTTTTGAAAAAAAAAACTTGAGAAATAATGCTAAAGGTTCTCGAGTAACAGTGAGTTCAGATGGGTCCATATTGTTCAAGTAACTAAAGAATCACTAGCCGACTGTTTCTTTTGTGTGCATATTTTTATTTATTAAAAAAAAAATATTCGCAATGAGCCTACGTTTTGGCTCATAAAATTTCCAATTATATACATATACCAAATTTTTTTCATCCCAACAAAGACTTATTTATTTAAGTATACTACTTTTTGTAGATCTGCTTTATAAGCTTAGATCCCTATCATCAAATATTTAAATAATTTGAGAAGTTAACCATGGTTTTCAATAGTTTGCAAACTATGTTTGAATTTTTATTAGGAACTGTTTAATAACTTTGAGAATTTACTTTGGTATATCTATATTTCTTTCACTTCAGGCGCTTTCTGGACAATGCGGATTTATGGCTGCCAACATGTACGCCCGCTCCATCTTTGGTGAAGATGCTCTGGCCAATTTGAGTATTGAAAAACCTTTCAACAAACCCGATGCACCTGTTGTGGGTCACATCAGAATCAGAGCCAAAAGCCAGGTCAGCTGACAATTAAAGTTATCTTACTTAAACCTTCTACCATTTTTTTAATACAATATGATCTTTCTCAGTTGTGAAACTATAACTTATATTTTCAAGAATGTATTCGTACCCTGAAGAAGTATAGACAAAGGAGGTGGTCTGATGACTTAAGTTTTTCAATTGAGATTCGAGAATTCCATCCCCTGCTGACTTACTTCACCTTCATGATACAGATTAAATAATTATAATTTTTTTTATAATTTTATCTCAATATGTGTGAAAAGTTAAATTGAGAAATTTTGGTATTTTAGTTTTACTTTTTCTAAATATTTGAGAGTATACCTATTTTATTTTAAGCGTTTCAATGAAAATGTATTTTGTCAATGATATTTTTATTTTCAGGGAATGGCTCTAAGTCTCGGTGATAAGATAAACATGTCCCAGAAAGCCCACCATAAAACAATATGTGCCGCGTAAAGTATTATAATTACGTATTATCATATTATATTCTATTGTTGTAAAGAGTACTCTATCTAATACATACCTTGTAAGAATTAATAATTCCAATACATATTTTATCACTATTATTATTATTTTATTAATATATTACATTATTGCTGTACAATGTACTGTTCTCAAGTTGTATTTGATAAGAGATGTTCACATAAATATTATTGAAAAATTTTATGCAAATATATGTATTCCATTTATCAATATATCTTATTATTTTACATGCTTCTTGGTAGAATTGAAATAATGAAATTCAGATTATCCATAAGTAGGTATTCATTATGTAGATAAATGAGTTCATAAGTTTAATTCTTCTCTGACACCTAGATAGGGTTACATAGGGAATAGACTGTATTTATGGATCATTCTCATTGCTAATTACAAACTGCATATGTACATGATGAATTCTCTTGGATAAATGGATGATTTCTTTGACTTTGATGATTCATCAAATTTTTGTATTTCGAGGGTAACATGACGATAAGGAGAACCCAATGAATGTTCATAAAATTAAGTAATTAAGTTAACTATTATGGAAACCATATGCGAACATCTTGTTCTCCCAAGTATGTATCGATGCCATCGTAGATCTCCTACAAGTGATAGCCATATATAAAACAAACAGGTCATCTTCTCTATACCAAGAAATAAATCATTTAGAATGGAGTAGTAAACCTCCTCACTTGTATTTTTTCTGATGAGTTTTTATTCTGTCTCTCTCGTACATCAATGTTTTATTGGTAATCCAAGTTTTGCCATTCTTATTGTTCACCTGTGATTCCAAGTTAATGGTGTTGTAAGGTAACATCTTTTTACTTATGCCATATCCCTTTTTTTAGACTCAAGGATATAATGTAAGTAGTTAAGGTACTGATAAAGGAAAAAAAGAAATTATTGGACGAGGAAGAGTGTAAGAAATTGTCGGAAAGTGTGAAAGAAAATATGAAAATGTTTTGGAAAGAAGTTAAGCGTAAAAGAAGCAACAATGAGATGAATAGTATGAATGCGATTAGAAATAAAGAGGGATGTATGTTGATGAATGGTCTTGACGTTGTGAATAGATGGAAAGAATATTTTGAGGAGCTGTTTGAAAGTGGAGGCGAATATCCAAGCCAGAATAGTGAAAGGGAAAATGCGAATGAAGCAAGGGATGAAGAAATAACTATGGATGAGGTTAAGAATGCATTGAAGAAGGCGAAGAATGGCAAAGCGGTTGGGTATGATATGATCTCTACGGAATTCATCAGTCTGAGTGGGCTGAGGACTCTCGAATGGTGTCATGCACTCTTTAACCAGTGTTGGAGGGAAGGTTGCACGCCAGAAGACTGGCGAAAAGCTGTGATATGCCCTCTATACAAAGGAAAGGGGTCAAGACTAGAATGCGGGAGTTATCGGGCTATTAGTCTGCTGAGCTCGGTGGGGAAACTGTATGCAAGAATATTGATTGAAAGAGTTCGAAAAGTGACTGAGACGAATGTATGGGATGTGCAAGGTGCCTTTCAGAGTGGTAGAGGGTGTGTGGACCAGATCTTCTCCTTGCGAATGGTGACAGAGAAGCTCCTGGAGAAACACCAGAAGCTTTTCTGCGCGTTTGTTGATCTAGAAAAGGCTTATGATAGAGTAGATCGTGAGAAAATGTGGCAAGTACTATCAATGTGTGGGGTGGGTAGTCGGCTAATTCGCGCCATTGCGTCCCTATATACAGGAAGTTCTGCGTGTGTTAGAGTGAACAATAACCTGTCGGAATGGTTCACATTGACAAAAGGAGTAAAACAAGGGTGCGTGATGTCGCCATGGCTTTTTAACCTATACATTGATCATTGTATTCGTCCATTGAAAGAACTGAATGTAGGTGTTGATATGAATGGGATGAATGTAAGAGCGTTAATGTTTGCCGATGATTTGGTATTGATGGCTGAAAGTGAAAGTGATCTACAGCGAATGATGACGTGTGTGTATGAAAATTGTGCGATTAATGGATTGAGAATGAATGCAAAAAAGACAAAAATCATGGTGTTTGAAAGAGGAAGTGAGAGAACAGTATGCCAGGTAATGATTGACAACGAAGTGTTAGAGCAAGTTGACGAATGTGTGTACTTAGGTAGTTTGTTCACGAGAGATGGGAAGTGTGAAAGCGATATTGAAAGGAGAAAAGTTGCTGGCAATAAGGTAAATGGTGCAATCCGACCAATAATTGCAAATAGAAACATATCCACCACAGCTAAAAGGTTGGTGCACTCTGCTATCTTAGTGCCAACACTTATGTATGCAAGTGAGACGTGGACATGGTTGAAAAAGGATGAAAGTGGCATAAATGCAGTGGAAATGAGATCGTTGAGAAGGATGTGTGGCAAGAGTCTGAAAGATCGTGTGCGTAACAGTGATATACGAAAGGAATGTGGAATGAAAGTTGGTGTAATAACAAAGATGAATGTAAATAAGTTAAGATGGTTTGGGCACGTGGAAAGAATGAATGAGGACAGAATGACTAAGAAGATATATTTGGCTGAGAGGAATGGTGCTCGGAGACGCGGACGTCCGAGGATTAAATGGCAAGATCATTTAAATCAAATCCTACAGGACGGTCACGTGTTGAGCACATTGAACAGGAGAGCATGCATGAGGAATTGTATGACAGTGACGGAAGCGAAAGATGTATGCAAGGATAGAAGGAAGTGGCGCTCGATCCTTTCTGCCTACCCCGCGAGGGAAGCGGCGTGATGGTATGTATGTATGTATGTATATAATGTCTAACAGAAATTAGCACTTTTTTCTACTATGAACATTTGATTGACTGATCAGTGACTATTATGGTTTGTTTGTGCATCATGTGTCAATGAATCTTTATAACTAAGTAATAATGACTCCAGCTGCTGTTGCACTGATAAATTGAAAATTTATTTAACATTCAAACAATACAGACTAGAAAATACTCATCCCATAAATAAAAATAAAAATACTTAAAATTAAAACATTTTTCTTGAGACACAGTGTGGTGATGAAGAGAAATCTATATTTTTATAATAATTAAGTTTTAAATTGTCAAGAACTTTGCTGTGTTACAAAAGTATAAAAAGTGTGTGTAAAGATAGATAAAATTATAAATTTTATGATATTGTTTTTGATTTCAAATTTCAATTTACATTTTTAAAAATAAATGATTTCCTAAACTTATAGAGTTAAGCCTATAATTAAGATATCTTAATATATTAATAGTTACATGAATTTAGCAACTGTAAGGTCTTTTGGAAAGATAAAACAAATTCTTTATGAACCATCATTGAAAATATTATAATAAATAGACGAGTGTATTGGTGAAAATGTTTTATTGCTTCTTTTCAACTCTCCGTTTGTTAGCGAGTGTTTTGCAAAATTTATTACAAATAATGTTTAAAAAATGATGTTATGAATTAAAATAATTATAATAAATTAAATGTGTATAAATAAATAAAATGTGAAATGTATTTTTTATTTAACAATTTAATAACTTATGTCTGGAACTTGTTATATTTTGTGTGAAGAAACACAAACTCCTTCGGATGGTTTGAAGCGAAGATGTGCTTCATTCTTGTTTCTGAAATAAGTAAATAATATACCTTATTATATGCATGATAAGTATTAAAATATGAGTTGAGACTTTTCCAGTACTTATTACATTAATAAAATTTATCAATGGTGGGGCAAATATTTGATTACTTTTATCCAGTCTACAATTTTCTATGCCTTGATTTATGCAGTTTTTAAATCAGTACCTTTATGTTACAGAGATTCTTATTTTATTTATTTTTGTAGATGAGATGTCCTAGTAAAGTATCCTTGAGATACTTCGGATGGTAAAAGACACTTCTAGGAAATAATAAATCAATAAAATATCCAGTATTCTGTCAAAAATAATTTTTGAAATGTTTGTATATAATTAATTTGTATTACTTACTTGTATTGAGTGTTTATTCCTCTTCTTCTTCCTCTTCCTCCTCCTCTTCCTCCTCTTCCTCTTCCTCTTCCTCCTCCTCTACTACTTCCTCCTCCTCCTCCGCTGGTTCAGGTTCAAATGCAGGCTCCTCATCATCCTCAATGGCGTCAGCCTTAACATCCTCCTCACCTTCGGGGGATTCTGGATCTCCACTCTTCTTGCCTGGTCGCTCACCGAACCACTTGGGCAGCTTGGCTATATCAGGCAATACATCAATTAATTAAAATGAATACTGTCATGAAATGAAAACTAGTCCTAAACTTTCACAAGCACACTGAAAAAGTCAGCTGTGGTTTCAAAATAAAATCCCATTTATCAGAAATATGTAATTTTAGTTGGACCGTATGTGTGGTACGGAAATAAATATTGATTTCTTGTTCATTGATAGAGCTGTTTTCTTGTATTGTGATATTAACAAGTGTGTTTTAGAAAACAGTTTTAACACAAATAAAATTTTGTCTTATTGAACTTAGATTGAAAATAGAAAGTTGTCTTGAATTTAAAACAGCATTACATTTTTTATAATCATTATATTTACACACTTGTAAAGTGTGATATCATTCAACTGCTGAATTATGGTTATTTTCCATACAAAAATGGGTTATTAAAAGCAGATTTTTTTGAAAGTTTTAAATTACAGCGCTCCTTAAAAATGTTCTGAAGTTTCATAATATAATCTTCTTTTATCAAACGAGAACAAAAGCTAATTGACAAAGGCGAAAATGCTTATAGATAATAGCGATCATTTGAAAAATCTCTTTTATATGATAATCTTATGTTAATTTTATGTAACTTAGTACCTACAGAAGAGTATTATTCTTTATACAAGAATGTTTTATAATAAGTACCTACATAAATCTCATGGATTATTTTTTACCTTTAAAGACAAACTATCTTTTCATTTTGAATCTTTTTTGTTACATGCACAAATCATAGCTAGTGCCCATATTGTGCTATAGTCCTATATGTAAAATAAAATGTGAACATCATGCTGGATAGTATACAATAATAGTATGGAACATTGATGTTAGTTTCGGAGTGTGTATACTTACTCTTTTGGCGTCCTCCAAATTGTTCAGACTTGTCTTGCCAAAGGCGTTCATTAGTTTCCTTGGTGATTGTTTCTAGGCCCTATGGAATGTTAATTACAAAATAATAAATGATATAAACACACATGACATACAGAGGAGGTTGGCTGGTGCAAAATATAATGTGGAATCTAAAAATAAACAAAAAGGTGACTGTCGCTATTGTCACTAATATGAATGGGTATAATGCAAACATAGAATGGATAGTGCGTGAAGTTTCCGTTTACCTTATAATATGGGGAAGTGTAATACAGTAATATGGGAAAACATAACATGAACATAAAATATCTTATGAATTTGGTTGCAAGATAAATGTTCAACATTCCAACACAAATATTATAATTACAGTGTTTTTGGGAAACGTGAAACATAATGATAAATATCTGGATGCTTGTTATCAAACTTCAAACATGGGGAAATTGTTGTCGTGATTTAATTTTTCACAGTGCTGGCTTACTTTTGCTGCGTTTCATAAATTGATCCATTCTGTCATTCCATGTTTTGTCACATATCTCTGCATATGTCGCATCAAATCCCTGTGCATTAAATTTTGTTGTAATAACTTACTAAATAGGTATATTTTTTAATAGTCTGCTAATTACTCCGTATGATTACTTCCATAACTTTATAATTCTTAGTGACTAGATATATCTAAATTTCATTTTTGTATCACATTTTACTTTATGAGTACTGCAATATATATTTTTTCATTTTGTATTTTTATTAATCTGTTTTTATTTTCATGTCTATTTTTTCATGAGTTAATTTTTTGTGTTACATTCTACTGATTATAAATAATATTAACCCACAGTCTATGGATAAAATTGTAAAACTTCAAAAAATTGCCATAGCTTGAATAAACCTTTACGTTACATTACAAAACCTTTATGTTACATTACATTATTATCATACAAAATGTTAACTTACACCCTCAAACAATTTCTTTTTGTCATCGTATGACCTGGTGTCCACACGTCTTTCATATTTGGAGGCAACTTGAATTTTGGGCTGAAATAAAAAGTTTTCAAATCAGTACATATAAATGGTTACATTATTTCATAGAGAAAACACATATATATTATGGTTTTGTGTGATGCATTGAATAGATACTCACGGGGTGCTTTCCTGTGAGGGCTTCAGGGTCTAAGCCCTTCTTGAGGGCTTTGTGCCTGAGCTGTTGCTTTTGTCTTTCTTTTAACTCTTTCAACTGTAAAATAAATTGGTTGTTTTAATACTATAATTAATATTTAAATTTGTAGAGTAATGTTATACAAGTAACTTGCTTTTCATTATTTAGCAATAAGAAAAAGTTTTGTTGACTTACGTCATAGTCCTGTCTCTTCTGACGCTCTTCTAGATCATATTTCTCTGTTTCCAGTTTCACAATGCAGTCCCATAATTCTTGGGCTTTGAAGCGGAGTTTGTCAATTGAAAAGTTCTCAATGCTGAGGGGCTTAATACGGAAGGAGAGGGAAATCTTCTTTTCTTCTTCTAACTGTTCTTTTGTCTTGTTTCTCTCAATTTGAGCTGATGAAAGGTTGAACTATAAATAAAATAAATTAGTTACCATCTTTTATTTTATAATTACATGGTTTTAGATATGTATAAGTATGCTCTGTGTATAGTTCTTTTAACTTACGTTATCGCTTTTCTTGTTAATGGTGAAATTGGGTCCAGTCTTGTTGCTTTCCTTCATGGATTGCAACATGGCTTGCCTCTTCTTTTCAGCTTCCTCAAGGCGCATCCTCTTCTCCTCAATTTCACGCTGTTTCTTCTCTTCAACTTCACGTTGTCTCCTTTCTTCTTCTTCCTTCTTCCTTTGTGCCATACGCTTCTCTTCCTCAGCTCTTGACACCTATAAGATTACAATTGGCATTTTAATTTTTACCCGTGTTTCAATTAATTCTGCTTAACCTAACAGTTATGTGGCCAATGCATTGCGCAGATAGATTAGTGAAAATTTGTTATAGGTATTTGAAATTGATTCAAATATTGTAAGGCTTGAAAAATTATATGTTGAGCTCACCTTGCGTTTGGCTTGCTTCTCCTTCAAACGTTTAAGGTCATCCTCCTCCTTTGCACGCTGTTTGCGCCATTCATTGATGTACTCTTTCAACTGTTCGTCAAGATCTGACCTCTTCTGATCTTGACGCTGTGGAAACATAAAACATATGTTTAAAAAACAAATTTGTTTAACATCTGTGTTATATTATCTCATTCTATTGATGAGTAAGAGACGTACCTTGATGAATTCAGGATCTCCGGCATCCCCTCTGTAATCAAATCAATAATTAGTGTAATTCATAAAGCAATTAGTTTTAATTCTTTGTGTGACTTTTAAAAAATCTTCTTTATTAGAGAAAAAATTAATGAAATAACTCATATTTGGTTAAATGTTTATGCACATTGATTCATATTATTATTATTATCAAATAGGTAGTATATATATATAATAATATTAACTTAGAGTTTAAACATAAAATAGCACGAAAAACATTTATGGCAAAAGGAACGATTTGGTCACAGAATATTATCATGCAAACACATCTAGGAATTTTATTTGTTTTTGTTTGGATGACATCATGAATGAAATCATGGTTTTGTCTTGCAAAATAAACTGGAGAAAATATTCAAAAAGAAAAAATGCAAAATCATTCTCTCAAAAAATGGAAAAATATTTAAAAAATCAAATGAAATAAATATAAATGATGTACATAATGTCTGTAACACCAATGATTTCATGCTAAAAAATATATTTTATCTATGAGATATGAATTAAGGTATTATTATGAATCAAATTATTATGCAGTGTAATCACATCCTCATGAAATCATATATTAAAGTGGAAAACATAAAGAGTTAACAAGACTTTAAAAACAAATAAATTATATATATATAGTATTTCAACGCAACCACTCTGAGCAGACTTACGCGATGGATGGTCTACTCCTACAAAAGAGAAAAAAAAAAATACATTAACTTGAGGAAAGATAACAAGTACAATAGGTAGGTATATATGTGATTATATAGCAGCATAGAGTGTAATACTAGTAGTAGGTACTTGACATTGACAAAGAGACACAGTACAAATACAGCTGTAGACAGATATATATATATATATGTTATGCATTACATTATACAGTCATTATCACATTATACAGACATACAGTAGAGTAGTGAACAGTACATTACATTATACAGCACTTGAACAATAATTTCTTGAGGAATTTAGTTTCACAGACACAGAATAGATAGTAAAGAACATTGAATGAATTCGGGAGGCTTCTTCAATAATAATTTCATCGATTTACTTATATAAATAATAAACTTGAATATAAATTGAAAATAATTTACCTTGTTCGATAGAAATTGTCAATTCGGCAGTGCCTAATAAGCCCAACTCAATACGTCATTCAATATATGTAAATCACTGTAAAGCATTTGTAAGTAGCGCGGCATTCTGTTAAAGAAGCATCAGTGCACAATGTGTGTGTATATATATCATGTTGTGTGTAGTTTAAATATTACACATATTATGTTACAATAAAAAAACGTTGCCCTGTTAATATAACATGTTTGTATTATGTGAATTTCTTCACAGACCAGCTTTTTATTTAATTTATTAGCAAAATGGTTTGGTACGACAGAGAGAGAGAGAGAGAGGTATATAGTCAACTTACTCTTGCTTGGGGGCGGGCCTGCGTCAGTCGCACGCCAGATGGAAGGGGGCAAATGGTGAAATGAGAGGGAAACAAAAACATTTCATTAATTCAACAAAGTACTCTTATTAATATTATCTATTGGTATTTATGTACAAGTCTAACAAAACAGTCTATTCTCTATTTGGTATCTGTATCTAGATTATCCATCCCACTGGTTGTGTGAGGTAATGTTACATATTGCGCCATGTGACTACACTCAAAGTGGATCATATCTATTCACCACTAGGTAGATATGTTATATTATAATACAATGCAGTACAGTCTCTATATTACATCACATGATCTTGCCTTGATAATATTCCCATCTACTACATATGGGGATTCAGTTCACTATAATAGATCTTCTTAAACTGGTGAATTCACTTGGGCTCTTTCATTGGACAAATGTTCACACAAACTACAATTCCTTTACATTTGGTACATATCAACACATTTAGTTTTGTAAATCCAAAAACTCATTTATACAGAATAAACAGTCATACAATGCATTATTGTGTTAATAATCTTTGTAATACTTAAAATAATCTAAGAAAGACTTATCACAAAAAAAAAAACAATAATATCACAACTTGAAGAAAGTAAAACATATTTATTGGAAAGTTGTATGTTCTTTGAGTTGAATACAGCACTCACAGGTGACATATAAGTACTATCACTGTGATGTTTCAATACATTTTGTACAAGTGAACTCTTATTACAATATTTATTTTTGCAAAAATTTGTATAAACTGTCACTTGAAAAATATAACCTTAGATTAGGAAGCGTAAGCGTTTATTATTGTGTTGCCATTTTAATTGCATAATTTCTTAATGTACATCAGTCTGTTAGATTGATTCTAAATCTTTTACCACATCTTGAAATGTGACACTTACTTCCTGCAACAAAAAGAAACATTTCATGCTTTAATATTGTAATCAAAGGTACCGTAATTATATGGGACATTCACAAAATAAATTAGGGAATGTCTTCAAACGATACTCCACTTACAATTGTATAATATGTCAAGATTATAATATGATATCATTTATTGTTAGGTAATCTGGTTTCTATACTATATATTCTGATTTTATATCTCAATAGCTTAGAATAAATATTCTTTATGATAGTTGAAATTCTTAACATAAAACAAGTTTACAATATAACTTCACAAACAACAGAAATAGGTATGTTGGATTAATGCCAAACAATGTGCAAGTAGAACTATTTATTCTCTGTGACAATAAAATACATACTTTGTACATATGACGTCATTACATTATAGATATTGTTACTTTAGTTATGTACACCATATTAAATATTAAATACAAATTGTACATACTACCTATCATAGAAAGTTAATTGCCTAAAGTCTCTTATCATATTTTCAAAACAAAATATTCTATTCCATTCTGTGCTTATTAGAGACGATGAAATTAAAAATATTATTTTTTGTACCATAAAATAAATTAAAGACTAAAGATTATATATGCTTATGTTTACAATAAAATTTTGAATTAAATTTATTTCTAATTGAATCTAGAATATATCTACAACCACCACTACTAGAAAAGATGACTCATCTAATTAGTTACAAATAATGTCGTAGTTTGTAAAAGACAATTAAGATAAAAACCATTTTGTGTAATATAATTTATTTTTTTTAAGTGGATACTCTGCACAAAATTAGGCCAGATTCATTTTTACTTATTTTATATAAAAGATAAATAATACAAATAATAAAATACTTACGTCTCAACAACTTCTTCGACTTCCTCCTCTTCGGAGCCACTGAGGACAGAAACAAGATATAAAATACATAAATTGTGGACAAAACAATGGTGGTGACAAAATGCACAGAGTGTACATGCTTGACAATAGAGGGTACAACAGAAATATGGAAACAACAATGCAATAAAATTAACTACAGTGGTGGACAAACCATAAGTGTTCAAGCAATCTGATGATACAAAATGAATCAACTTATACTTAAAAATTGGGGTTTGGACAAACCATTTATCTACATCACTGGACAAGGACCAACATTTTAAAGGACAGACAATAACAACTGTACTATCTTACATTACCTTGCCTCAACAATAATTTATTAATTATTTTTTGTTTCATTTTATTGGTATAAAGGGGTTGGTATACTTACGAGTATTCTTCATCATCAGACATGGTTGTGGGTGGTTATGTCTGTGGAAAGAAAAGGGAAATATTAGGTAACAAAATAATTTTTCATTGCTTAATGTAATGTTTAATGTTTAGTCATATTTTTGCTTTTTAAACTACTCTAGAACTTTAGATTTTGGCTTTTTAAACTACTCTAGAACTCTAGATTAATCAATTCAATTCCAGAAACTAGCATTCTGTTCTTTCTGAGAATCGAACCCATGACCCCTCACTTACAAGGCGAGTGTAAAGCCCGCTAGTCAAATATACGAATAAGGTATTAATTAGGTAAGTATGTTGTACGAGTAAGAATAGAGAACTCCATTTCGGAACCATTCAAAGCAGAGAAGGGAGTACGACAAGGATGCATACTTTCGCCCAAACTCTTTAATCTTTATGGAGAGAGGATAATGAGAAGAGCCCTAGACGGTTGGAATGGTGGTGGAAAAGCCGTGAAATTATGAGAAACACAAAGATAAGACTGGTCAAGACGTTGGTATTTAGCATATTTTTATACGGAGCTGAAACGT
The DNA here is from genome assembly GCA_947579605.1 of Athripsodes cinereus. NCBI lineage: Eukaryota > Metazoa > Arthropoda > Insecta > Trichoptera > Leptoceridae > Athripsodes > Athripsodes cinereus. Next base: position 11,039,878 of record OX388310.1, read on the forward strand.
GGAAGCTGCGAGCTAGCGAACGCGCGAGGATCGATGCGTTTGAGATGTGGTGCTGGAAGAAATTGCTCTGAGTGCATTGGACCGAACACAGGACCAATGAGTCCATCCTCAAGGAGCTAAACATTTCGGTGTGACTCTCAACGATTTGCAGTCAGCGCGCTTTGCGATATTTCGGGCACATTGCAAGAAGAGAGCATGACAACCTGGAAAAAGTAATTATGACTGGCGTTGTAGAAGGGAGGAGGGGAAGGGGCAGAGTGCCAATAAGATGGAGCGACCAAATTAAGGAGGCCACACAGAGCTCACTTCATGGGGCCGTACACATGGCGGATGATCGCTCAACATGGAGACAGATGGTTTACGAAACGAGGCGAGGCATGATCCTCAGGATTGAGGGACCGACAGAGATGATGATGATGTTATACATGGTAACAATACATATGTGAACGTCCTTTTTTTCTAGGAATTGAATTGATTGGAATTGTTAGTCTAGAGCAGTGGCTTCCAAAATTGACTAGGCTTCGGCCCATTTAGGAAAAATTTCCAATCTTGGGACCCTTTTAGCTTTTTTTCTCCATACATTGCTCCAACAACATTTTTTTATTCATATTTTATACGGTGGCGAATCTTCCATTAGGGCCCACTCAATATTTGCTCACAGCCCCAAGGGGGGTTCGCGACCCATAGTTAAAGTATCGGATAATCGATATTTGGTAAAAGTACCAGATACTTTATGATTCGAGTAAATATTCTTTAAGAAAACCGAGAAGTTTTTGAAATATTTCAAATTCCTGTATCATTGGGATCGGAAAAAAATTGAAAGTGGTCTATCAGAAAAAAAAGTTTGAGAACCTCTGATTCAGAGTATATTCAAAATCAAAAATGTGTTTAAATGTCTACACTCCTTAGTGAGTAAATCCATTCTCCAAAATCCGATTTTGTCAAAAATAAAAAATAGTAATGTAGTGTCACTAAAATATCTTCTTTTTTTAATCTCCAAATAATTAATCAATTTTGAATTTCCCAGAAAAACTCCAAAATATATGCAACCTCTATGTTTTTTTTTCAAATTGAAGTTTGAATGAAAGTAGATTAATTGACCTCAATAAGTATGTTCTGTAAATTTTCAGTACCTACATTGCAATATCTATACCTTTTTATTATTGGACACATTAATATAATATCTATTTTGTAATTTGATAAATAAAATATTCGTCTTAAACCAATGCAAACACAAAAAAAGTTAGTGACGTTCAAGATAAAATTTTGACACTTCAAGAAAAATGCTAGTGAAAATGTCATGGATACCTACATATTATATTCTATGAAATATTTTATAGTATAATAGGAGAATATTCTCACATTTGGCAACGTATGTACAAAATTCGATTAGAAATAAAACCCAATAATTTCAGGTTGGACAGAAAATTAGAATAATATGTCAAATGTAATAAATATTTTTTAAGTAGTTTGATTTTGTCGTATAATTCAAATAAAAATTATAAAACTTTACATTCTGTTATATGCACTGCTATTTAACATTTCATATTATTGTTTCAAATAATTCTTATTAATATTTTTTTAATTCATATGTACGAATTTTCGTGATGTCCGTGACGAAACCCATTTACTTATATTTTTTTTTAATTAATTTTATAACATTGTACGGTAAGTTAGGCAGAAACCGATTTTTTTTCTTCCTAGACGCATTCAATTAATTTCTAAACTGAAACAACTACATATTTGAATTTCATTTCTTGAATACCCATTCTTGAACCAATTTTACTATCGTGTTAATGGATTTTATAAGGAAAACCATGCTACAAACTTAATGTTTTGCTTTTGTGGACCGATTAATTGTGTTTATATTTAATGCATCTTCTTCTTCTTTCTGTGCCATATATGTCAGGTCCCCCCGACGTTGGCGATTACCCCGGCGAAAACCTCCCTGTCCTGTGCTGCTCTGAACAGGTCATCCACTGTCCGGATTCCGGTCCACTCTCTAATGTTTAATTTAATGCATAAGCATCTAATTTTATTTATTGATCCATTCTTACTTTGATCAATAAGAACTTGATTTAACTAAACACAGGAAATGAACTGCAATCAATTAGGTACGCAGATATGTATTTTCTATATTTATTTATAGCGTCATATACATATGTTTTTATTTCTAAATAAGTTGAATTGGTACCATTTCAAGGTTTTATTGACTTTCTGTCATCATTATAATAAAGTGCCAATTAATTCAATTGCGACTTTGGATTTCTATCAAATTATTATTAGGTATTTATAAAAATTGTTATTTTTATTTTATTTTGTCAAGATAATATACATTATGATGCGACAATAATTGAATCTTATGTTTCCGTGATGTGTGATCTGAATCATGTTAAAAATTTGGTTTTCAATTGTAAAATATGATTTGTAATTTTAATTCGAGAAAATAATATAAACAATCGGGAAATTTGATATGATATCTAATCTCTGTTAACCGTTTGGTTTCTATACATGGAGCTCTGGTTATTTATAGAACATCATATTGTTGGTGGGAGCAGCAAACCTGATTTGGACGCCGGCATCGAGACGTTTAAATTTAGACGCTGCCTCTCTCCACTCTCGTAAGCTCGCGGAACATCTCCGCTTGCACTTTATTACAGAATTCTATCGTGTCACTGGGTTATTTTTGTTACATAACAGACATTATTGTATTACATTCATTTCAGGTACACTTTTTGAACATAGGAGTCTCATAATTATCTAAATATTTTTTAAATGTACTACCCCATCACGGCATTTTCCGCTAGTGGGGAAGCCAGCAGACCAGCTGCATGTAATAAACACGCAAGCTGTCTTCTCTGTGCCAACAAAAAATTAAGACATTTAGGATGAATGGCAAACCTCATCACTAAATTTGAGACATAAAATGTCTTTATTTTTTCGAACACCTGTCTTTTACTGAACACTCGAAAACTTACGAACAAGAGTGAGAGATCAATTCTTTGCCGGATGCTCCACGAGTTTAAATGTACCCCTATAATTAATTTATTTTCACTTCTAAAAAAGTTTCAATATTTATCTGACATTTATGGTTCATTTCCCTTATGTTGGATATTCAAAGACTTCGATTTCGCATGATCTTACAGAACAATCTTTTAAATTATATTATTACGAATAGTAGAGATTAGAATAAGCGACTATTCTGAATAGAGAATGTTACATTTTTATTTTATGTTTCCTTGAGTTTTGACTCAATATGGCTTGTTCTAAGTTTATCGTTTGAATAAATACTGAAAGCATTATTATATTCAGATTTGATTTTTCAAAATACGTATTAATAATGTATACTTAACCGAGAAAGTTTAAATTTAGAATCTAACCGGAAACTAGTTTGATTGGAGACCTACATATCATTCCTAGAGAAGAGAAATTTATCAAGATTTTAAAGAAAAATACTGCTGCTGCTATACCATCACGACAAATCCCACAGGTACTATGTTTTAAACGCCCAATAAATACCTACGAATTCAACTACCACAAATAAAATTCTTTTTAAAAATGGCAGCATTGGAATAATATTTTCAGCATTAGTATAATCCACAGGTCACAGTAATTGGCACAGTATTTTTCAAGAGAACTGCTATTGACGAAATATTTCTTTCACTTTCTTTGTACACCAGAATATTATAAATTATGTACACTTCATGGTTTCACATTACACTTTTGATTGGGCTGGGAAGTTTGCACTTTTTTTAAATTCATTGATGATCATCATCACTTTCATTTGGAATGCACAAACACGAACTTGTGATCCAGTTTCGTTTCTTTCACTTTTATTTTGCACACAGTTTTATAAAAAAAACTTTTCATTTTTAAAACAATATTTTATGTGAAATTACAAGGGGAATACCTTAATAATTTCCGTACAAATCCGCAGATATTAGTTGAAATTGATTAGTTACAAATTCATAAAACACAGCAATAATCTCAGGTATCTTCACATAACTTACAAATGAAGGGAAAACGAAGGGATGCGGTGATTCCGCTTTTTCCAGCTGCACTACTGTCGGTGGAATGTGGAGTCCGCGACGACCGGAGCGGCTCTGGCTAACTGACCACTTCTTTGCCGTCAATCTTGGCACCTTTAGATGCGCGCACGCGTGCGCTATTTTATTAAATAAGAATAATCTTAGATTTAAATCAGTATCTCAGCCCAATTTATGAAAGGATTGTTTTCTTAAAAAGTTGATTCTTCGCCCACATTAATAAGTTTGATAACGATGTGAAATTAAGTTGGACGACATTATGGTGATTATTGATAAGACGTGTTGATTGATGTACACATTTGACCTATTGCCAGGATCTTTTGTAATTATTTTCCACTCATTCATTATATTATGTTGAGATTCTTCAGCTTTATTACTTTAATCCATCATTCATAGACGTAATAAATTTACAAATTACATAGGTATCTATGTGTAGGGTAATATCTGATGAAAACAGTTGACTATATTTTATGAATTCACCTATTTTCAGTATCGTTATCAGTCAAAAAATAGTAGGTAATAGACTGTTATAAGCTTTTTCTTTTCGTAGATATTTTGAAAATATTTTGAGTTTGGCACATCACTTATTAGAAAAAAAAAACATCTCTGGATTATCAAATAATATTAGGTATACCTATACATAGAATATTGTATAGATATTTACATGTGAACATTCTCCGTGAATAAGTTATTCCTATTTCCCCTTCTTTCATCACAATTTATAAAGGTACCCAACTTATCTATCAAAATTTATTTTATCTACCAAAGGACTTTGGTTCACAGCCTGTGCATGATCTTAAATTACAATGGGACAGATTATTTTATTCGCAAAAAAATGTAAGCATACAAATCAAACAGAAATACATAAAATGGCAAGCCTATTACTATTTTCCAAAGTGCCTTGTAGAACATTAATAAAGGCAACTTCTCTATATTTCGTATCTTCACATAGAATTTATACCAAGGCAGTTTCCTTATGAGTTGCAAGTAATTAAGTAAACTTGAATAGGTAAAATAAAAGTTTTCAATATGAAATTAAGAAATATGTTTATATTAGGTATATAAGTTTTCTTTCGTGTTTTGTTTTAAAGTATTTTTTTTTCAAATTGGGTTTTAAAAGAGTTATTTTCATTATATACGATTTTGCGATGTAGGGAGATTGTTCAGCATCAAGGGCGTGCCCTGTGATCTCGAAAATAGTAGGAAAGTAGTAGATATATGTAATTAGTATGCATGTAAGCATGGGAAGGGTATGGAAAACCAATATTGAAGTGGAAAACTGCCCCATAGAAGACAGAGTGAATATAAGGCGGTTATAAATTGTTGCATAAAACAAGGAGATCGTGAAATACCTAAAAATAGTCAACACATTTGACAGTTGTTTTAACAATAAAATAATTATTTTAATGCTGCTTGTTCCCTTATACACCGTTCAGACGAGCCGAACATCGCCTGCAGGCAGATCACGTAACTTCGTTACTATTCTAATAGCGGTCATGAAAAGAACTTAGGGTGACCAACTTTCAATTTTAGATCTTGCTTGACGCGTGATGAAATCTACTGAAATCTGCTAAGTTTAAGAAAAAAAAATGCTAAAAATATATTGAAGTACTTAAATAAATCGTATTTTATAAATCAAATAATGTTGTTGCATGTATAAATTTCATTTGGAATGATCTAACTGAATATGATGAATGCAGTAAGTATAATTGTAAAATACCGAATATTGCCAAATTATTACTTCATTTCACTAACGTTCCTTAAATCTAATAAAAAGCTACCGAAATTTTGGCAACTAAGAAAAATTATTTTTTAAAACAAGTAATATATCGTGCTAAGACAACTGAAACCAGCTTTTAAACTACCTACCTGAGAATGATTTCAAACAATTCAAAACAATAGAAATAGAATCATCTGAAAGTAGACCTATTTTCAACTTTTATTTCACAATATTATTTTAATTGGTTGGTTGTTAGAAATTGCCTGCAGGCAATAAACCCGCCATTTGTACCATATAAAAAATGTACCTACAATAAAGATTATTTTATTTTTATTATTTTATAATCGCTACCCCGAGCCAGGTATAGGTAAATACAATTAGATTTAACCGTTATTTTGTTCTCAGCTAGTGTAGACTTCTTAGTAGTGAAGTGTCGCATCACTTATTCTCTCTGTAAATGGTTCGGCGGCAGCATTAAAAACGATTTCAGATTTGGAGTGTCATTCCCGATTTATTATGCTGTCCAAGTACAGGAATTCTCTTACATGCTCCATTTATGGCAATGTTCGCAGTCGCCTTATCTCTTCCAACAACCGTACATTTTGTTTTATCTTTATTTATTTTCATGTTGTATCTTGACAGTTCTTCCTAAAAGTTTAGACAATATTCAACTCATCCTCATTGTCTGCAAGCAATGCTATATCGAATTATGTCAACCTTTTCTCAGTTTATGTATACTCAATCCAATTCTTCATTTCTTCTATCAATACATCAATGGTCCAACAGTTAAAGAGTGCTGGAAACATTGAAAAAAGTATTTTTTAATAAAAGTAGGTATTTTGAAAAACGTATTTTGTATTTGAATACCAATTTGAAAAAGTATTTAGTATTTGAAATACCAAAATTCAGAGGTATTTTTTTTTGTATTTAAATACTTTTTTGAAAGTATTTTGCACATTTCTGAAATTAACGCCATTACAGTTTTATAATAGGGTATCCATAGAAATTTAATCAATATGCCAATTATTGTACTCTATGATTAAATCACATTAGATTAAAACATAGAGTATAATAATATTAAAGATTAAAACGTCAAGTTTTTGGAGGGTGGCTGGTAGATGTTTGAAATGTTATAATGTGTTTTTATTTGAAAAATAAAGTCACGATTAAATTCAGTTAATAAATAATGAAACTTTATACCTATATTTGATATAAAGTTTTAAAATAAGTGTGGATTATTAAAAAAAACGTATCCGAAAATAATCTATAAAAATGAAGTGAACATTAATTATTGTAACCTTTGTAACAATGTTTAAAATTTATTTGTTGTCAATCTTTGTTACCTGTGTTAAAAGGTAGGAAGAAAGAATTAGAATTATCGGTTATTCAATTATTACGATTATATGTAGGTATAGGTACTTTCTATTCACTACATTTTTTAATGGAGGCAGTATTTTTTTTTATATATTGGTAATCTTTTTTTGGTTCCCAAAGGAATATCTAGTGAGCCGTGTTCTCAGCGAGTTTAAAATAAATTTAGTCGTAAATATAGCAAAACTAATATTTGATAGTATTCGTGAAGGGGCTATATTATGAATACAGTATGTACCATAGTTCGCTATAGCTATAGTTCTATTCTATTCTATTTTTCTCAAGGCCATCCACTCGTTTGCGAGTGATTTAGATAGCTATAGTTAGTACTTACCCATAATACAAGATTAATTTCTTAGTTTGGGACTAGCTCGGTCTGTATGAATTGTCTATTCATGTTATGTTATATCATAAAGACAGGGTGATGATTGGAGAAAAAATTAAATAGGAATCAGCAGTTCAAATGTATTGTAAAATCTAAAAAATTACTAAACACTGGTGTCCGTAGACTAATCACATGAAAAAGCATAATATTATGAAAGTATACATTATTGACTATCATTTAATGAAGAATGTAATTATTTTTTCCTAAAAATGTTTTCCTGTGCAATTCATTTTTCCTGGAATGTTTCTTTAGCAGTACAATGGCAGTTCAGTTTTATGAGTTAATGCCTGATTCATTCACAATGATCAATAACATCACATATTAATATTTAAATCTTACATTATTTTTAGGACAATACTATCGTCATGTCATCTAGAGGTAAAATCAATGCACAGAAAATTAACAAAGGTAATAGGTACACTCCTTTGCAATGTAAAAGTAGATTATTGAAATCTCATCATACTCAAATATTGGATGTGTCATCCTCAGGAGATGAGTCTTTAATACCTTGCAATCAGAATCAATACATCGATACTTGTGCAGCGAAGTCACTGTCACCTTCCTCAAATAAATTTGTTTCTTCGTCTGACAATATTTTCCAATCAACGCCTAAATCATCAATACTAAATAATCTGAAAGCTATTTCTCTATTACATTCGAAGATAAAGAATGATAAAATCAGCGATGTGTGTGGGGATGAATTGTCGACATCTACACTCGACAGCATATTTAGTACATCATTTAGTAATCATATTGAAAGTCAAAGGAATCAAACATTAAAAAATGATTGTAACAAATCTGATTGTGTTAGCAGCGATGCTCTGTCAATTTTTGATTCTTCAGAGTGTAATTCCAATTTTGACGAATTCAATATGACAGTTATTGAAAGCAACATAGAAGCACAGGTTTCAGAAAACAATGGAATATCAGAGAAGACTCAAAAACCCTCAGAATCATTTTACGGTTTGCCTTTATTTGTGAGATCTTTGATAAAACAATACAAAGGAATTGATAAGCTTTATGGTGAGTTTCTCAAAGTGGTTTTTAAAGTCTTATTTTTCCAATTTTTATATGTTACATTTTTTTTTTTGTTATTTTAGACTGGCAGAATGAATGCTTAACATTACCTGCTGTTGAAAATCATCAAAATTTAATATATGCCTTACCTACAAGTGGCGGAAAAACTTTGGTTGCAGAGATACTCATGTTGAAGGAAATCTTGTGCAGGAAGAAAAATGTTTTATTTATTTTGCCGTTTGTGTCTATTGTACAAGAGAAAGTAATTATTTTTTTTATTTTGAATATGGAAAAGATATTTATGTTTTATTGATATTTACCGACAATTGATGAAGGTAAATAAAACAACGTAGTAATGAAGTTAAATTTCCAATGAGATGTGTCAATCATCCTGAATTAATTCATCTTGTTTTTTGGCATGAAGAGGATGCATACTACATAAAGTTATTATTCCATTGGACACCCCATTTTTAGGAAATACCATGGTGATATAGATAGATCGAAGTAAAACTTGAAATAAATTTTTATGCGTATATTTCAGGTTTGGGCATTGTCATCATTTGCTGTGAATTTAGATTTTTTGATAGAAGAATATGCCGGAGGGAAAGGAGTACTCCCTCCACGCAAGAGACGACAGAAAAAGAGTATTTACATAGCTACTATTGAAAAAGGACTTATGCTCGTCAGAAGTCTTATTGAATGTAAACGTTTAACTGAGCTTGGATTAGTTGTGGTATTAAAGTTATTTACAGCTAATCTAATAATACTTATGCCCTACATCCTTAACTCTTCATTTTGTAAAAAATATTCTGTTCTTTTTATTATTAAAATCTATAATTTCATTATTTGGACTATGCCACTAAAACCAATTTTAAAAGATTTTCTGTTCATATCTCATTAAATTTCTTGGTCTGTATTTTTGTGTAAAGATATGCGTAACATTTTTGATAGATAGGTATATCTTTGAAATTTACTGTAAGCTAGTTACTTTTTTTAGATAGACGAACTGCATTTATTGGGTGAATCAAATAGAGGAACTACTTTAGAAATTTTATTGACAAATGTTCTGCATTGTGAAGGTATTGGAGATACAATTTTTGTTTTTTTTTTAATTTTAGTTTTCAATATTCATCTTTAATTATTTTGACTTTATTGTAGAAAGTATTCAGATAATAGGAATGAGTGCCACAATTGGAAATATTGAAGAATTAGCTAAGTTTATAAATGCTCAAGTATTTTTAAAAGATTTTCGCCCCGTCGAACTAAAAGAGTTTATCAAAGTTGGTAGTGAGATATATAGCATCAATTATAATTCACCAGCCGAGGAGAAAATATCATTTAGCAGAAAAATTAACTACCAAGTTAGTAAATAAAATACTTTAACTTGTTTAGCTTAATGTGCACTCTCAATTATTGACTAAATTTTTTACATATATCAGTATTCTGCAGAAGCAGAGAAGGTCGATGGAGATCATCTAGGAGGATTAGTTATGGAAATTATCCCTAAAGGATCATGTTTAATATTCTGTCCAACCAAAAAAAATTGTGAAAATGTTGCAAACGTTGTCCTGAGAAGCATATTACCAAAGTAAGACAACTATTTATTTGTAAAAACTAATATGGAAAAATGATGTTACATGATAAGGTAAACAAGGGTATGTGTGAATTCGAGGTAAGTGTGAACTCCGCTTATATTCTGGATGTGAAAACAGCTTACCACCGCTATCTTTCTATATTCAACCAATGTCAGCATAAAGAAGTTATCAAAAAATTTCTGGTAAAATCTGCTTGACCGAAATCATTAATTTTATGATGCATTCCCTAACTGCCATTTTAACTTCGTATGTCAATTTGTTGCGGTGTGAAATAAATTAATTTTTTGTTTTATAAATATGGTAAGTTCAAATATTTTATAATGAATAATATTATAAATAAATATGCCTTTACGTTTCTGTAAAAGTATTGAGATATTTTAATGACTTAATTATTTATTATAATTTTTTTGAAATTTTCATGGTCATAAATTACTCTTGAGGCAAGTGTAAACATGCATAGTGGGTAAATGTGAACGTAGTTCATACTTGCCTCTAGGTAATAAATTGATTTTGTTGATTTTACATTTTTCTTATTTTTGTTCAGAGATGGTGTGAACTATTTTTATTTATTTATTTACTCACCAACGACACACTTCAGATAAAACATGTAAGTTGAAACAATATACAAGAGACAAAAAAATATAAACAATGTATTACCCTATTTAAAAGTGCGTACAATTTTCACTTATCACAATATTTTAAGCCCATAAGGTTGTCATCTATAATAAAATTTAATTTAATTTATAAAATAAGAATAAAACAGTAGTAATACAAATAAACAACACTAAAAATTCAATAGTCATTACAAATCCACAATTAAAATTTAACAATTAAAAAACTGAAAAACTACTCAATTAAAGAATAAATCAATTAAAAACCATTGAAAAATAAAAAAAAAAATTAAAAGTAAAAAGATAAAACATTCAAAACTTAAAATTTAAAAATTCTTACACTAACAACCCTGACAAACAGCAAGAGAATGGAAAGGGGAAAATCATTGGGATAAGTGGAACACCATCAAATAAGTAGGTAGTCAATTATATATTGCTCAAAATCTGCAAAACAGATATTTTAAAGCCACGAGGATTACTCGCAAACATGTCGACGTCACAAAATCTATCGTTGTAGTTGCTTAATATACGGTAGAGGGGGTTACGCAAACCAGCATTAGTATGAGCCATACTTACGTTTAGAGGTCGGTTAGTTCTTCTTACTGAAGGTATGCGAAAACCGATTTTGGTCAGTAGTTGAGGGACATCAACCTCTGATGTACACACCTTCCTCAAAATGCACGCACCCATCAATTCACGGCGCTTTGAGAGCTCTAATAGGTTCCCACAGAATGTGAGGAAAACCAATAGAGGTATGGTATACTGCAAAGCCATTGAAAAGATAAAATCTGGCTTCTGATTGTAGTGAACTTATGCATATTTCTGATTATGCATATATTCGTGATTAGCTGAACATATATAATTGTGTTTTGGTTAAGTTTTTATCCAAGAAAGCAATGAAATATTAAGTAGGTGAGATGACCAAACTGACGCCGGAAGGAGCAATGGTTAAGTTTCTAAGAAAGTTTTCAGATGACAGATTTTATTGGCCGAAAGTTGAAGATTTTTCAATAGCATTTGATCAAGATATCGACAAAAACTTCCTAAATCTACGATGGATCGCCGGGGTTATATTCAATTCAACATAGATTTAAGTAAATATAATATAAACTAACATATTCTTATGTGATTAGGTATTGATGCACAAAAAAATTAAAAATAGGTACATGTAAGTTATTAATTTAAGTTTACACTTGCCCCAATAGTGGTGTTTTTTTTATTTTTCATTATATTTTTTCGTTTCAAACATTTTGGTGTCAAATAAAATTCATTCAATACAAAATTAAATGCGTTTTGTTTACAGCTCCCTCGTGATAATATTGATGGAAAATACACTAACATTCTGGCTGGGTTTACACTTGCCCCACATAAGTTTACACTTGGCTCAATAATGAAGGGCAAGTGTAAACTGAAACCTACCAATATATTTAATACATTTTGTTAGGATTATGTACAAAATCAAATATAAATACTATGTGGCCATAAAGACATTAGATGTACTAATTCATATATAATAAAACATCTGCCTGACCACTTATATTAAATCCGAAATCGTATGCCAAGATCAAATTAACAAGAAATCTGTTCACACTTGCCCTTGTTCACCTTATATGTTTTTTCATCCTTTTTGTTTACAGAAAACTATTGGAGTATCGCAAACAAGAAAAATCAGCTTTGCAAGAAGCATTGAGAATTGAAAGTGAAGGAAGAAGTTCTTTGATAGATTTAGTGATATGGGGAATAGCTTTTCATCATGCTGGACTAGCTTTAGAAGAAAGACGTCTTGTCGAAGAGGCCTTTAGGTGTGCAAGATTCATTGTTTTTCATATAGACAAATAGAGACATAAATTTTCTGTACAATGAATCTCAATAATGCTGATGATGGCTCAATGTTCTAGGTCTGGCATCTTAAATGTTTTATGTTGCACATCTACCTTAGCTGCAGGTGTGAATCTTCCTGCACAAAGAGTAATACTGAGAGCCCCTCTAGTTGGTAAAAGTTTCATAACTCTCTCCATGTACAAACAAATGGTAGGGAGAGCTGGTCGAGCTGGATTTGGTGGTTCAGGAGATAGTATAATGATATGTCCCACAAATTACATAGACAAAGTCAAAGTGTTAATATCGTCACCTATGGAGAATGTCAATAGTAATTTACATACTAATGAAGGGACATATCTGAGATCTTTTGTACTGGGATCTATTGCTTCAGATATTGCTACAACAAGGGCTAAGCTGAGAGAACTTTTATCTAAAAGTCTCCTAACTGTGCAGGCACAAAGGTAATATATAAAAACTATATTTGGTAGAGTATCTTGTATTCCGTGGAGCAACCAGCAAAGAATTAATCTCCCACTTTTCTCCATAACTTTTGGAGCATCCTGTAAAAGGCAGGTGTTCAAAAATAGAGAATCTAACATTTACATTAACAATTCAACGCTGTGGTTTCCCAACTGTCCTGAATGTCTTAATTTTTTGTTGGCATGGTGAGAACAGCTTGCATGTTTGTAGCATGAAGATGGTCTGTTGGCTACCCAACTTGTGGGATGTACTGTGATGGTACAGTATAATACAATATTTTGCTTTCTATTTACACTCATGTTTTAGGCTTAATGTAAATGTTAAGGAACATCTAGATATGGCAATCAGAAGACTGATAGAATTGCATGCTATTGAAATAAAAGATAAACCACTAAAGACATTGTGTTCAACTGCGGATGTGTCCATTACAATTAATCAAACGTTGAATAATAGTGAGGCTAGATTTGAAGAAAATTCTGCGAAATCTAAAAATACCAAAGTAAAATATGAGATCACACGCGACTCAGAATTAACTGTCAGTAAATTAGGAAGGGCTGCTGTAAAAGGTATTTATAGAAGGAATATATGAGAAATTTAGTAGCTTGAAATTCAAACATATTTTTTTCACATGTTGATTAAATTGTGAATGATATTTGTAGGATGTTTCAGTTTATGCCACGCACGTTGGTTGTATTCAGATTTGAAACAGGCACAGGAATGTTTGGTATTAACTGATGAGTTACATCTGTTGTATTTAGTGACCCCATATGAAGTAGCCGATAATATTTATCCAGACTGGTCCACGTACAAATCAGTGGTGCGTACACATTATGTCATACTTGATTTAAACTTGTAAATATTTATATGGAAAACAGCAATTATTTTTATTATTCTATTGCAGTTAGAGAGTTTGAGTGATAAATCTACATACACTGTACGCCTCCTTGGTTTCACAGAATTCAGCATAGTTAAAATGTCATCCAGAAGGATACCAAAGGTACAAAAATTAATCATACACTTACTAACCAGTCGTTATCTATGATAAATTAGGATAATCTATATTATTGCAGAATATGGAACTGAGAGTTTTTAATCGATTTTATGTGACATTGATGTTGCATGATCTTTGGAGACAACAAACATTGCAAGATGTTGCAGAGAAATATGGAGTTAGTAAAGGAGTGATACAACTGCTAATGGAGCAAGCCGCTTCATTTTGCTCCAGTATAACGAGATTTTGTGAAGAATTGGAGGAGTTCTGGGCTTTTAAAGATTTGCTAGTTGGATTCTCCAGTAGATTGTCACATTGCTGTATACAGGAACTTGTGCCACTTATGGAATTGCCAAGTGTGAAAAAGGTTGTTCCACTTCTTATGTTAATTTTGATTGACACTTCAAGTATCTTCTTTTTCTTATTTGAATGAAAAACCTAAATAACATTTTATTAATTTACAGAATAGAGCCATGCAACTATATAAGGCAGGTTTTAAGACATTAAAATCCATAGCCCAGACTGAACCTAATAAGTTGATTGATTCAATAGAACATCTTCCATTTAGAACAGCTAAACAACTCATAGCTGCTGCAAAGGTACTCTACATCAATATACAATATATAGATATTTCTGCTCTGTTTTTGCTTACATTATTAACTTAAATTATTTTTTAGTTACTTCTTTTGGAGAAAGTGGAAAATTTGAGAGAACAAGCTCAAGAATACATGGATGCAGATTTGTTTGCACCACAAAATAATTAATAAGAAAAATTTGCATTTTTGTATCCGACAAATACGAGTGAAATAAGTATTGAATACTTAAAGAAATAATAATTTGTTGAACTCTTAATTCTTATGATATTTGACCAAAGACATTATACAGCATATTATATGCCCGCTATCTCACATGGCACTTTTTTTTATAGAAAAATCAAACTTATTGCAAGGAAAGAGAGCTTATTTTTGCTTGAATTTCGTCAAGGAGTACACAATCTTATAATACAATGTTTTGCAGCTTGATTTTGGTATTCACGGCAATTATTTCTTCATGTGACATACTCACCATGGCAAATTTAGGAACTTGAAGAATATTTTTTCTGGGATTAATAGCAATAGTGCCATGAATCGTTATATTACAATATTATCATTTTATAACGCTGTTATGATGGTAATTTCTATTGAAATAGTAACGAAGAGTACAATTAAGTAAGAATTTTATAAGTAATGATAACCAAGACTTGATCATACTAAAGAATATCAAAAGGATATAGTCATTTTGAAATACCTTACAACCAAATCAGAAGTATGACTAAATAATTTTAAGTAAATAATGACTTGTTACAACCATTATGTAGAATGTTTTTTATATATTTTTTTAAATTTTAATCGATAAATCACGTGTACTTGATCACATTCCAAATATTATTTTTAGGACTTTTTTAAAGTTGTTAATTTTGTTTGTTTTTGACTTGAGTTCCTTGTGACAAAGAGTAAAATATATTATTTTACATTATTTATTTTAAAAACATAATAAAGAAAATATAAATATATAATTGTTTTATCTTTTCTTATACAGGCAAGGTTTCAGTGCTAATTGAGGAAGTTTATTTCTCTTTATTATGTCTGTTTCTTTTTTGAAATCTATGAAATAAAACAAATTTTGTGTTAAATCAGACTTGACACTTTTGAAACCATATTTTTGAATGCTCTTAGTAAATTCTTCAATTTTATCAAATCTGCTTTCTACTTCTGCAATTTTCATCAGTCCTCTGGAAGAAATACAAAAACACGAATATTATTTTTTCACGAGATGGGTCTAAAAGGTTGGTAGCAACAACATAGCAATACATAAAATATAATCCATATTTCATTGTTCTTAATGTACACGATACTTAGTGTATTGAGGTAGGTGTATAATCAAATTTAGGATGTGAAATGGGAACAAAATCTCACAGAAAGGTAAAGGGTAACTATTAGTAAAAATTATTTTCACACAAAATAATGTAAGTAATATTTTATGTTTAATAGGAGCATTATAATAATACCTACCCAACTTTCAAGATTCTGTTAGCTTCAATTACATAATCCTTTAAATTGGTGCCCATCAAAGACAAACAGAACACTACAACATTCACTTGTGCTGAAAGCAGTGGAGTGTGCGACATATCACATGCTTGGACACATGGATCCAACGAAACTAAATCAAATGAGTGAACCTTATGTGGAACTGATTTAGATAATCGAGCATCGCCGCATCCTAAATCTGCTATTACATATTCTTTTGGCCTAGAAATATTATAAATATCAAATATTTTTGACATGAAAGAAACAAACAATGATTCTATTTAGTTTTCATTACTTTTAAGTGAAATAAAGAAGTGACTTACAACAATGAAATATCTTTGATAATAACGTCTAATGGATTGAGTGGCCACTTATTAACCTGTTGTCTATACCCATCGTGGTAAGCAGCAAAGGCTTTAGGGTCTTCGTTAAATAATTTCTTAGCATCCCTGCTCTCCTTAGAGTACATCTGTTCATTCAAGTAACGGAATCTGGCACCTTAAAAACAAATTCATGAATTCACAGTTACAAAATAAAAAATAGATTACATTAAGCTTCATAAAAAAATTGACCTTTTAATTTCTCCATCATTCTTTCCCTCAATGTTTTAGGTTGACTCACGGCCTGTTTCCTTTTCTTCTCTCGAATGTTTTCCACATCATCATTAATACTATTATCTTCCGGCTTTGATGGATCAACATGTTTAACATTTTGGGCTAGAATATTCATAAATTTACTTTTCAAAACATTTTTTTTCATACTCCCTGCACCGTGAATTTCTTTTTGTAGTTTGTTTTTATCATCATTATTATCCAAGCTCAACTCTTTGGTTGTGTTTGATTGTGGATTGTTTAACTTATTTTTTTTACGCCTCCTACGATTTTTTTCTGTTTGAGTTAAACATCTGGGTGCTGGATTATTATTGTTTAATATCTTTTCATTTTCATGGTTATCTGTAGAATCGTCAAACTTTATTTTCTTATTCGGGGATGAGTTTATTGTTACACCGTCTTTTAGTTTTTTATTACAATCTTTAGAATTTACAAATTTATTGGAATCGTCATTTATGTTTGATTTTGTATGTTTCTTTTCTTTCCTAGTCTTTTTTATTTCTCTTCGTTCCTCCCTCCTTTTTTCCAACTTTTTCTTAATGCTAGAAATAATTTCATTATTTTTGGTGTCATTTGTTTTCGTAGTTGTTAATTGTTTATCTTGACCTCTGCGCTTACGTTTCTTCAATGCATTTTTAGATATTTCTTTTGTCTCAGATTGGTTTTTACTCGATAAATTTTGCTTAATTTTCTTAGATATCTTTTCATTGTTTTTAAGTTTTCCTGAGTCAACAGTTTCAGTGTGACTATTGATTGTAAGTTTAGCTTTCTTAGATTTAGGTTCATCATTGCTAACATCTTTATTTTTCTTCTTCGACTTTTTAGGGAGCTGTAAACATTTTATTAAGTAAGCAACATCTCATTGATGTAATGCAAATTATAACTTGCACAAAAACTTAAATTATAATGCATTTAATAATTTAGAATATTTGCAACTCACAAACTGAAACATAAGTGATGGATGGTCTTGAGAAGAATAGAATACAAATATAAGTGGTTAAATGTTATGAACTTCTTGAAACTAATAAAAAATACCTTACCAATTCATCTTGATGTGGCTCTTCAGGAACATCCGCATCCCATTCGGATGGAGCAAAGTATTTAATAAGGCTCATGATTTCATTGACCGAAAGTATTTACAATATAAAAAAATAAAACAAACACACCAGACATAACCTCAAAACATTCCTCACACGTTGTGTATAAGCTGGCAATACGCGTCGCTGTCAATGTCAATGTTTAAAAATCTATGGAGCTTTTTCAAATTCATGAAATTTGCTAAGTATTGTTTATGGTCATTGCTATGAACAAGCATGGACCTAAATAGAGTAATGGACAGACACTTTGGTAAACATTTTGTGGCTGCGCGGGGAGGGGAATGACGACCATTTTGTAAGAAATAAATTTTGTTCGGTGCGTCGCATTTGGGCTGCGTTCAGACAGTCACCGAGTGATCAGTCGACGACGCATATTTTGAAAGTACCTATACAATGCCAGAACGCATTCATAGTGTTCATGTACTGTATGTTACTATGTTTTCAAAATGTGTAACAAAATAAGAATTATAGTCTCAGAAAATATACTCGATTTCTGCGTAATTGTCATTTATAATTTCTGACGCTGATTCAGTGAATTCGTTTGGATAAATTTAGGATATAAACTTGTAACAAGTATTTGGGAAGTATACAAGCTCAGAAAGTTAGATAATGGAATAATTTTAAAAAAAAAGTATAAAGCAATTAGTTATAAACTAATCAAGTAGTTATTACTTTAACTGTTAATTTTAAAGATACCTATTAAAATAATTTATTCCTTCGTTAGAGACATAAATATTTTTATCATTTAAAAGAAACACAAAAGTACTTGAATGCTACTATTAAAAGGCGCCAGTCAAATAATAATAAAAATATTTATTATTTAAATATATTCATAATTTACGTCTTTTACACGTCGGCGAATTTAAGAAATTATAACAAAAAGTAAATCCAAAAAAAAAAAAATTTTAAAAGTTATAAAAGCAATAAAAAAAATAATAAAAAAACGTAAAAAATAATGGCGCCATTACGATAACATTGGGTCATAAAACGCTCTAAGTTATTCACGATTATCCGGATTACATTCACCACTCACTGCAACTTCATGGTCGTTCAGGTCAAACGATGCCGAGTGACATTTATGCTCCCGTGAACCATCCCTTGTATGTTTAGTTGTTTTAAAAATGTTTCAAGTTTTTGCACATCAGTTGAATTTTTCATATCGGTTTTTGTTTTTATATCTAGAAGAATAGGAATCATCTTATGATTAACATGGTGATGTGCGCTATAAATGGTTGTGGTTATAAATCCAATCCAACTTTCGCAGGAAACAGGATTGTCATATTTTCGGTAAGTTGTTTTGTATTGTAGTTTTTATCTTAATATATTGCGATTTTAAAGTCGTTTATATTATAATTCGTATACTTATAAATGATCATAATAATGTTATAAACGTTCTATATAATTATCTGTCCTTATTCTCCTATATCTACACATGTAACTTGTTTTCCATTCTGTCATCTGACAATACAAAGAACCTACAATCTGATGTTTGGTTTGTTTACCCGTTAGAATGAAATGTTTCATGCATACAAATCTGATCAGGTTAATGATATTATCGCATGTTTATAAACAAAATCATTTTTTGTAGTTTTCCAAAGGATCCAGAAAGGAGAAACTGGACATTATCCAATATTTGACACCAAGTAAACGTACCTAGTGTTTTGTGTTCAAAAACATCTCGTTTTTCTGCGAGGTTGGAGAAAAACGTCATTCTTACGAAATATCCTGAGTTTCCCGCTCATTTGCAAGTTCGTGTGTTTTATATTATTCATTTAGATATATCCTTCAATTGTCATTCATTCTCTCCATATTGTGTGTATATGAAAACAATGTTTAAAAATAAATACTGAATGATTTAGAAATGACTCCATTTTATTTACTCATCCTATTCCCTATTTCATCAAATATATGAAAACATTAAGTTATGTGGCATTGTAATTATTTTAAGAAGTAAATATAATGTTTTCTGATACTGTGTGAATAATTTCCATACATTGCCCATACAAATGTTAAATAAAGTATTTCCTACAAAATGGCCACCGTCGATTTCCCTTCCTCACTTTTTGGCTTCGCTGTCATTCATACAAATTACTATAAACGTTCCATCCCCTACCTACATACATCCATGTGAACAAGCTATGAAACTATGAATGTTGCACGTCAAATAGTGATGTTACGAATGTGCGATTTTGGACATTCGCGAATGCGAATATTTGTTGCCAACATTCGCGAATAGCGAATATTGACTTGCGCGAGCCTGTCGATGCTGGCTTTACTACAAGTTTAAATTTCTACAATTGCTCAAACATCAAAATTTCTACGCTCCCCGTCGCCGAATTTTCAAAATGGTAGAGATTTTTTTTTCACAGGAAGCTGAAATCTTCTTGCGTAGATAAGAGCGAGGTTGCCGGCACCTGGGACCCGACCGCACACTTTCTTGTGCATAAAACCAAGACTCCACCTATTTTATAATTATTTTGATGTGTTTTAAAGTCCATCCGTTTTTGTAACAATTTTGTTAGAGGCTATTAACAGTATGATGATAAAATAAGTACCTAAAACATATAAAAAAAATGAATATCGTGTATTTTGATTTCACAAATTTTCACGTCAAAGGGTTGCATGAAAGAAATGAGATTGATGGTATAAGAAAAAGAACAGATGAGAGAGGAGTGTTGCGGATAGAATCCATGTAAAGAAATCACGATGATTTGGATATGTGAAGCGAATGGGTGATGAAAGGATGACGATAAGAGTGTATTTATTTGAAAGAGGGAGTGGAGAAAACGCGGACATCTGAAAACTACGTGCCTTGATCACGTGGATATTTTGTTTAAAGGCGGCCGTGTGTTGACCAAGAGAAAATATACCTAAGCATGCATGTATGAACGTAAAGGAAGCGAAAGAAGTAAGTGGTGATATTATATATCTATATTGTGCTCCGTTCTCTCTGCATACTCCGTATAAGGATACGGTGTGAGAGGATATCAATACCAAGTAGTATAGTAAGCATAGTGTTTAGTACAATTTTCCACCCTTATGGTTTCGCCTGTTCACCCTCGCAATATAATACTATGAATTCACGCCTATATTCAAGGCAGTGGCGTGCGCAAAAATGTTCTGATCATGCGTGGTTTTTCCCTATCTGTCATTTCGAAGCCCCGGTACAATATTTATATTTGTAAAATAAATACATTTTTTATTAAATTCAACATTACAATCACAATTCTGTGCACAAATTTAGTTAATTATAATCTGAACTTTTATCGATTATCATTTTCCGTGAACTTTTCTAGAACTACTGTTTTTGTAGTATTTTTTATTTTGTGCAGGTGCATTTTTGACATTTACAGTAAAATTTTGAGTGTTTCTTTTCAACAATTTCACTCATGTGAGTTGCCTAAGCTTTCAGTTTTGTGTTTTGTGGTGATTTTATGTGTTCCCTCTAGTTGAGGCTTAGCAGTACCCATATCAACATATCAGATGACTCAGGTGAAAACAAATTTCTTGCATTCCTCATTTCACATCTATATACATAAATAAATAAGATAATATTAGAATGATAAATGTTTGATTGTGTTAACCGATTCAAAATCCACATACTTACTTTGTACTTATTAGAAAATCTTGGAAATACAATCTGACAGATATGACCTATGTAGGCATAATAAATTTTTCTGGGACGTTGGTTAGCAAAATAACCTACTCTGCACATAAACAACAATAATTGTGATAAACATGTCAAACAGTGACGAGTAGGTGTGCTTCTTATGGGAACTGCGAGAGTGAACTGTTAATCTATTTTCAAGCATTATCAAAATTCAGGATTGGAAACGTGCAAATTATAATATACCTAGTCAAAATCATTAATTTCAAACAGGTGTTTTATTTTTTTATTTACCTGTTTAGAAATGTTATAAAGGGTTTATATTAGTATCTTCTAATGTGTTTTAACCCTTAACCGGAATCGCTATTTCGGTCAACGTAACTGGAATCGCGGGTCCAAATGGACCCGCTAATTAAAATAAAGTTTTTTTTGTAATATAGACGTTATTAACCATTAAATGGGTTATAGATGTATTGAAACTAGTTGTTTGTAGTATATAAGGTAGTTTTATTAATTAACATTTTTAAATTATACATCTTTTTGGCTTTTCTTCTTAGGAACCAAGTTTAGCACAAGTTTTTATCAGTCCCTTTTTTGACATGTAAAATTATAATAACAAAAAAAAACAAAAAAAAACTAATCAAAGTACAGGGTTTTACGTCTCTTCCCATTAACAAAAACAAACATTCTTTATGAGATCATTCAAAAACAAAAAAAATGGTGAGATATGAAAAAATTAAAAAAACCTCAGTCTTTTTATCATTTTATGTAAGGCACTTGCTACACAATATCCTTTTTTGTACGTGAATCTTACATATATAGTTGCAGCATTTTTCACACTTCTGTGATTGTTTATTGTCAGTCTTAGGACCACATAAATAACATCTTCCTCTTTCTCGTGCACCACTTTTAGTGCAAGTTTCTTTTTCTTGACCCATGTCATTTTGCGGTGCATCTAAATCTGGCTTTAGGAAATTATCAATTCGGTTCTTCTTGTATTTATACAAGTATTCAGTTATTTTTTGATTGGTATGAGTACATATAGTCTGGATCATTTCATCCGGAATCAGCAACTGCCATGATTCGATTGGTGACATTTGTTGTTTATGACGAGAATAAGTGATCCCAGGTAAGTGAGTCACAATATTGTGACTTCTGGTTCTAGAGCTGCTAGGTGGCATTTCAGACCATTCAAACTTATTTTTGCCTCTGTAATAAGCACTAGATGTCTGTGAATTATCTTCTTCGTCACTTTCTTCTATTACATTGTGATCGGATGAAGAGTCACTAGAGTGTGAAGTGGATAAGTGTGACGTATTTTCATTTTCACTTTATGTCTTCTTCGTCACAAGGTTCAAAATCACTTAAAGGTTCTGGATCTGAATCATTTTCATCCAATAACAATTCTTCAATATCTTTATTAGTAAGATTACACGCCATTGTTCCAAAAAAATATCTAAAACAATACAAATTAAATAAGTGTACATTTACATAAAAGTTACGTAATTGGAATCGTGGGTCCAATTGGACCCTCGATAGTTCGTTACCTCCACTTCCAGTAAATTGTAAGCACCACGCGTCTGGCACCCGCCGCGACTCGCGACATAATGAGATTAGATTGGCGCGCAAAAGTGTAACTGCGCGCGTTTAAAAAATAAACGGGTTTTTTGTTTTTGTCGGGTCCAAATGGACCCACGATTCCGGTTAAGGGTTAAGTATTAGCTTTAGATAATAAATGTGCACTTGTGTACAAAACGCAAACAAAATATGTAGGTACCTACAATGTACCAACACTTTTAATAACACATGGGTGTATCCAAATTTTTCTTAAGGAGGGGGAGGGGGGGGGGGGCAGTAGCTAGGCAATTTTTTACTCTTGCAGCTATTCAAAGTTATCGATTTAGTAATGTGGTATACAAATAAAGTTTCTATTCCTCCATCAATTTTTTACTGCACAAGTATTTTTTTAATATCTATTATGAATATAATATACTATACTATACCCTCACGCCGTGTCCCAAGTGGGGTAGGCAGAGAGAACGGAACGCCAAACAGATCTATCTTTACACACTTCCTTCGCTTCCTCCACATTCATACAGTTCCTCATACACGCACGTCGGTTCCTCTTACTCAACACGCGGCCGTCCTTGAGAATTTGATCCACGTGATCAAGCCACGTGGTTCTCGGACGCCCGCGTTTCCTCACACCCTTTCTTTCAGATAAGTATATCCTCTTTGTCATTCTTACCTCGTTCATTCGTTCAACATGCCCAAACCACCGTAGTTTATTCACGCGCATTCTGTCCACAACAGTCTTCTTGCATCCGCTCATTCTTCTAATATTCTTTCATTCTTATATTTGAAAATTTCGTGTAAAAATCACCTTTTTTCATAAAACATATAATGACCTTGAGATGAATTTTTGGTATTTATTAAAATATAAAATAAAATATTGATATATACCAAAATATTGTGTCATTATAACTCAATATAATGTTTTTTTAATTATTTCGCTACGATTACAAACAAAAAAAATATTACGGATTTTGTATTGATTTCTTTTTACAAAAACAGCCCGCGGGAAAAACTCCATATCCCAAAAACCGCTCCGATATCACTCATATAATTCCTGCCACTTATCAATAAGAATACGGTTAATGTTATATAAAATTTTCAAAAGAAAATATTCAGTCCCTTTTCAGATATTTGGTTTCAAAATTTGCATTTTTTCACATAAGAGCAAAGTTCGACTAGTTATAGAACAAGAAGGACTATCTTAAATTCATCTGCATTGCTTCTGAGGATAGTGACATAAAATATCTCTGTAAATAAAAAATATGAATGATGATACTTGTTGTTTTCATTCTAAAATAATGATCCGAAAATGAGAAATTTTCAATTTTAGAATTGTAAATTTGAAGCAAAATTTTGAAATTTTTTCAATAGATGCCGATGATCAAAAATATTTATAAGACTAGAAAATTTTGTACTTAAAATATATATTTTTAAATTATCTCGATATGTTTATAAATAAAAAAGATACAACATTTTTTCTAAAGATCTATTTTCATTAAAAATCCCCCTCGGCACGTTAGAAAAATGGCCGCCAAAAAAAAATATCGAGAGTAAAAAAAAAAATAATACTTGTTTGAAAGACTCAACATATCAGGCAATTGACAGGCAAAGTATAAAAAAAATCTAAGACATTGAGCAACATGGTCTGGTTGTTTTGAACAGGAATTAGCCGTATACAATATATACGGGCTGATTGGTCATTTGCTCAAGGCGTCAAATTTTAGAGGGCACCGAATTTGAGATATAAAATAATATTGATGTGAAATTGTGGGCCTTGGCTTGTGTATCATGATAGTATGAAGATAATTATTGAATTTTTCATTAACTAAGTAAAAGTTGAGATGTGCAGTGAAATGACCTAGACGAGTTTCCTCCTTGTCAGAACATTCATTAAATTAGTGTCTATACCCTCATGCTGTATTCCAAATGGGTTAGACAGAGAGAAAGGAATGCCATATACCTAGATTTATCCTCACATACTTCTTTCGTTTCTTCTATATTCATGCAATGTCTCATGCACGCTCGTCGATTTCTCTTACTCAACACACGGCCGTCCATGAAAATTTGATCCACGTGTATCTCAGACGCCCACGCTTCCTTAGACACCTTCTTTCAGGCAAATACATTCTCTTTGTCATCTTTTCCTTTTCCATTCGTTCCACATGCCCAAACCATCGTAACTTGTTTACACACATTTATCCATAACTTTACTCTCGCTCCGCTTATTCTCATAATATTCTCATTCCTCGCTCTATCTCGCAACGTTTTACCAACAATTCTTCTCAGCGATCGCACCTCCATAGTATTCATTCTATTTTTGTCTTTATTCAACCACGTCCAAGTTGCGCTTGCATACATAAGTAAGTATCGGTACTAGAAAGGTATTGTGTACGAGCATTTTTCCATCCATTTTATATATTTTGCTTTATTGCTGTTATTATAAACTTATATAGGTATTTATAGGAAAGAGTGATAATTCTCACAACGAGTCTTATAGGACATTTTTCCAAGGGTCCCTAGTCCCTAGTAAGTGTACGTTCAATTACTAAAAATATCCAGCAACATGGCCTCTGATAGCTAACATTAAATTTCATTTCATTCGTAGACCAAAGCAAGAAAATATTTGAAATTTTTTCATTATTCGAATTGGATGACATATTTTCATACGAATCACGTCATCTCTGTTTTTGGATTATCATATAAAAATTGTAGGTAAATATTATTTATTTAAATTATTACATGCATATTTAACTAAAAGGTTTTTACTAATAACAAGAGAAATAACTTCTCGGTAGGTACGACCCGCTTGTGAATGGTAGATAGTCTTTTCTGTCTTAATTTCGTTAGACAATTAATCTTAATAATATTTAGTGGTAAACATATTTTAATTATTATTTTATTGTTTGTCTTAATATACATACATCATCTTTGAACACGTGTTTCTATTTCTCATACTAACTTCCTTCACTGTCACCCGATGTAATTCAATTTTGCTTTGTTTTCAGGTCAGCTGGTGTCGTCTGTGGAACTTGAGTATAGCTAGTGTCCTGGTACTCACTATATCCAACATTTTGCTCACTGTCCGTCTGCTACACACGGAGTGTTCTCGGGGGACAACCCCGCAGCAACTCCCTGCTTTACCTCCACAACCTCCTCAACACAACATCCACACGCAGCCACCTCACACCCCCGCTACTCAGCAGCCACCTTGCCTTGATTCTTACGATCAAAAGACAAACAATCAAAGTGAAGAAATTTTCAATGAACTCAATTTGGGTTTAGGAAGATGGGACAATTCACGGACGTACAAAATGTTCGATTTTGCTGTAGTTGGAGAACAGTTTACGTTACTCTCCGAACAATATAAGGTCTGTTTGGCCACGCAAAGTTCCATAGAACGATTGGCATCCATGGCACAAGTGGCACACAGGTGGACTGGTCCTATTTCAGCTGCCGTGTATGCAGCGGGGGAAGAATTAGCAATACTCAAATCATACATAACATATCTGAGAAGGTGTTACGCAGTTGTCAAAGAAAGAGTATCATTTCATTTGGCCGTACCATCATCCAGACCAGCACAATTATCATTTGCAACAGCTTCGACACCCGATCCATCTATATTTAGCTGTGCTAAACCGGAGGCTACATTGAATCGGTTGTTAAAATATCGATTACCAGAAACTACGAAATGGAGATTGAAACATCCGTATCCCCAAAATCATTTAAGGAACTTGGCGCGACGAAACTGTCAAAGTTCGTTTGTGTTTTTGACTGATGTTGATATAATACCTAGTGCCGGATTGACAGATTCCCTTGATGTCTTCCTAAGAACTGCTAAGTGTAAAGGATTGTGTGCTTATGTTGTGCCAACTTATGAGTTAGACGAACGAGTGAGATTCCCTAGTAATAAGTCAGATTTGATAAGACTCGCTAACAAAGGTCTCGCTAGACCATTTCATCACAAAGTTTTTATCTACAATCAGTATGCTACAAACTTTTCAAGGTAAGTTACACATCCTCTTCTTATTATTTAATACGTAGTTTAAAGGTGACGGAGTGATAAACTTGTTTGAAAATTTGCGTATTTTCCCCAAAGTTTAGCGAGGGATGTGAAAGATAAGAAAATAATTATACTCACACCAACATACTTACACCCACTCTATTTGGTAAGACAGTATGTAACTAGGTGAGTAGGTAGGTGCGTGCACCTATACTAATTCGGTTACGCGGAATAACATCATATTTGATATTTAATTCACGACTACGAAACTTTTGTATTATTGATCAGTGAGTATTATGAACAGAGGCGGCTGATGAGTTGGACTAGTAGGGGTGCAGTGTATTTATGCAAAATACCTTAACAAAGACATCGTTAATTTTCAATACCTATAGATTTTCATCTATATGATAATGAATAAAGGTAAACTGTATTTGTAAAAGAATTTATTATACTTAGTATATATTTTGGTGAAATTGTTTATTGGAATAAGATAAAAAGATATAGTCTACATATACGTATATAATTATTGGGTATATAAAGGGAACGCGATACATTAACGCTCTGACGTAAAAACCGCCTCTGGTTATGAAAGACGTAGGTAGTTAAGACGTCGAGCAATGGGAATAAATGCACAATAAGGTCTCTAATTTTCTTATTTCAAAAGTAGTTTTGTGAGAAGAGCAAGAACAAGTCTGGTTGTGTGTTGTGAATTAATGAACGGTTGGCTTTTAGCCGAACATATCTTTTGCAAGAATAATATCGAGTTAATACGAATATTTGAATAATTTATACCGAATCTGGGTGAAACCTCGTTTCCTTGTTCAACTAGTACCTACCTAAGATAATTGAATTTTCACATCTTGATGTTCCCGCTAGAAAAGCATGCAATACGTGGTGGAGTGAGAGGAATGTAGTGCCAGAATATTTATGTATGTAGTATGTAGGTATCTGTATCAGCCAGTCTGCGATGGGTACCTCACTCACTCTTACATCCCTTGTAGTTGTAGTTCAATGCTGCTACACGGGAGGAGATGATAATGTTGTGTACGAGATAACATTTTATTGTAGTTTCAAATAAAAGAACTCTGTATTCTTTATACTTGAGCGTGGAGGTGTTTAAATATTAATAGGCGATGTTCTCCCGCGAAGAGTGGTACTATGTCAAGCAGGCAGACACACTGTTACCGATAAAACTGAATTACTTTTTGGTTCGGCCAACACATCCCTCCAGTTGATGTTAAAACTTCCCGAATGAGCGACTATTCCCTCGTTTAATCTTCCATCTACTAATAAATGTATGAGTATGCGAGAACATCGTGAAAAAGTATTTTGTTATGTACGATTTGTGTCGACTTATGGACATGATGCCGAATTGAAATGAGTGTCAAAAAAGTAAATGATAAAAAATTAAATAAAAATAGTCATATAAACTCAATTTTAGCTCGGGGAAAATCATAAAATTGACTAATGATTAAAATTAAATTAAAACCACAACATTTGGATAAATCACGGAAAATGAGATGATAGCTTACTGAAATATTTTTGTTAGTAAATAAAAACGGGAAAAAACTTGTTTAATAGATGATAGTTAGTTTATCTATAGATTTTTATTTAAAGCATGGGTGTCTAAACTTTGACCATACGAGGGCCACATTGCACAAAAAAATATGCTGGGCCGCACATAAATATTTTTCAACAAATGGAAATAAAATTAACTATATACCTATATGTAGTTCTATTTACATAATTTGCGTTTGGGCCGCATCTCAAAGTGTTTTGGGCCGCATGCGGCCCGTGGGCCGCACTTTAGACAAGCATGATTTAAAGTACAAAAAAGGCATAGATTCCATACCTACATCAATATAGTTGCTTATTTACTGAACTTTAATATAAGTAGGTAGCTATCTAGTTTTTTTGAAATTCTTTCAACACAGAGTTGAAACCTTTATACATAGTTTTCTGAAAGCACTTCAATAGTGCTCACAGTAAACTATTTGGAATGGATTTCAATGCATTTTCTAATTTATCAAGGACCAACATACTTCCACAGATTTTCAATTTTGTATTTGTTTTTAATATCCATCCATTATAAGGTTAATTCCTAACAATTAAAATGTTTTTCATAATTGATTGTCATTAACAAGAAACAATGTTTCATCAACTTTAAACTTAAAGGGGATACAATTGTGTTTTAGTTAATAATAACCTTCAATAATGAATTTATATATTTTTAAGATATATCTAGAAGATATATCTGGGTTTTTGTTATAAACCCAAATACAACCTTATACACCTTTCAAACTAAGCTAAATAATAAAATAAAAAAAATAGTATTTACTTTTCAAAACATTTGCTCTCAACATTAATTGTTATACCAATTATTGTTATATACCTATCATATTATTATTATGATTTATATTTTATGAATGCCATTTCAGAGTAATTAAGCTTATTTTGAAAATAATATTATGTTAATAGAAACACAAATGATAAAAATAATAAATGAACGATTCAATATCTAAACCATGCTTAGAGAATACTTTATTTCACATAAGTAGAAATTGTATTACAAGTTGTATTGTACTACTATTAAATCCAGCTTAACAATATGTGAAATAATACACATGAATACATAATAATAATAATCATCTGGACAATTTATTTAGCGCCGTTTTATGGTACAAACCACCGCAAGGGCGCATTTTCAGTTTTTTTTTGTTTGTTTATTTATTTATTGTTATTACCAAATTTTAATAAGTATATTTTATAATTTTAATTTAACTTTTAAAAAAATTTAATGCATTTGTAATTGTCACAAATTTGAAATTAGAAACAATTATGTGAGTTCCAATTTGTCACAAATTTTATCCTCTAGTTCATGTGTTTTTAAATTTGTAATTTTTAATTAGTTTGAAAATAATTTAACACTCAAAAAACAATCATGTTTATAAAACTATTGAAACTAAAAACACTGCATTAAAATTTTGTTATTTTGAATCATTATTAGATAATATTTTAAATTTTAAAAAAGAAATGTCAGAGGTTTCAGGTTACTACTACTAGCGCCATCCACCGACTACATGTGCCAAAGTAGACCCTATTGTTTACATTTAGTTTAACAAAATTAAAATATTTATATTTAAACAATTATTAGCTGCCAAAGCTATTTAAAGAAAAAAATATACCCAATAAACCTATCTTTTAAAAATATGCAATTTAATTAACAAATTTTTGATAAACTTTGTATTGGTAGGGGGCGTTGTGAGCAAGAATATCACATTTTCTGAGTACTCTTCTCATTCTTTCATTATATATCGTACTTTGATTTTCGTAACTAATGTAGCCAGTGAATTTCTGTAATTTAAACAATCCAAATAACTTAAGATTTTATTTAGAAATGCTTTCTCTAGAAATAAGTGGATAAATAAAATTGTATTAATGGGATCACGTTCAGTTGATATGCAAAGACTCTCTTCAAGAATTTTTAATTTCACTTTTTCGGTGAATTCTATAGCGGATAAACAAAGTATACATACGTGCTAATGTTTGTGCAGGGATTAGTTAATATATATAGTAGCATGCTTCAGATTGAAAATATGTTTTTTTTTCAAATATTTAGGTTGGTAATACATTAATAAAGACTAAAATGGAAATGTAAAGAGGAGTCTATTTGAATAAATAAGAAGAGAATATGAAAAATATACCAATAATTATTCCATCGCACAAACCTTTGCTATTTGGGTACTTTGTTATTTAGCAATGTAAATGATACAATATTATTGCCCTTTAAGGGCCCCGTTTAGTAAAAATGGTAAAATATTCAATTTTCAACAAATTTGATAGAAAAACTGCCAAAACCTGTTGATCCTGGCGAACATATTGATTTGATAAAATAAAAAAAACAAACATTTATTAACAATATTAGTTTTTTACTAAAAAATAAATAAATCGCAGACTGACGAGATTTATTTAGGTACTCTTTGTTATATCAAAATACAAATTATTTGTAAAATATATATATATATTTTATTTATCCTATCAAGAATATAAATACTATAGATTTTAGCAAACTTTATTTAGTATACAAAAAATCGAGTTCATGTGGTGACTTTTGGTTTCAAAATATGAGAAAATATATCAAAAAAATATTTTTAAATTGGTTAATACGAGTATCCACGAAAAAAACAAAAAATATATAATTTATTTGTTCTTTAATTGTAATAACTATCTAAGTATTCGTAATATTAAAAAAAATATATGAAAATTTCTAGGATTCTCGTGCATTTATGTACCAAACACACCCCCGAAATCTATTTTTAGAAATATGCTTTTTTATAAACGAATACTATGAAGCTAAAATCAAGTTTTTTTTTTAAGTTAAAGTTTGATAATTGTAATGAATATTTGTTTTCATATTTTATCGAATCAAAATGTTCGAAGGGTCAACAAGTTTTGAGAGTTTGTGTACCAAACTTGTTGACAGTTGAATGTTTTATCGTTTTTGCTAAAGGGGCGTCTTAAGATATGTTCTCGGAGTAATTTTCTAAACCTTTCCCGGACACGAGATTACGTAGATATTAGGTATATCAAAAGGATATTTTCTCTAGTAGGTACAATGTAATAATTACTTATTCTATTTTGTATCTCACCTTCTGTGTGTCGTCGTCGTCGTCAGGGGTGAATAAACAGCAGTAGTTGAATCAGAAGCTGTAATAATAATTATTAAAATTCATATATGACATTTTGTATTAATATAATGCCATCTGTTTGTTTGTCATTCGTTTAAAGCACTCGCGGGAGCGTAAATATTTAAACGAGTAATATTGCAAAAATTATCATCATTGCGTAGATATTGTTATAGGATGTTCTCGTTCAAAATGAGTCATAAGCCATCATTGAACCCATTTTCAAGTTTTTTCTTATTCTCCTTCGGCCATTTCGGATCCATTATTGAACACAGGCTTCTCCATGATCTTCCACTCATTTTTGTTCTGTTCTTCTCTCATTTTCTCCCAGGGGCGTACTATATGGGTATATTGCTCTACATTATATATGTTTACTAAAAAATATTTAATTGATGTATTATGTACGGAGTTGCAAACTCAGATTTAAAAAAAAACGTAGCTCAGACTAATAAAGTTCGTTTATTTTGGATAAAATCTCGTAGATCTCAGAAAAAAGTCCACATTTTCGGAAGGTATAGGAATTTGGAACGTTTCACGATTTTCTAGGATTTTTGTAGGAATATTTGAGAAAAGTGTTGTATTCAAGGATTAAAATTTAAAGATTTGAGAAAAAAAACGTAAATATGGAAAAAAGTTTGTAAATCAAGCCAAAAACTTAATTTTACGTAAGTAACTATACATCTATGTTATAAGCAATATTGATTTTGTTCATACTTTTAATTAGAGAACTGGCTGGATTATAATATTTTTTTAATTACACCGCTTGAGAATTTACGATGTTTTGAATCAGGTTGTTATACCTTCATTAATAAGGCGTCGATTCGCGGAATTGGCTGTCAATAAAACATTGTTGATTCTTAAATCATATAATTGATAAAAAAATACTAAGTAATATTGAAAAACAATGCTATATTAGATGTAGGTAAGTAACAGATGGCCAAAGATCAAAGAATATGGAAAAAAGTCGAGATAAACTTTCGTCCAGGAGTGGTCGGAAACAGGCTGGTGAAAAGATTAAAATATTTATATTTTATTATTCAACAGCTAGTGATAATTTTCAGAATGTCACATGACTCATTTTATTAATGCAATTTTAGTGATAAATGTAATATTTTAATAACGACATTAACCTTTTCAAAATAACTGCGTCGGTTGATGAGAAGGTAAAACCTTTTCCCACTATGTAAATATATTTGTCGAATAAATCACCAAGGGAATCATGGGAATTAAAAATATTATAAGTGAGGTGAGTGCTTGTTGGGAAAATGCTCTCACACCTATTGGCCTATTGGGAAATGTTTATTTTATTATGTGAGGCGATACGAGAATATGTTGATGTATTATTTGTATGCTCTGTTTACTATCTCAGCATCTTTTCTTGTTTTGATAATATTCCTGACCTCTCACGGACACATGAACTCGCTGACACTTTTTGTAAATCTACTTAGGACACGCCTCACTCACTAGAATCGGTAGGCTTCTCAGTGCCGACAGTTAGATGATCGTTTTAGCCCTTTCACTCAAACCGTTACTTAACTAATTCAGGTTTGTGAAATCCTCTGCGGCTCTACACAATAATTACATTTGGCGATCGAAGACAAACGAACTTTTCGACAATGTATACCATAACATTATAATATACATTGTCGAAAAGTTATTTTGAAATCGATCGCCAAATGCAATTCGTCGGAGATGCCAACACTGGCATAGTGATATTAGACTAGAGAGAGTCCAAATATTAATAAATTTTCACCTAAACGGACAAATAGGAGTCCTTGGACTCCTGAAATATCCGAGAAATAAAGATATTTCAACTATAAAATGCAATTTGTCTAGGGGGGCCCCTGCTTAAAATGATGACAAACTATACCACTAAACTTAAATATCGACATGTTCTGAAGTAGTTTCCATACATTTAAAATCCATGTCTTAATAACATTTGAGGCATAAAACATCATTCCCCTCTCCCTTTGGTGGGTAGTTCATTGGCAAAGGTGCAGCATTCACTATCTTAATATTGCCAATGTTACATTGTACAATCTTTATGAAATATAAACCCGTTGGCGTATGATTGTGAATATGGAGAGGCAGGTCTATTTATGAAGTACCTACTCCCTGTAGAACAACTTTTCTCATCCTACAGGGTTTCTGATTAGCTTACTTTGTTTAATCGCTAACTAAGTATTCAACATAAAAGAAGGGAAGGCTTAGTTAATAATAATAGTATATTAGATACCTACAAGTATTACATCAACTATTAATTAGAAGAGGCATATTACTATATGAAAAGATATTCAATAAGGAAATAATACCTGGCGTGTAGGTGTATTTAATTAATAAAATTATTCATTTATTTCACGTAAATCTGATAATAGGCGTGAGTTTGATTTATTTCCCGTCACGATTTACCTTTTGTATAGTTACATGTTAAAAACCACGGTAAAAACTATTTTACGTTTTAAAATTATTTTTATCGCATTCATGATTGGAATGTAGTTTTGTCTGTTTTTGTCATGAATTTGTGTTGATTGTTTTTTATTGCGTTGGCCTGGACATGTGGAATGAATGGATGATGAGAGAAAATGAAGAAATATTTATAAAGACAGTTTGTTAATTCGAATTCAAACTAGAGATACTCCCATATTCAATCACACATGCGCAGTGAAGAACGAGTAGTAAAAAAGCACTTTCGCCAAAAACCACGTGATCTGATCACATGTATTAAATTCTCAAAGACGGCTGCTTATTGAGCTGGAGGATACAGCTTGCATGCGCAAACGTAATCGATGGGCTAGAGGAAATATAATGCCTACCCCACAAGAGATGTGTAGCGTGGGAGGATAGGATAGGACAGAATAGAAAAATAAACAGAAATTCAGAATAGTTCTACGCTAACCTAGCCACCTTTTCCCACATATATTTTTAACAATCTAATATAGACGGTGTAGATATTACAAACCAATCCTCTTTTCACCAAAATCCCTGTTTTATTAGTAATCATGTTCTTACCCACTGCACAATTAGCTCGATAATAAATAATTAATGTGATGTACAGAAACTTATGACACGTTAAAAATATTACGTAGATACCTACTAAAATAGGTAACAGAGTTCTTAATTCATCCTAAGAGCAGTTTGTTTTATCTACCACCATTTCGTGTTATCTGAATTAAATTATATATATTGTAACACGTATAATAACACTGTGGCGGAAATTTTCTGGAGCTACTACCACTATGGGTTAAGCTCTTTTCACTTTTAAGAGATTTGCATCGCCCCAGTGTACCTGACCCAGACTGGTAGTTGACTTGTTCGGGATAGAGTTTTTATTTTCACATTATTCTTCGCCTATGCACATGTAAATGAATAGATCCTTGTGATGGTGATTTTCTTAAATATTTTGACACATAATAATAATAATTGATTGATTGTTGGGTATGTTGTCTGTGAATGGTTTAATACTTAAGAGTCTGTCAAGCAATCTCAGAAAACTGGGAGTAGATGACAGGCTCAAATACAGCATGCAGAAGGCCGTACTTCTATCGTCCACCAGGTTTTTGTCCCTGTAGCTCTGTAAGTGATCTCCCATGATTGTACTATTTCATAGAACATCATGGAAGAATCAACTCGAATTATGTTGGGGTTCTACATTTTGAATATAAATTTATTTAAATTTTTTATTTAATGTTATATTTAAATTTTATTGTTAACCTTATATTGTGTTCAAAATGTAGAATCTAATATTGTTTTGTTAAATAAATGAGATATGAGATAATAATAATAATAAAGCTTTATTGACAGAACATAATAAAATGTTTGTACAAGAAACACATAATAAATAGAAAACAGTGCTCTGTCAAATGGCGGACTTGTTGCAGAGCAACATCTTCCAGCCAACCATTGGAATGAAGAAAAAAAAACTACAAAAAAGAATAAATACTCAAATAAAAAATAAAAAATATATACAAGAAAATACCTTCATAAAATATAAAAAGGTATAAAAATAAATAGTAAATCAAGTAAATTAATTACGATGTCTGTGCAAAAGAGAGGGGAAGGGAAAAGGGAAGGAATCCTACCTAAAACGACCGAAGACAAAAAAGAAAAAAACATACTGAAGTATGTTTTTTCTTTTTTTATTCTTATTCTTAATGATTTTTTTTTATTCTTATTTATTTCTTATTCTTTTTTTTCTTTTTTGTTTTTTTTTTTTATTCTTATTATTATTCTTATAATTTTATTCTTATTCTTAATGAGACAAGACCGTGAACGGTCTTGTCTCATTAAGAATAACACTTCAACATATTTTATCATCTCTTTCATGTAATTTGATGATAGTTTGACCTACATATGCAGAATTGTTTATATACTCAAATTGTTTATATTATTGTTAGATTGAATTGATTTAAGGACGAGAATATGGTGCATTTTCATATTTATTATCATATTTGAATGCCTTTTTATTTATGTATATATAAAAGTTTGTGGAGGTATTGCCACCGGATAGGATAATGTTACTATAGCACGATATCTGATTGGTGCACGATGCACACCTCCCTGTATGTGAAAAAACTTTCTATATGGAGATAATACCCAGCGGTTCGTTATTACGTCATGTCTAGATCATTTAGTAGGTAAATGTGCAGTAGATGACCAAAATACACATCGTATTCCATGTGGACAGTTTTTATATCGGCGTATTTAATAGCATGGGTCGACCATTACATTATTATTATTATTATTATTGTGGTGATCAGTAGTAGCAGCATGTGATATTTTCGCTACATTTGTCATTTTCTTTCTCGTTAAGCACCGTGTAACGTCCACTGGTGATGATGATATAAGGGGTTTAGCAAAAATCAACCAACTAACAAAAAATAATATTGAAATATAGCCTTACAGTATTAAGTATTAAGGGCTATATCTCCAAATTCATTTTTATGAATTGATTTCATGCTGCATATCTAGGTGTAAGTAGTATTACATAGTATGGAGTCACACAGAAGCAGCCTCAGGGAATTGACCGGCCTGACTTGGGAGGGTATAATTCACACAGATGAGACGTATTGACAGTGCCGTTTATAGAGAACGTGGCGCCTTTGGGCGAGATGGTCAAAGGGCATATATTGATCAATTGTACAGATTAAACTAAAAATATGCAGGCAGGTACTTTGGAATATTCTAGACAAGATTTTGATTGTAGAAAAATTTACAACTGAAAATTATAAAAATAATGCATTCATCCATATTGTCACGGCATTCCCTACAAGTGAAATAGTCGGGGGCTAATTTCATATAATGAACACTGGTTATCCTTTTTATATCATAAGACGAAACATTCTAGATGGGTGGTATACTTCATGACTGAATCAAATGTGTTTTAATGTTTTTTACACTATGTTTTATAATACTCGCATTCTACAGGACACTAGAAAACTTATAAAAAAGTGTAAGAGACCTATTCTTTATCTATCACTCCACAGAAGGACTACAGTATAAAGAATAGTCGATCAATATAAATGTATATTCTTTGCATTCTACATTTTCAATAGTTCATATTGTGGCGTACGGGGCAAATTGGCAGAGAGATTCGAACCACAGATCTTTCCCATGTGAGATTGAGACTCTATCATCAGGCTAGCTACCTTTCCAGATGTTTGTATTACAGATGTAATCTCAATGGGAAATAATATTTAAACGAGTCATCGAAAGATAAATGGTCGACTAACAATGAACTGATACAATTAGCAAAACCAATATATTAACAATATCATTTGTGCTTCATAAAACTAAACGGACGAATAATATCCAGAGGAAAAAATCATAACTTAACTGCAAAAATGTGCCACAGTGAGAGACCTTTGTCGAGTGAATGACAGAAAATACTTGAGCAAATTTCCGTTCCATTCAATTTTTATTCTTAAATCTACTGACATACTTATTTATTTTTAATTATGTCTATTTATAATGTATTTTTTCATTCAAGAATAATTGTTTATTTAAATAAACCAATTCATCCTTACATTAAACTACACACTTGTGCCGAGAAGATAGAACAAATTTATATATCTAGCGATCTACCGATCTTTTTTTTACAGATCGTTTTCTCAACATTTTTCGGTTATATAAATAAGTAGGTAGTTTTAAATAAAATGCAGCCAATATATTGTCTAACAAGTTTCGATTTTTTTGTTCACTACAGTACTGTCACCTGCAATAGTTATATTATGCTGCAAAAGCAGTATAAGTGGTGGCACACATTATCGCATTAAGTTGTGGTACACATTTAGTTGCCCAGTGAGTAATTCTGTGGGTTCATTTCTCTTATTTTTTTGCAACAATGTAATATAAATTTTCTGTCAATTAAATACTATCCTTTCTAAATTACGTCTATTAGTAATATTTTTCAATATTGATAAAGTGCAACTATATTATTATTTTATAAACTTATATAATTAGGTAAAGTTTAGTACCTATTTAAGTTTTTGCTCAAATACGTATCCTTCTTTCCGTGCTGGAGCGGCACTTGACTCGTATACCTACATGGCAGTATAGCGGTATTGGTGGCGGCAACCTTTCGACCCGACAATGAAATCTCTCCCCAGGTCATAATGCGGTATGTGGGTTTGATTCCAGCCACGTACTTCACTGATTGACTGCCTCAAATAATAATGCCTTCCTCTTCTACTTTAACTTCATCTCTCTTGTAGTGCTAGCATTGCACTATCTCTTTGATTATCGTCAGGCCAAGAAATCTTTCTAAGCGTATTGTTGTTTTTACGAAAATTTATATTTTCGGTAGTTTGTTTTCAAAATGTTAAATATATAGATATATATATGTATGTGTAACAATAATTTAATAATAACAATAATTTCCTACTACGGAATAAACACATATATGTATGTATGTGTAACACCCATACCCAGAATATTTCAAAAATAACATTAAGTATATCGAATAAGTTCTTACTTTGCTTATCGATTCAATTAACTATTCAATATTTGAACATTTTGCGTCAAACTTAAGTAATTATAAGTTTTATCTTCAAAACTTTAAGACAATAATTGTCATTAAAATTTTGGTGTTAGAATATTTTTATTTAAACGATGTTGATAAATTGTTGAGGATGGATGTATTTATTCAACATAGAGCAAGTAGTAATATTTTATATTACGATGTACCTATTTAGTACCTAAAAGTTAAGATACAACTTCTTGTATTTTTCATTAAAAATAATTTTCTTCGTAGATATAATGCTCATTTTAAAATTTGCAATAACTTCTTATAATCATTTAAAAAATTTCAAAACTTTGTTTCGTCATATTGTAGTTAACTTGATTTTTTTTCAATATATTCCGCTTCTTTTTGTTCATCCATATTGAATGAATTAAAAAGTTTAACCTTTTTTTAGTACACACTTTTTATTTGTATTTTGTAGACAATATTGTTTCGTATCTTAATGAGACATTATCAATACTAAACTAATAAAACAATGTAAAAATTCAATATGCTGTAAAATCAGTGGTAGTGGTAGAGGGGGGGAGGACAATAGAGGTTGGAGAGTATGAATTAAGTGGGAATAAGAGTTGGGGAAGCATTAGGTATTGTTTGATGTATTAAGACAAACGTTAGAAATCCATAAAAAAATATTAATAGTGTAAACAACTTAGTCAATAAAATAACAATACCTAATGCTTCCCCAATTCTTCCCTAACTCTACAACCTCTACTGTCCCCCCCCCTCTACCACTATCACTGTATTTATTTCATAATGAATGATTATATTTTTTTGTTAGTTTAGTATTGATAATGTCTCATTAAGAAACGAAACAATATTTTTTACAAAAATGCAAATAAAAAGTGTGTACTAAAAAAGTGTAAAGTTTTTAATTAATTTAACTAGATTTTATTTTCCTAAGAAATATGATGCCCGCTTCTTAAAATGTTGTTCGTGATTTCACTTTGTAAATGAAATTATAAATTATTATTACGATTTATTTTTGTATTGCATAGACCTCATAAATAAATTTTACACACTAAAATATTTTTTTGGTATTATTTGGCTTTTTTCAAATGTCAATCTGTTAGTTATACCTTTTGTGGCTACCTCTTCAAAATTGCATACATTAAGAAAGATTAAATCACTTTTTTCGGATCCCATTAATCGAATCGACAGTCATCGCAGTTGTGGTGTAATATTACGTCATTATTTTGTTCAACTGTAATGTAATATTATCGGAACCCTTCATTCGATGTTGAGTCAACAGCACACATAGGGTGCGCCGGGTGCTGGGATGCGTACAGTAACACTACAATGTAACTTGGTTTATTTATTGTCTCATTCTGTACTTGTCTGATACTGATAACTATACAAAAGGGAGTAAATGGGAACATAGTAATTTGTAACAATAATAATAATTAGTGATTTCACGTTAATTGAATTTGTCGTGACCATGTTCAGGGTGTTTAAGTTGATTTCGTATCGGCTTTAAGACGTTACATGTTTTATCTTACTATGTATGATGGCAAGTTATGTAATGTTATGTAACCTTTTCTCTGTACCTGGGTGTTCACGCATGTATGTTATATAACATATGTATGTTTGATTTATTTGATGAGATATTATTCTGAATATTTTGAAATACGAACATAAAAAAAATAAATGAGTAGGCTGATATGTTAGAGCCCTAAACTTTCAGCTAGGCGACTCCGGAATTCCGGGTCCTGAACATCGTTGTTGAAATTCTTACAATATTTCACATCTCAATCAAGGTGAATATTACGAGGATACAGATATAATTGTATTTATTACAAAACTTAGATTAAATATAAAAAAAAAACTCACCTACCATTACTGTAAAAGTATCTACAATACAATGAGTATAAAGAGCTTAAATGTACTACGTAGGTATTTGAGAACAGTTTGCCTTTTTATTCAAACACAAGACTTTAGATAAAAGAGCGGTAAGGACATACTAACATGTGGGTATGCGATAATTGAGGTGAATTCAGAACATAAAAACATCCCATGTGGTATTCTATTTATGTGCTCCTGAAAAGGCTCTTTATTCACAATACACGTGTGCTAATATTCTCAAGTAGATATTGTTTAATGAAAATTCTAAGATTATTATTAAGCAAAGTGTATTTTTTGTACAACTTGAACCTAATCTATTTTTCCGAAAAAAAAACACTGTTCTAAGGAACTGTGAGTAATATAATCACTATTTCAACTCTATATATACCATCGTAAAGTCTTACAGAAGTGGGGCAGCAAGTAGTCATCTTCTTCTTCTCGTGCCGTATCTGGTTCCCCCGACGTTGGCACTCACTTTGGCGAAGGGTTCTCTATCTTGCACGACCCAGAACACTTCCCCAACATGTCTCATCCCGGTCCAGTCTCTTATGTTGCAAAGCCAAGACGTTTGCTTTCTACCAGGACTACACTGTTTCCCCATCAGTATCAGCTGGAGCAAACTATACTTATCGCCCCGCAGAACGTGACCCAGATATGAAATCCTACGGACCTTAACGTCCTTCAGCAATTGTCTACTGCAATAGTCTCTTCTCAAAAACTCCGAGTTGCTGACCAAATCTGTCCGTGCACGGAACTAATATACATATTACCTTCTTCATGATATATACATTAAACTTAAAATAATATTTCTAATTAAAGAGTAGTAAAAGGCTGAAAGTGTCTTGTTTTTGTTCAGTAGTTTCATGATGGTTTGTAATATTTCCTATCACAGTAAGCCGTTCGTATGATAAATAATAATATAAATATATGTATAAATCAGAGTGATTGCAGTATCACCTTTATTAAAAATAAATATATAGAGGTTATTAGAATAAGATTATTCAGTCACCGACGAATACATCTGATTTAATGTGCACATTCGTAATACTCTATTGAACTAATACAGAATTATTTTCACCTATCATAACATCCTTGCGATTTCCGCTCATCATAATCAGAAGTAAGTATTTTTTTTATAAAACGAAATAATAATAAGTAGGTATGTTAGTACAAAATAATGTTAGGAAAAAATGTTGCTGCCTAGCGTAATAATAAAAAGTAATCAAAGCAAACTGCAGAATGACGTGTCATAATTATTGTAGTAAAGTGTAAGTAAAGTTAAAGTATACCTTCATAATAATGCAATTTGAGTAATAATATCCCTTGTGTAACATTGACAGAGTATGTCATGTAGGGAGGCAGATGATTGTGACTGGAGAAAACTTGACTAGTATGAAAAAGGGGATGTGACCCTATATATTCTTAGTAGGTATATAGCAGCTAGGGTGTAAAATAATCAACTATCAATATTAGGGGTTCACTAATCACAGAACTTGTAAATTAAATGAAGAAATGCATATTTTAGATTTAGTCTTCTATGAATCTTATTTCGTAAATGGTTCTAGTGTCTTCACCACGATAACTATAAATATATCCCTAATTTCAATGTTCTTTGAGTAGCGTGTAAGATATAGATAATTTACTATCATAACGATAATACTAGCAGAGTTATTTAAAACATTTCATCCTATTAACTAGTCGTCCATCGTCTTTTTCGTAGCTACCACAGTAGATAAAAATAAGCATCTACAAAATAGGAAGGTACAAATTTTAATATTGTACAGGTAATAGTATTTCATCTGTATTAAGATTGTAGGTAGATATTTTCCAAAGGATATTGAAACCTTATGCTTTTATATTTTTATCTAATCTCTACACATTATTTATGTGTATTGTGCTTTCAAAGTTCTTTGCCTCGTTTCTTATATTATAATGAAATATTATTACTTGTGAGGTCCACTATAAAGTTTTCATTCCCCTTTTTCAATAGTAGAATCCTTTTCATAACATATGTATTATTAAGCATTGTGCATTGTTGAGTGCCCACTTGCCTTATAATAAAATTCATTGTTATTGTATTCGCAAACAAATGTTAATATCAAAATATTTATATGACGCATTCATAAAAAGTATTGAATATCGGATGGTAGGTTGTACGAAAATTGAACACGAGTCGCAAATGAGCCGGAGCACTCAACAAAAACTTGTAATTTCTGTGTCATATTTTAAAATATGCAACAATAGTAAAATATAATAATAACAACACAAAAGCACAGTATTTAGTAACTCTACATATTTAGACTTTATTTTGTTTGAAGTCACTTTTCAACAGTTTGCACTCCGGGTGGATCGAATTGGTGAATGTTGTTTCCCGTCTTTCACTAAAACAAATAAAAATTAAACCTTCATCACAAAGTAATGGACATTAATTGAAATAAATATATAATATAAAAGGAATGTAAATAAATACGTTTGTCTTTCAGAAAATCTTCTTAGAAAATAATAATATTATGTTTCTGGCAGTCATATCATAGAAACAATAGGTACCTACTTATTATAAATATAATCTATATTTGTTACCTAAATACCTGTTGTTATTGCTGTAAATATGGTATTTGTAAACATTTTATATCTTTAAGTTTTCCTGAAGAGTTTTGTTTATGAATGGTAAAGATGTTTTGGTATTCTGAAAAACAAAGTAGGTAGGTAACTGTATTATACCATTTTCAACAGAATCTACATAGTTTAGGTAGCAGATTATTACAAGTAGGTATAAATAATTTACACAAAAATAGACTCTTTATATTTTTTTAATTTCCTCTTCAAATATCTTGTTTAACACTTTGTCACGTTAAAATGAAATTATTATAAATATAGTTGTACTGTTCTTGGCTCTCTCTTAAAGATCACTGGCTCTGGCTCACACCAATCAGCAACTGGCCTCTATTGCACAATACTCCAGTTCATATACTGTTCTGTTTCAGGGACAATGTAGGTAGGTACTTATCAATTTACATTGACAGTTTACGCCACAGATGTGCAATCTGTGAAATAGTTCACCAATGTTCATACACTACAATGATGTAAGAGGGAATTGAAATGCTTCAGCTGGTAGTTTCATTCGCTGAAGGTTTCTTCGCGCATGTTATTAATACCTTTCTTTGGTAGTTAGTATAATCAGTTTTTTACAGAAATTCTTCCAATTCATAATTCTACGACTGTATTTTTTTTAAAGATTATCAATTTTCTACCGCGAAATTTAGTCAGAGTAGTTGAAAAGCTGTAGGCTAGTTATTTAGTATATTGTAAAAATCAGGTATTAGCCAAATATGAGTAGGTATAATATATTTTGCATGTTATCCATCCTGAACGTTTTTTTATGGCGTAGAGTTGACAACCTGAATATTTGTAGTACGAGTATACAGTAAAGTTATGTTATGTTAAGTTCACCGAGTGCCTCACTGTCTTCTTATCCACAGCGC
Organism: Athripsodes cinereus; assembly: GCA_947579605.1. Lineage (NCBI taxonomy): Eukaryota > Metazoa > Arthropoda > Insecta > Trichoptera > Leptoceridae > Athripsodes > Athripsodes cinereus. The sequence goes on from OX388310.1 coordinate 11,083,895, forward strand.
AATTTCTAGAATACTACGCAAAATGTAATAAGTATAAAATTAAAACGTCTTACAAGAAACATTGTAGGAGATTTGCTATTGGAGCTCAATTTACTCTTAGCTCCTTACATTTGTAGCACTAAAATCAGAATGTTTAATTAAACTTTTGTATGATAATGTGTGGATAGATTACAGAGTAGTAGGTATGTAGGTACAGTAGAAGGTTTCAGAATGACGATGTCATTATTCCGTGTGTATCCTATTCCTTTTAGAATCCATCCAAAGAGACGACTGTCTTTGTTGGGTATTATTGCAACATATGTGTGTAGAATTGTAATATTTCAAGATGTATGTAAATAACACAAGTCTGCTAAACTAATAATAGTTTACATTTCATCACTTGGGTATTCTGGCGGTTCATTATCAACATCACATGGTTTTGAGGGATGTATAATAGAAACTAAAATACACCTTCTAGTGGAGTTAACGAAAGCATATTTTTTTTGGAATGTGAATTATTTTAGTTCTGTGGAGAATTGATTGTGGCAAAGAATTGATCTCACATTCTTCTACGTAAGTTTTCGAGTGCCCTGTAAAAGGCGAATAAGTTGAGATACGATGATATTTGTCATTTTTTTTTTTTTTTAATAAAGATATATCTGGGTTTTGTTATAAACCCAAATACAACCTTATACACCTTTCACACTAAGCTAAAAGCTTGTGCCGTGAAAGGGGAGTTTGCCGGCACCTGGGATCGAACCACGGACCCCCTGTTCTGAAGGCCGAGACTCTACCTCCAGGCTACCGACGAACTCAAATCGTGAAGTCTTTTTTTTTGTTAGCACGGAGAAGAAATCTTAAATGTTTATTACATGGATCTGGTGAGCTGGCTACCTCACTTGTGGGTTATGCCATGGTGGTACCTATGGTAGTAGTAGTAATAGTAGAGTTGTTTGAATATATATGAATTTAATGATTTAACTGGAGATGGTCGACAGCCTGATGAAAGTATTTTAATCTTCTAAGCAGTAGGTCGATGATATAAATTTCACTACCAACCTATTTCACATAACAGCACAAGCTGCATATTGTTGTTTAGTGTTAAGGTTTTCATGGTGAATTTGAGTTCTTGATGATAGATTCATCATATAATATAAATGTTTATTTAATGTATTCCATTTCATTTTATTGGCAAAGGAGTATTAGAAATTTAACATTTCGTTTTATGCAGTGCAAGAAGTACATTTGTACATTATGTGAAAGCAAAATGTAAACATCTAAAAATATGTGAGCATTAGGTATATGCGAATGTGACATCACTAAGCTATTTACTATACTTTACAACAAATACATATATTTATATTATATGATGTGTAATATAACAGACTATAAATTATAGCATCTTCATTATTCCTCTAGTATGATTTATCTCATATAAGGACTCTCCGACAATAAGTCATTTCATTCAATCATTAATGTGCCCTTCAATGTTTCTCTTAGTAATACATGCATTTTTTTTGCGTTATCAACCTTTTCTCTATACTTTCGCAACAATTTTCTATAAGGGACTCGAATGATGACGGTATCAGAGCGAGGCATAGGAATGGTTTCGTGACGAGAGGTGACTCGATTGCCACAGAAGCGTATTGAAAGTTTATTGTTCAATCGATTTCATGAAGGAATCGTTAAATGATAATGATGATGATGACGGATTATTTTTCTGTGCCACTGGAGTATCTGTCCCAAGACTAAAGAAAGAGAAAACAATATTTCAATTGAATTTTTCTGCACACTATGGCACACTTTTATATAAAAAATGATAGAAATTTTCTTATTTTCTGCATTATTTTGGATTTAAATATGGCCTATAGTTCATAAACTAAAAGTGTTTGATTCCAAAATAATGTAGTAGCTATGAATGCCAAAATACGTAGAATAAAAGCAATGTAGGGTAGTACCTTTTCCTAGTTATTTTTTTAACGAAAAGTTGAGTAGATGTAAAAGTTGGTTTACCACGCTTTCAGTTTTCTATGTACTCGTGCATGGATTGATTGATTGGGTGTTTTACAGTTATGTGTATGGTCACTTGTAGGCACACCACGCATACTACGGTTAGTGGGCGTAGGTATTACATCATATTGCTATGCCTACAGAGAGACAGACGTCTAATTTACGAGGGGTTTGTTGTGTTTTGACGTACGACGGAAATATTATACATGAATAAACATCACATAGGCTGATATGGTATAAAAGGTCAAACTTGAATGTATTAATATTTTTAGAAGTTAGATAGGTCTGGAAAAGTTAATATACGTATTTGTCATGTACTGCTATGTATAGGTTTTTAATTGATGAGAGAGAATAATATACCTATGTAAGCCGCTTACCCATAATCAGATTATCCGCAGTTAATTAAATAGCTTGGCGGTTTTCAGATACCGGTTTTCAATTTATTTATACATAAATCCACGGCGTGAGCCTTTTACATGTTAAAATATAAAACAAAAACAAAACATAATTCTCATTTACAACACAGTTGGAACAGAACAACAACTGGCGAAGAACAAATACAATTTGAATGGCTTCCTGTTTTGTTGACTCATACAACGCGCCAACCGATCAAGATTCTGCCTGATGGAAGCTTGCCCGATTGTTGAAGTTTAATTTTTTTACGTGGCACGGTGACTGCAGGGTTGATAAATATTGCGTAAAATAATCCAGACAAATCTCTATCAGCCATTTAATTGAATACTGGCGTTTAACTAAACGCCTAGGTAGCCATTTAGTTAACTGGCTAATTCAACTATCTGGCAGTATGTAATACAGAATAGAAAAAAAATGATAATGTGCACTCATGTGTGGAATTATAACCAAAAGTTTTGGTAAACCATATTCACAGTCATGTCTCTTTCGTCCGTAAGATTGCCGTTGACCTGAAAGACTTTAAAGAAGAATCTTTTAAAGCATCTTTAAGAGCAGTGGAAAGAATATAATGAACCAACTCTATTGCCGTAGATTGGCTGTAAATGGCAAGAGTTTGTTTTTGCACCGCAGCGCTGTGATTGAAATTCTCCGGAAGTGTATTAAAAGGTGAATAACAAGAATGTATTTTAGACTTACCAAGAACAATAACTCTTTATCTTAGTTTGTGAAGTGATTCCATTGAAATAAATATTAATAAACACATATTTGTCACATTGAATAGAATTATTCCTTTGAGCGGATCTCTTACGATTATTCGAAGCTCTTTAACTACCATGATCAACATTAATACAAAATTATGTCATCCCTGAAGCTATCACCTAAAGGGATATTTTATTCCGTTTTCTGAACTCCTGGTATCACATGACGTTATATCTACACACTAAACTATAAATTTTGAAATTTAACGACAGTATATTTTGCACATACGATCATGTCATCGGATGATGAAACTAATTATTTTCAATACAAACTTTAACCCGATCTGTGAAATACGTAGACAGGTTACAGTATCATATTTTAGTCAAATATGAAAATATTCAAAAGTTATGAATTTGAAATCATTGACTTACTACAGGCATATTAGCAACTGTGACTATTATATAAAGTAAATAGTTAATTTTTTACGTGGCACGGTGACTGCAGGGTTGATAAATATTGCGTAAAATAATCCAGACAAATCTCTATCAGCCATATTCGATTATATATATTCGATTTTCAATAATTCGTCGGAAATGAAAGAGTGCAGATAAAGCTCAATCCGCATTGTATCGTCTTAAAATCAATTCACGCAAACAAGTTTTCATTTTATGATTGATTTACGATAATAATTCAAATTTGATACAAACATTTATCAACACGTTATTATTACATTTTAAAAAATCATTATCTATTTAATTTTATAAACTTAAGGTACAAGTATAAGATGTTAGAATGTTGAGTAAATAAACAGAATATTTACTTATTTATTTATTTTATTCTTCTTGCACATCATCATTCACATAACAAAATCAACATTAATCAGTTTACATGAGAAAAAATATGATAATACCTATACAGTAACCCGTGGAGCATCCGGTAAAGAATTGGTCTCCCACTCTTCTCCATAAGTTTTCGAGTGTCCTGTGAAATGCAGGTGTTCGAAAAAATAGACATTTTACATCTTAAATTCAGCGATGAGGTTTGCCACCCATCCTGAATGTCTTGATTTTATATTGGCACGAAGAGGACAGTTTGCATGTTTCTTACATGCAGCTGATCTGCTGGCTACCCCACTTGTGAGATATGCCGTGATGGTATAGTAGTAGTGACGAGATTATCACTTTATACTTAGTGATTTCTTCCATCTAACCACTAATATAATGTGTTTCAATGTATTTGTTTGTATTAATTCGTATTTTTATTTATTTATTCATTCTTTACTGTACATTGATTAAAAATAATTACATAAGAGGAATTTATTTAATTTAATTTATTGTATTTAGGAAGTTGTTTTAATAAAATTATATCGTATTATAATTTTATTAAATGTTAGTGCTTGTATGTATGTATGTATGTATGTAGTAATGTTATAATGCCACACATGGGAATACGAGACTAGTGGCCAGTTTAAGGTATATAAGCACTAAATTCAAATTTACTAAGCACTTCTTATATTCAATATACCTACACAATTAAATATTCCCCTTTTTACCCGTTACGTCATCTACATTCTCTTCCCCTTTACAACAGTAGGACATTAAGGTACCAGGACGACTTTAGACTAGTTTTTTGTTTTTATTTTAATGTACCTACCTCTACGCTACATATCTGCATATTTGTTATTATCAATAAACTGTCATTGTATAAATAACATCTATTGAAGACAAATAAATCTCAAATAAAAATATTTTTACACTGATATCAAATAATGAAATGCTCTTTATTCACATAACGGCGCATTCTTGATTGTGAGACAATTAAATTTATTTTATAATGTTCATTATGTTTTTATATCAGCATTTTCTTTACTAGCTCTATGCTCGTATTTAAATAAAGTACATTTGCAGAATAATATTAGTTAGAATCATATTTAAAGGACACCCGAATATGAGTGCAGGGGTCGCTGATACCAGAGTAGTGTGTAAATTATTCTTCATCCCGAAAGGGACATCTCTGTCAATGCCATTCTCCACCAAGGGAGACAGGCCGCACAAGAACGAAAAACGAGTTCGCCACACGAATAACCATAATCCATACCAAATCAACCTATGGATTCACCCGCGTCAGTCGGAGTTAGTTAGAACTTGTTAGATTCGGTAAAAGATGTACAGGCGGTTAATTTTATATGAATACATAAAAAATAAGAATAGCTTTGTTCTAAGCAGTTGATCATAATAACTTTTCATAGCCGAAAGACATTTGGCAAACAAATTATAAAGAATAATACTGATTCAATTGTCTGCTTACATGTACTTGCGTATTTAAAACTTTATTAAGCTGTGAATGTATGTTAATAAAACATGTTTTTATTGTACTTTCGCAACGAATTGAAGTTTAGAAATTTAAATAATGTGTATTATTTTCTTTGGAATGTAATTTCCCTTTTTATTTTTAATAATTTTCCAACCCACCTCGGGCGATGCTTCTGGTTGGTTGTAACTTAATTTAAAAACATGCTTACCTACCTATTTTACGTGTATTATGTTCGTAACGTACCTGCAACGAAGGCATACTTTCAGACTCCTCATTTTCGATTATTAAACATAAAATAAAGATAAAATGAGAAAAAGGGGACAAAGCACATTTTTGAAAATCCTCTTTTGTGGTTTCGTTTATACTGTCACATTTTTAGAGAGTAAAAGAGTATTTTTTTTTTGATTCGTCATCCTATGTAAGTCAAAAGCAAGCTGCACATTACATACATTATTATGTTGTTTTGAAAAAAAAACTGAACATTTCTAAAAGGATACGTACGACATAATTTCTCTTTTAGTATTATTCATGGATACAAAATATTATGAGTAAGTACTCCCACATTCAGGTTCTGCCTGGTGGGATCTGTTTGATAATAATATATTATCTACTTTTTTAAAATATACCTAAAAATGAGAAACATGGTCAGTTGAGCTAAATTAAAAATGCGAACCTCTAAACTTCTGGAACCACGGAAAGAAAAAGAGACCTAGGATTAGTTGAAAGATATCGCTTTCACGATAAACTCGCCCATTGCCCAATATCACTTATTAGAATCTCCTTATAAACTTATTTTGTAAATGCTATATTTTATATTTATTTACATTTTTACACGGCAGAGCCTTTAACGTGATAAACAAAAAAACAACAATAACAATTTGACAGATGATGACAAAAATACAGCTTGTAGCAGCATGCACATAAATTGATTATAAATTATATTGTGCAATATTTTTAATTAGGTATTCTTATTATAATACCTAGAAGGACCCGAAAAAATGGACAGATGAAGTATTCCAGGTCATGGAAATACAGCGGAGTCGTGTTGCTCGAGACAGATAATTGTGCAAGAATTTTAAAGAGGCATGTATGTAAAAAGTGGATAGATAATGCAAGCAATAAGTAAGTTAGTAAATCATAAATGAAATAAACCTGTGTTTTTTTTGTGTTTATAACCTTGCTATTTGTATCACGTCGGACTAAGAGAAACGAATGGTGATATTTTTCATCTAATAGAACAGAGCAACGAATGACTTATTCTGAAAATCGTTTGAAAATTTTGGTAACCGGCAAACAGTTTAGGTTCATTCCATCATCACGGTGTCTGGCACATGTGGGGTAGCCAGTAGACTAACTCCATGTACATAATAAACATTCACGTCGTTGTCTCTGTGCAAATAATAAATACAGAATAGGCGGCATACGTCTTAGCCAAATTTATGAATGTCTTAATATTCAAAATGCTTAGTGAATATCCGACACTCGAAAACCTACTGAAAGAATCGGACACCGTTTTCATGCCAGGGATTTCATGGTACAAACCATATTTTTTTATAATATTAATAATACCTTTAAACAGTAAGACCCTGTGTCAGCAGTACGCTAACATTTCAAATCATTTTTTTTTGTAATACTATTAAGTTTGGACTCTTCACCAATTTTGTTATATAGTAGTATCAAATTTTTAAAAGTAACCCTGGTTGGGATAGGTATTTGCTTTTCTGTAATATTGGAAAGAACCAATTGTATGTTATTGTTATTATTGAAATATTTTTCATGACGAGGCATATAATATGGAATATTACATGACTTTTGCAAGGAATCTGTATAGTAAATATTTATTTATTTATTTTATTTATTTATTTTACAACACACGGCGTTAGCCTTTTACATGTTAATCAAGCAGTTTAACAAACAACAAACACAAACAGATATAATAGTCAAGAATACATTATTATATAGATTTGAAGTGAAAAATTAATGAAGCAACAGTCAATAATAAAAAAAGGGCAAGCAAAACAAAAGAAGTCAATAGGAAACATAATGTCAACGATAAAAAAAATTGCATTAATTATATCAATTCAAACAATATACCTAATACCTAAAATATCTTTATTGATATTGTTGTTTTGTTGTAATTTTTATTAATACAACTGGTAAAGCAATCTGCATGTATCAAATAAAGTGAACACAATTAGATTTTTATGGCAGTAAATTTTTGTTACGTAATACTCTTATTATGTATAAGGTACTATTTTTTTCAAAGATGGGTCTGGGTTTTATTTATAAACCCAAACACAACCAGTAAGTTAAAGCTTGTGTCGTGAAAGGAATGTTTGCGAGCACCTGGGATTGAACCGCCCACCTCTCTTGTTTATGTAGCTGACGGTATACCTCCAGGCTACCGAAAACTTGGATTTAATATTAAAATGCTACAAATTTTGAAATTATTGGTAAGTCGTTTGTTATATTTCATCGTTTTAGACCTTATGGAATTATAGTCTTGTAAAAGAGTTCGTCGGTAGCCTGGAGGTAGAGTCTCGGCCTAGTGAACAAGGGGTCCGTGGTTCGATACCAGGTGCCGGCAAACTCTCCTTTCACGACACAAGCTTTTAGTAGCTTAACAAAACCCCCCAGATATATCTTTCTTAAAAAATATCGCATAGAAAATCAATACATCTATTTAACTAAAAATTACACTTTGCATAAACCTTTTCGGTATTCATTACGAATCTATTTTCTGTCTTCTTATCCTGCATCATCTGAGATTGGCCTTCTTCCTCGAATTACCTACAACTATCCTGCGCCTGTGCTGGGCCATATTCCACTGCCTTCAAGTCTCTTCTTCCGGTAGATAACTTAGTATTAGGGGTCTGTCTGGTCTACTGGTATATTTCGGGGTGCCTCGTGATATGGCCGTACCATCGCAAATGATTTACAGTCAGTTTGTCTTTCACTGTAGCCTTTCCGAAACTTCCTAGAACATGGTCATTTTTCACTTCATCCAACTATTGGTATTTATTACGAGTAACTTCTGAAATAAAAAAATATAATAGATGTACAGTTACACATTGAAATTTATCTTAGTAATTGAAATATTTTCAAGTAGTTATTTTTACCACTGAATTTGAACTACGTCACTGTGACAACGTGTCAACCCTTGCCACGAAATTCCCATTGAAACTTGTGATGACAAATTAGTTTCATATAGAGAGCATTTTATTGTTTATTTTAAGCATAATATTTTGTTTGACATCTGGATGACATTGTTTTTGTAAGTAAAACAATAGATAATAAATACTACTAATACCTACTATACAATTGCTCTATTTCGCATTAATATACAACAATCATAGAATAGGTTTAATATTTTATTTTTTGTCCATCCACAAAATCTAATGTGTATTCTAAGTTATTTTTAATGTTTTTACAACAAATATTAGCATTGAATTAAAAAAAAATCTAATGGAATTCTGTTAATCTTCAGAAGGGAGTATTCTTCGTTATTCTGTCGTGTCAGTGGAGTACAATATTTGAAAAATTCTCTTATACGGAAATAAATTCAAATTCAATTTCAAATATTTTTTATTAAAATAAAATTTACAATTTAATAATTTTACATACACACCTTATTACTAAAAAAAACACATTTATTACATATTTGATCCTCAAAATGCAGAGCAGTGCTCGTGCTTTGAGGGTTTAAACATATTTTATATATTTTTAATATAACTATATATATACTATACCATCACGGCACATCCCACAACTGGGGTAGCCAGCAGATCAGCCGCATGCAAGAAACATGCAAACAAACAAACATTTTTAATATAATCCTTAACTTTTTGCGTATTTTCCATTATGGTATGAAGTAAACACTTAACTTTTTTAAATACACACTATATTTTATAACTGAGTAGACAATTGTTTCGTCTTTTACCAAGACATTATCAATACTATTGTATTGCATGTGTGTAATATTTTAATTATAGTGTGTAAAGATGTATTGAACATGTAAATGTAAACATATAGATTGTGTAAATAACTTATAAGTATTAACATTCCGTTGAACTGGTTATCCAACATATATAGGCCAACATAGTAATGTTACTATGATTTTTTAACATGCATGCGAAATTCGTGAAGTTAAAAGTTCTAATTAAAATGGTATAATATGAGTTACAATGTATATATAAAATGAAGATATACCTATGATAAAACATAGTACATAATAAATGTAGGTTATATCTAGCAATTTTTTTTGCAAAGATAAATTTTGTTTATTTATTCCCTTCGATTAGGATTAAAACAATTAAATGTATGAATTGTTATTAAGATTTTAAATTAAGCAAGCACACAGATGCATTTAAAGGAAATGTACATACAATATGTACTAAAGTTTTTTTATTTTTTTAATATGTCACTAGGTTAGGAAAGGAAGGGATAAATTTTTCCCAGAGGAATATATTGTCATGCCTTGTTTGCTACCTGGGTGGAAAAATTTCTCGTAGATTTCCAACATGAGAGATAATTTTCATCCTTATATTTAACATTTGCAGTTAATAACTCCTTAAAGTTTCAAATTTTTCTATTTAGACATTTTCACATGTTTAGGGTACAAACCTATGTTATTGTTCTTCTGTGTTCCCTTGGATTTAAAAAGTATATAGTTATAAGACATTGTACAAGATATGCCTCGTTATACATCATAGAGCATTGTGAAGCATACGTGCACGTTTCACAATGGTTTATTTTTAGGGGTTTAAAATTTCCACACAAAATCGTGTTCACCCATCCAAATGAAAAAAAAAAAAACACTAAGTGTGGTGGCGTCCATTGAGGTACTGAGAAAGACGGGTTGATGTATAACGACGCATAAAACTGAGTTTATTTAGCATAAGTATATATATATATATATATATGATGTGATGATGATTTTTTTTTTGAATTTGTAAACAGACCATCCGATTTTCTTTTTGCGTGTCAGGTGCATAAACGTTTAGTTGTATCATAATGATAGAGAGAAAAAAAAAAAGCATTCTGTTTTTTTGTTTTTTTTTGCTTAGGGGGGGAATTAATGTAGCATGATATTATTATTGGTGGTTTAATTTTTCTTATCAGCCACATTTCGCCCTATGGCAACACCGCAATGAGTTGTCAGAAGTCAAACGCGTTATTGTTACAAAGTCGGAGAAATAAAATGCTGACCGGCAGAAAACATGTGAAGAGTTCACTTTTTAAGAGGACTCCGGGACAGTTGGAAGACATACGTCTTCAGTTAGTAAATTTTCTTTGGTGTCACCTCGTGGCGACCAAATATCAGTGAACCAATGTCTTGTAATTAGAACATCTGATCGGGAATAACCTCAAAGAGGATGGAGATAATTACGTGTAAATAAAGGCAGTGAAAATTATATAAATTGTGGGACCCGGACACTTGTATATAACCGCAGATATCGTGGTAAGTCTCTTAAGGCTATATTTTAGATAAATCACAATATTAACTTAAATTCAATACAGATGAAAAGTGTTCTGTCAGTGTCTAATAATTATGATGATAATTGCCAACAGAGGCGGTTCTGGTTCCCGGGTCGCAAATTGAGCTGGACGAGTCGCCTGCTTATCCGTATCGACATCTGTATCTGGGGAACCTTACAGAAGTGGATCGTGAGCGCCTGGCACCCGTGACGAAAGATCGGATGGTTTGATAGTATGGACGGCCGTCGATGGAGGCTACCCCGTCCGCAATGTAACGCAACAAAGATCCAATAAAAGGAAAACGTTTGTATCTGAACATCCTGTGTATTTATCAGCCTTGTGCCCTAATCAACCAATCCACGACCTCTGAAGATACATGCAGTGAGCTAGCCGAGGCAGGAGAGGAAATACGCTACATTAAATGGCATTATCAATACTATTGTATTGATAATGTCTTGGTAAAAGACGAAACAATTGTCTACTCAGTTATAAAATATAGTGTGTATTTAAAAAAGTTAAGTGTTTACTTCATACCATATTTTATATAATTTAGATAAAACAATAGCGCTCACCAAACAACAACAAAAATAAACACATATCCACAATACAAACAGCAACCAAATACAGTTTCTTAACAAAACTCAACAACAGAGCAGTTGAACAGCTATTTAAAAATATCTTTCAGATTCAATTTAAAACTCTGAATTTTTTTTTGTAGAATCATACTTAGATTTTTTGTCCAGCTTATTGTACCACACAACACCCAAATGAGTATAGTGGTGTTGTCCAGCAGATGTTTTTCTGGGAGGTACCTTAATTAGGCCTCCCAGTCTTGGACACGCACTAATATCATCCGGCGAGTGGAGTTTTTGTACAAAATACTCTTTACAAACCTGAGACACTGCCTTTCTCTTATAAATATTATCCAATGTGGCCACCAGAAATTCTTTAAAAAGTTCTGAGGTTGGGTGGTCCATAGGTTTTTTAAGAATTATCTTTATAATACTTCTTTGGCTGACGCCCAGGGAATAGAGAGAGTTTTTATATGCCCCACCCCAAGCTATAATACCATATTGCAACACAGATTGGACAAGAGAAAAATACACTTCTTTCATTTGCTTAGCATTCAAAATATCCCTTAGTCTATAAAATATATAGAACATTTTTCTCATTCTCTTTACATTAGTTTGCACATGGTCTTTCCATTTCATATTTAAGTCAATTTCAACTCCAAGGTACTTTACAGTATTTGATTCCTTTAAATTTACACAATTTGAACCACCACATGATTTTATCTTATTTGTGCAAGAGTTACTATGAATTTTAATATCAAGGGCGGAAGTAAGCTTACCTTTAATATTTATAGAGAAATTGACATAATAAAATAGTTAAAAAGTTTTTCACGTGCATATTTTAAGATAGGTATATAATATTTTCAAAATTTGATACGTTATTAGATGGGAGAGCGTGACTTTTACTCTTTCTTATAGACATTAAAAATTCTACTTATTTTATTTCAGATGTTCTGCTCCGTTAGTAATCGTAAAGAGATATATTTCTATGGCACAGTAGGAGGACAAAATATTATTGAAATTGTTTCTTTGTGGTGAACGCATGATTTAGCGAAGGGTATTTTTTCATTTTTTCCGTGTAGAGATGTAAATGAGGTGACATCGATTCAGAAACCTTCATTAAAATATTGTAGTAGGTATATTATTAAATCAGCAGGATTTTTTTTTTTTTTTGAATGAAAGCAATGACGATTCCGCTTACTTTAATTCGATCCTTAAGAAATATTACCTACACCTTTTTTGTAATTTAAATTTAACCAAAATTCTCTCATGAAGCATTATTTTTTTGATATTTGACATGGAGGATGTATTATGGTTAAGTGGTCGGTTCGATTTTTTTAACCTTCTGCAGCTGAGGTGGTAGTCTACCAGACACCACATATCACAAAATTGTCCTTAACATGTATATATTTATAGTTATGATCCCGGCACGCTTAGTACCTTAATATTTCGTCAACGTGGAGGGATCAGTTAGCAATGAGCGGTTGAGATGAGTGTAGGTTCTGTGCTACAGCAAGGAGGTGTCTACTAGTCTACCACGTCAGTGTTAAGGTATGTGTCTGTGAATCTACCACGTCAGTAAAATTGAAAAAAAACCATAGTGTCTCCCAGGCTACAGGTCAGTAAGACCGTTTTTAGATGTTGTTATTTCATAGTAAAATCATGTTATTTGTATGTTAGGTATGGTTGTAGGTATAATGCATCGGTGTAGAGGTGCGTACATGACGATGGTCGGGTTTGAATTGCAGGTGCATACGTATAGAAATGATGTGATGATGGTGATGACCTGTATTTCGCCTTTATTTCTCCCTTCCGTAAAATAAAACAATAATCTTTATTCAACAACAAAATATTTACAAAAATATTTGTCAATGGTAATAAGTGCCTACTTAATGGGTATTGGTCAGCTTCATCCTCTCGGTTTTTGTGGATGAAATTGATAAAAAATGCTCGATATATTCTTGCTTCTATAAATTGTTTTGTATCAAGCGTGTGATAATAGCGACAGTTAAAAGAAAAGAAGTACCTTTTTTATTGAATATGTCACATAGTTTAGTATCAGATCACATGAAGGCGCGAGCGTATAATGAAAGACTGCCAAGAGAACTGCGAATAACAGTGAGCAGAGTTTTGGGCAAAAATCTGCCTCTTCCACCTCCAAAATCACAATCTACTTCTACAAATGCACGAATGTTTTGTCATATTTGCTCAACAAAAATAAAAAGACAAACCAAATACATATGATTGAAACAATACGTTGTGATTGTTTCAAGCCGATTTGCCTGCAATGCTCAAAGCCAAAATGTGAACTATGCCGAGAAAAAATGTAAAAACTTAAAGCTGTATATTTTTTTATTTGACCATAAGATTTTATTCAAATTTTTATTTATGATTACTATAAGTGTAAATTTTAATAATAAATGCAAATAGTTGTTATTTTTTAGTTATGTTATTTTTGAAAATATTTTTTTAGTAGCCGGTTGATTTTTCGAACTGATTTTGACCAAAAACAATAAATGGTGTTATTAATAGAAAAATGTTGTTTTTTCTACATTTAACTGAATAGAAATATAAAATATGAATATATTTTTTAGACAATACCAATTAATTAGGTATTTAATACTAGTTTGACAAAAAACAATGACGTTAAAATGGTGTCCAACAGTCTACCACGTCAGTAAATTTGTGAAATTTAAGGCACGTCAGTTGCAGAAGGTTAAGTTTAATTTTTAACATTTAAATAAGTTAAGGGTGAAAAAAATAATAATAAATAAAGTAATTAAAAAGTGAAAATGAATTTCTAAAATATTAACACAAAAATTCTTGATATATACAAAATAATTTCATTTTCCATTAAGGAATAATAATTATTTAAATACTTTGCGTTAAAAAAATAAATAGCCGCAATTATAATTGCAATACATAATTATGGTTCAGAGTTGTGAAGGCTTTTCTATAGAATTTAAAAAAAATCGATGTATCGCATGGCAGGGTAATGCATCCCACTTTTTAATATTTCACTCCTCCCCCCAGTGTTGCCAGCAGACTGGTAAACCAGTTTTTTATGGCTGTGGTGTAGGAATAAATAATAAAACAATAATATTATTTTTATTTGTTTCGGAAATTGTTATTGATGTTAAGATAAAAACACGGAAAGCCATAGATGAAACAATGACACTTGTACAATAATTTATTAGACTCAGAAAAGTTTTGTTTTTATATTACATTTATTTTATTATTAAAGTTTTTTTTTCATTTTCTATTTACTAATAAAATATATTTTATTTAAATAAAATCAAACAAGAAGATGTGTTGAGAAAGTATATTCAATAAAAGAGTATTATAAAAATTTATTAGCAACGATGTAGGTAGGTATATGGTGGTTTATCGTATCTGGCTAAAGAGCCAGAGTGTATGCTATTTGATATTAATGAGTCGGAACTTGTTTCATTTAATTTCGAATAGCCTTTCACTTTATGGATATTACGGCTATAAAACTATTAGTTTACGTATTTATTATAATGTAAAATATAAGTATTTATTAAGATTACACATGAATAAAAATAGACAATAACTAAATATATATACCTAGAGGTATTTCATAAACATAGCAACCAAAATTAAGCAACTTTTTTACCAACAGGCATGTACATAAATTGTTTAAAATACCTATATAAAAAATCCGAGAAAACTCATTTTTATCAATCAGCTCAAAATTGATGATCAGAAGTACGAAAGATTAAAATAATAAAAAGATAGAAAATGTAAGATCATAAAATTAATCAGAGTTTGAATAATGCTTGTTTCACCTTATCTTATATCGAAGTGTTTTCATATATTCACACAATCAATTTATCGACAGAGGGTAGGCATGTAAATATACATATACGCAGTGTAGGTAAGAAACATACAATCCGTCCTCTCGTTGTCAATAAAAGATAAAACCTTTAGGATAGATAGCATGTCTTATCACTGAATCGAAAATATTAAATATCGTATAGGGTGTTAGAATACCTCCATCTAAAGTATTATTATTGAATGGGAAATTAAAAAACTTTTTAAATATTAGGAATTATTTATTTATTTATTGTACATTGGGTACAATATTACATAATAAAATAGTGTCATAAAAATAACAGTTAAACAATTCAATGTACAGAGGGCGAGTTCATCGCTATAATGCGATCTCTTCCAACTAACCCGGAATTAGTTAATTTTGTACTACACCACTTAAACTTAAATTTAAGTGGTGTAGTACATAATTAACTAATTCCTTATAATTAAAAATGTTTCGTGATTACCACATGGTTAGTGCCAACAAAATCAAACAAATCATTGAAAAACTTTCTATGTACATAGCGTAGAAATTTCATAGTTTGCCGGAGATTTCACAGGACCGAGGTATTTTATAAGAAAAATAAGAATTAATTGCAATAAGGTAATATATGATTATTATGGATAACTACATTATGTATTTTGTAGTAAGTACTTCATAATAAATAATTACAGTGACCGCACTCAACACTGCTTTAACCTGATGCAGCAGCGGGACTCGGTATGAATTGCGTGTGACGGAAATTTGCGCATAGGAATTACACAATCACTTCCTACCGGTGCGGCTGGCGGATGTCGGTTTGCATGACATGTGTTGTTTGATAACCTATTAGTAGGCAATATTCATACTAAATTATTTTGTATTCAACTACTTATCTTGTTTTAATGCAGGTGTGATTTCCTTCATCACGCAAATGCGTTTATAATTAAAATATATATTATTTATTTTGCAATATAATTTCATTTAACAAAGCAACTAAAAATGTAAAAGATTTATTTTTAAGAGTATTAAAAATCATAGACTCTAACGCAGGCCTGGTTTATGAAGCGATTTAGTACAAAAGTATTATAAAATAATTATTTATGTGATTTTATGTCCCAGACCCACTTCGCAAAGATCTGTAGCATCTTTATCACATGAGAATCATGAGATATAATACACAGATGATAATATTATACAGTCCACCAAAAACTGAAAATAACGACAAAATTTATAGCTGAAATTTCAGTATGCAGAAGATTTGTTTCCACCTTGCGGTCTCTAGAGAAACATTGAAGGCAATAGGAGAGAAAGATTTTATTTGCAAGACGCAAAATTTGCACACATTTCTGTAGGGTGACTTGTATATTATTATTTAGCCATAGAATATTTTTATAATGTTTTGGTGTGTATGTAGGCACTCTTCTCACTAACCATTTTCTTGCATAAAGTATCTGATATAAGAAAATATTATTATTAAAATAAAATTCAATATTTTCTTGGGAATACTTAGTGCCAATAATAAATTTACGAGGGGTCGCGTGTGAGAGTAATAAAACTAGAAATAAAGATTTATTCTATTCATATTGTAGATATATTTATATGATATAAAAGTATATATTTATATATATCTACATTATCTATATTGTAATGTTATACAAGTAGATTTCAATGGGATATTTTAGGGTGCGAAACCTTTGGCCTCTAGGAATAAAGACAATATTCAATATCTCTTGTTTTTCAGTTGGATGATCACTTGAAATTTATGATGTGGAGATAAAAATGCAGTTGAGAACATTACGATGAGTTATGTTTGTGAGTGTTCACCAGTAATTTTGGATAGGTACAGAAATTTGGGAATGTACGTACGAATCGTGTAGGCTATATCATGCGATTATTTTTGCACGCAGATTATTTTTAATAAAGCATTTTTTTAATTACAATCGATGAGGTTCATACTACAGTAGCTACACAATAAGCTGCATTATTTCTTTACAACAAAGAGAGAACAATCTGTTCTATCCTCACTATGTAGGTACCTACATCAAATGTGATTCACTGGCTACACCAGTTGAGGGAGATATTATTACGATTGTTTATAGTGTAAAAAATATGTTGTGTTGACAAATTGCAACGTCACGCATTTACCCAGGTACAGAATGTAGGTTTAGGTACTATTTACCCCATCACTTTTTAAAGACGCCGTGATAATGTAGATGAATACAAAAATAATGACAATTATTTTTTTTGTTCGTATGATGATTGTATGTATAACATAACATAACATAACATGTATAGACAATTCACACAGACCGAGCTAGTCCCAAACTGAGATATGAATCTTGTATTATGGGTACTAACACGACGATACACATATATACAACGCACTAAACACATATACCTACATGTAACACCCAGACCCAGGACAATCTGAAAAGGTCTTTCTTCATTTTGCGCTGGCCGGGAATCGAACCCGGGACCTCGTGACTCAAAGGCAAGTGCGTTAGCCTCCGCGCCACACCGGTCGCCGGTATATTTGAATATATTGGATTTAGGTATATGGTTGATGGATATATTTTTGAATTAATTTATTGTATTTGTATTTTATTTTTTCTTTGACTAAAACTGGAGTAATAGTTATGATATATGTTTTTTTTTTATTTTTGGGCATATGTTTATTATTTCGTGCAAAATGATTATGTAACTCTTTAAAGTTTATCTATTTACTTGTAAAGGCAATTGCTGAGTACTGTTCCAAATAAAATAAAATAAAAATATATATATTTAAATTTTTTGAATGATGTAATCAATATCCATATTTATTTTCAGTTTCAACAATTTGAAGTTATATAGGAAAGTGGGTGTAAGTGCAAAATTTTTATAAAACGCTACATCTGACAACATCCATATTATCTGTGTACACAGCTTATATTTCATAGGTGTTGGCTTTTCACCAGTGATTTGGTGTAGGCACAGTTCAGTTATAGTGATGGAGAGTCGTAGATAAAATCAAATAAATTTATTGTGTGAACTTTTTGACAAAAAAATATACCTACTATTCTCGTAATAAAAAATTTTGAAAATATACGTTATCGCTAACAGTTCTACCTAACAATGTGTATTTTATGCTGAGTAACGATATTTTTTTCGCATCATTTTAGTTTTTTATTTCTGTCAACTTGTAAAGCGCCGTTAAATTTTTATCTTAATGTGGCAATAATATTTTTTTAAGTAATTTTATCATTGTAAAAGAGGAGTAAAATTTAAGCCGGTTTCAAATAATGTTCACTTTATCTGGACTATAATAAAAGTGATCAGTTTTTCACAAGTCATTAGAATAATCATAATGTGATGGTTTTCCTTTCATCCTTTTAACTTATCAAAGTTTTTAAGATTTTTTAGAAGTTAAATACTTTATTATTATTATTTAAATTTCGTTTAATTTAGGATCATTTTATCAAAGATAAGTTTCTAATTGAAGCATTACATCGCCACGAGAAAATAATTTTAAACTGTTATTTTCTGTGAAAATAATTATATACTGTGCATTTTTATTACAACATTTACAAGTTTATAGGTACTATGTTTTATCAGTTCCACCACTACTTTAAGTACTTAACTGATTTGTCGGATCTTTTTCCATTATTATTAGAAACGTATCATCACTAATTTTATGTACGTTTGAAAATTCTACGAATAAATTTTTCTTTTTTTTTATATAAATCATTAATGACCCAACTTCAAAAATATCCTTTCACATTTAGTTAAAATATTGATAATTTAATGAACTGCTTTATTAATATTTTACCAACAATTCTCCAGGTCCATATCATGCCATCTACCTGCTTATCGGGATTTTTGTATAGTTATTCCTTTTGTCTCAAATTTTCAGTGAGCATGTTATAGTTATCATTGTTTCAATTGAAACAAGTAATTGTTTCAGGATCATGATGAGGATAGCATGCTCGCCGAAAGCAAGCTCAAGACACTAACAACTATACGGAAATCCCAATTATTTGACTCGTATTGTGCCGTGTAGTAATTATTATAATTCACTTTACAATTGATGGCGTCCGGTCAAAATTTTTATAAATAATAATTCAAGTAAAAAAGTTTTTTTTTTTATTAAGGACTGTGGGCGCCATATTGATGGGTTTATTCAACAGTAAAAAAATATTTATTTAAAAGCGGAAGAAGATAATGCTTAGTGTGAAAACATTTATTTAAATACATTATATAATTGAATATTATTTATATTTTCTTTTCTATTTGCTAAAATAATTCAATGCTCAAGTTCTTAGGGAATAATACATCAACCAAAAGATTTATTATATTAGCTAGAGAAAACATGGCATAGGTATTTTACCTTTATCGGTATTTAATTAAATATTTACTCTTAAGTCTTTTGAAAACTTACAATGATAATAATTCTCTGAAAAGAATATTTTATTCAACTTTCAAAAGAACATTGTTTATTTATCATTGTCTTCACAGTTTTGGTTTGTATAAAATAAGTAATTCTTAAACATTCACTTTACTGGAAACTGTCTTTTTGATTAAACAAAAACTATAAAAGAGAATTTAGCTTATTTCCATGGCGAATGCTCAAATATTATTTGTAAGGGTAAATAATATTTCATAATCTTGCCGTATTCAATAATTTAACTTTTGGAGAAAAAACATTTTTTATAACGGACTTTTCAAAACCAAATTATTATATTATATATTTTTGAATGTTTCGCGATTTACACTATGGAATTCCATATTTATTATTAATTTAAAAATAAAAGAAACTTTGCATAACTTTATTTCGTTATAACGTTTTCGGAACTACTTGTTCCATCATCAGTAACAATACATAACAATACAATACAATACAATCAATATAAATTAATTTCAAGGACAGTCATGTTGTGGTGAAGGTGAAGGAGTGGTGTGGGGAGCAGGAGTGGAGTAGAAAGAAGCAAAGACAAGAGTGGAGATGATGTGGGTGGGATTTGGATACTTATAATATTTACATTTTTTATGCAGCAATTATTAATTTCTAATGATTCTAATATATCCAATGATGAAAATTGATATAGGTATTAGAATCATTATGAATGCAAATTGCTGCATAAAAAATGAAAATATTATAAATATTCAAATTCCACCCATATCATGTCCACTCATGTCTATACTTCTTTCTACTCCACCCCTGCCCCCGCCCATCACTCCTTCACCTTCACCCCAACATGACTGTCCTTGAAATTAATTTATGTTCAGTATTATTACTGTTGATGGAACAAGTAGTTCCGAAAATGTTATAACTAAATAAAGTTATTTCAGTGGAAAATACGAAGTTTGTTCTATTTTTTAATTAATAATTATTATTTATTTCAATCAATATACGGCATTTGCCTTTTACAATACCTACATATATAATAAACATAAAACATTATGCAATCCTCAATACAAAATAAGAAATAATAATACATT
This sequence comes from Athripsodes cinereus, assembly GCA_947579605.1. Taxonomy (NCBI): domain Eukaryota; kingdom Metazoa; phylum Arthropoda; class Insecta; order Trichoptera; family Leptoceridae; genus Athripsodes; species Athripsodes cinereus. The sequence continues at coordinate 11,104,652 of OX388310.1, forward strand.
GAAGAGAGACCCACCTCCACCCGGATATCTCAGGAGTTGTGAACTCCTATTTATCCGCATAATTAAACTAAATTTGTCCTCACGGGCGGGCCATTGGGCAGGCCTGAAGGGCCAACCGGCCAAAACCGCCATCGTGGGAATCTTTTAAGCAACACTCTCTCTTCAATGTCCCTTTTGAAAGATGTTTATTTAATAAAATAATAATACAGTAAAATCTTAAATAATTAAAAACAATAGAAATGTTATCAGCATAATATAACAATTTGAGGTTCAACACACTCAATAGAACATGGGCAGGTACATATACTCGTACAACCACGGCAACTGGCAACACACCAGAGGCCTGAGTCAGCAACACACTTTCGCGTCACGTTCCCGCTCCGTTAGCGTTCGGGTGCAGACGATGTTGCGCCAAAGTGTTAATTTTCGTAACTATTGTGTATCTTAGCAACGAAATTGACACATGCTTGCAACTTCGTCTATACTCGAACGTTAACGGAGCGGGAACGTGACGTGAAAGTGTATTATTGACTCAGGCCTCAGAGGCCTCAGAGGCCTGAGTCAATACCACACTTTCGCGTCACGTTCCCGCTCCGTTAGCGTTCGGGTGAAGACGATGTTGTGCCAAAGTGTTAATTTTCGTAACTATTGTGTATCTTAGCAACGAAATTGACGCTTGCTTGCAAATTCGTCTATACTCGAACTTTAACGGAGCGGGAACGTGAGTGAAAGTGTGTTATTGACTCAGGCCTGTGCACACTATGATGATATAGCTACAGCTAATATTATATATTATTTTAGATTGCATACGTACCTACCCATTTATCAATATATATATAATGCATTCCTCAGTGCTGTCCATTACAAGTACATAATATCGGCGAACATACAACAATAATATTTCACACAATACAACCGAACCAACGCACTGTGGACCTGTACTTATAAATTCAGAGATACTAATTAAAAATAAAACATAACCAAAATAAATTATCCAAAAACATAACTAAATATACATTTTCCAAAAACATAACCAAAATATATTATAACCAAAACATAAATTTACTTTATTAGGTTCTTCAGTAACAATGATACCAATACAGATAATTTTATCATGAATTTATATAAAACAAAATTTCCAAACATTCATAAATAAAAAAAAACAAACTATCCCCCAACACAAGTCTTAACATAAGAATATCAAATAAAGAAAGAAGAAAAACCATACAGACATCATGAACATCGGTCATTCACAGCAAAATTCAAGAATTATACAAAACACAAAAAAACATTTATGCTGAAGTAATAGCCTAGTGGTAAAAGAATATTTATTTATTTCATTTCATTATTCTAAGTGACTCTCAACAAATCGAACCCAAACCCTACTCATCCCGACCCCCTGATGCAAATTTTTTCTTTAGGTGAATCTTGAAGGCTATGAAATTCACACTAAATACATCGACATCCATCAAGAATAATTTGTTCCCTAAAAAGTGTATTCGAGGCACCACTGTGTGTCTTATGTATATAGTTAGTACTGTGGTTCTCTATATAAAAAATATCTTGACACCTAGTATAACGCGTAGGTACCCGAAATTTAATAAGTTCTAGCAACTCAGGGCTGTCGTAAGAGTAATTAATGATTTTATACAAAAAAATTAAGTCGCTCATTATTCTTCTGTTCTCTAGGGTTTCCATATTCAGCTCAAATAATAAAAAAATCATAATTTATTTCATCCCGCGGAATCCCCAACTTAAAGTTAACAAATCTTAAAATTTTTATGTAGACAGATTTTATATTATGTACTTATATAAACTCTGTCTACTCGTTGACTTATTGAATTATTAAATTTGCAAATCAGACAATTTTTAATAGCTTAGTAAGCCTACTTCACAAATACATAATTTTGGAGCGTTAATCGATATTATTTTTACAACTAACCATTGCAAGAGGTCGCACAATATGTAAATTCAACACACTAATCTACCACATAAGGCTTAAACAAGACAGCACCCCAGACGGGACACTACCAAATAAGATGAAGTTGTCTTTTCTAAGCCTTATGTGATAGTTTCACGTATTGAATTTACACGATTTAGAAACTTTTATTGTTATATCCATTTTATAAAGGCTACAGATCTTTGAAAAGTGCTTCAGCCCATAATTTTTAAATGAAATACCTAAATTAAAGTTTTACATAAATTATCTACACGCACTAATAGAAATTATTCTTGTTTATTTTTTAATAATTATAGTTTTTGTATATATATGCTAATGTACTCAGTACTTAGAAGAGTGTTTCAAATATCATGTCATTCAAAAATTTGTTTAATTTGGCCAAATATGTAGCGGAAAATTTTGTTTGTGCTGTGACAATCATAATATTTTCTATTCATTCGTAATAAATGCCTTGAAAAGTTTGTCAGTACTTTTTTTTGCTTTTGTCACAATTTCAAAAACAAACTAACGTTGAAAATAAATTTTGAGTATCTATCTATTGAAAGAACAACAAAAAACATAATACAAATATGCAACTCACAAAAACAATATTCAACTCGCTAATGAAATGAACTATCCAGGAAAACAATTGTTGCATGTGATGACAAAGGAACACAATGGAAAAATGCAATAGAAATATTATATCGTAAATACATATTATTTGTCATATATATAATATTGCTTATAATGGTTGTATGACTTTTATTTTCCATAGTTTTTACATTTCGTAAAAAATGAAGCGTTTTATGGAATTAATTAATGGTCTTTCACGAGAACCTAGAATAAAAACATGTCTTCTCCAATTTTGCACTTTTGTTTTTATTATCTTCAGTTCAAGTGAAACCAGACCAGTTCAGTCCAGTTCAGTATCTCAATTTTGAAAGTCGTGAAATCCGGATAATTCTTTATGGTCAAACCTGAGCCATCGCCTTCGACAAAATAATTAAAAGATAATAGCTTGCATCATCAGGTGCTGATCAGCACCTGATGATGCAAACTCGGAGTCCGCGAAACCGGTCGTGCGTTAGTCTCATTCAACAGTAACATAAAACAAAAATAATAAATATTTATTTTATTGTATTTCATAATTTAAAATGAAGTGTAACAAAGTAAAAGCCGATACAATTAATGAAATATGCATATTTCATTTATTTTCAGATGGCAGTTAACTGGAGGACCAGGTTTACCTGAAAGTGCCGAGACACATATCAGTCATAACGTCACCAACTTTGAGTTCCTCTACGAACCTTTCTACGTAGCTCCTGACACTGTCCCTCAGCACGATGAAAGATTTGTTGGATACGGATACACCAGAAATACACAGGTACTTTTTTCAAAAATAGTATTTTTAAAAATTTTATGCGGTTCTAAGCTTAAGTGCAAAAATAAATACATTTAAGAAAGATTTCGTTTAATAAGCTACGTAGTCCTGCAGTCAAATATATGATAAGTTACCGGTGTCATAAGTATGTATGTGTGAAAAGGTTTTCGGGTAAATTTTTACGATTCGTTTTTTACAAATTTTTAACAGTTTGCTTTTCGATGAATCGTTTTATGTTCGTGTTTCAGCATATCCATGGAAAGCATTTTCTACTATAAACTTTTTTCCACATGTACCCACTAGGAATTCGGTAAGTTTTCTATGAATCCTTTGTTTTGTGAAATGTGATCACAAAAGATTTTTCAATTATAAATTCTTGGACACTGTCAAAGAGGAGTATAGTAGAAATCAGAGAGAATTTAATAATGGCAATTTAGACTAAGTTTGAACAAAGTATTTTGCCTCTGCAATTAGTTATTCAATTATTATTATAACGTAGTGACTCGGAATCACGTATAATGTGAAAAGTTTATTAATCATTCACAATGATAATATTCCAGTTTTATTTTAATGTTCAGACTTCTACTACCCAAACAATAACATAAGTGTTCCTACAGTTCCAAGTTCCAAGTACTTAATAGATAGAATTATGGACAGTAAGATTCAATATTACATTACCGAGTCTTCTTCAACTATCCTTCCATCTTTTAGGTTGCCTTCTAGGTAATCTTTGTCCTAGTGGAGTCTCGTTTGCGGCGATGTGGACTTAGTTTTTTTTTTAAAACGAGATATTTGCTTTGTTAGGTAAGTTTTATACAAAATGACTAGTTATAAAAAGATGAATTAATTTATTGATAATGATAGATACCTACTTTAAAGGAAACTGACGTGTTAATAATGATATTTTTTGTTTAAGGATCCTCTATAGAACCAATAAACAATATTATTGTTATTCGTTTTGTTGTATAATTTGAATACTCTATATGTGGGAGATGCCTGAATGGTATAGATAGATAGATAAAGCATCAAAACAAGAATGGTTAAAATATAATAGACCATTAAAGGTCACGTGGTCTTGTCTATGGATTTGCTTTTGCTTGGGGGGCAAACAGTCAGATTGCGCAAATTATCCTTGTAAGATGTTATGCCACAAGAGAAAAAAAAGAAAGTCAGACGACAAAATAATAACAAAATCGACACTGACAGTTTTTTTGATTATTAGGTATACTTTAGGCGTTCCACCTAATATTACACCGTAATCGTCTGTTGTGTTGGGATGCCTGATGCCCCTCAATGATTTTTCTGTGACGTCATCCTTTAATGGTCTATTATATCGGTTACGATTTAGCTCGTGACTAGTAAATACCACAGAATTCCATACAAAACCTAGAACCCTGACATATGTATTTACAAAAGTGAGGCAAAAAATCTATGAATTTTTGACAGAACGGTTGGCGAAAGCGTGTGGTGTTTCCTACATTTTATGAAGTATTTTTCGCGTTTTTATTAAAATATATCATTTTTGCATTTATAAAAACGTTATTGGACATTTTTTGAAGTTCTTGCCAACGTTTCAAGCGATTTACCACACTTATTTTCGCCAACCGATCTGTCAAAAGTGCCGAAAAATGGTGCCTCACTTTATTACAATGAAAATACATACGAATACTCCATCTAGGTATTATATATAAAAATCTATGGTAAATACGAGTATGTAGATAGAAACATCTTTATGATTAAAAATAGTTTTTTTACAAAAATAGCAAATATGCAACACATTTCGCCATTTTGTTTATTTTGAGTTATTCAAATAAGATGATTGTTACATGATAAAAAGAAGGAAAAAAATAGAAAGTAAGTTATTCAAGTTGGTTTGATTTGAATAATAACGGAACTTTTCGCAACAAGACCAACTTGTATTTTTTGTATTAAAATATACCTATATATAAAAAAAATATTTAAAGTCTTATCTGATCATAAGTACATATACCTATTATAAATATTAGGTCGGTTCATATGAAATTGCCGATTTTCGTTTAGTCGTCAATGAACCGCACTTGAGCACGGACGTGCGTTACGTTAAGCGATATTTTTTATTATTTTGATTCTTTGGTGTGTTGTGTAAGTTGTGTTAGTATTATTACATTTTTCGGTGATATATTTTCACAAATTTTATATTTTTAGTCCTTCATACAATATGGTCTCAACAAAAAATTTACGTATAGTTTTTTTGTATGAATATAAACTTCAACACAGCGCGGCAACGGCTACAAAAAACATCAATTCAGCCTTTGGGACAGACACCACTAATGAAAGAACCGTTCGGTTTTGATTTTCCAAATTTCGTTCTGGTGATACCAGCCTTGAAAATAACCCTCGTGAAAGACCACCATCTGTTGTTGAAAATGTGGAATTAAAAAATATTGTCGAATCTAATCCTCAAACAACCGTTAGTAAATACGCAGCAGAACTTGGGGTTTCTCATTCAACGATTGTTCGACATCTGGGTGCTATTGGAAAGGTGAAAAAATTGGATAAATTGGTACCCTATGATTTGACAGATATGCAAAAGAGACCGCATACTTCACAACTGACCATTTCAAAATTAAACGAATTAAACATTGAAGTTCTTCCTCATCCTCCGTATTCACCAGACCTTTCTCCAACAGACTATCATTTTTTCAAACATCTGGACTTATTTTTGAAAAATAAAACGTTCACCAACGAAATCGATATTATTAGGACCTTTGATGACTTTGCGGCTTCCAAAAATCAAGAGTTCTACAAAAGTGGAATTTATTCTTTGCTAACTCGTTGGCAAAAGACTGTTGATGTAAATGGCAATTACTTTGATTAATAAATATTTTTATATTGTTACAAAAAATGCATTTTTATTTGTTGTTAGAAACGGCAATTTGATGTGAACCAACCTAATATTATAACAATCGTAAATGTTCTTATAATACATAGACCCTGTAGATTGGTAACGCAGTACAAATATGTTATAATATTATGTTAAAAATTAGTAATCTATATATATAAATCTGATTTTCAAATACGTACTAAACTTGCACCGGGCTATACTCTCCCATTTCAAGGAATTTGCGTTCCATTGACCTGACCATTACAAGATGAGGTATCTATTTGAAATAAAAACCCACTTAATGCCGTACTTTCTTTTTGAGAAGCGTGAAAAACAGCAAAAAAGAGTGTAAAAAAAAAGTGTGAATGAAATAAAAAATACGTTTTTTACGTCAGTTTGAAAGGGGAAGAAAATATTTTTACCGCCAAAATTGTGTATCATTATATTGCCATATTAAAATTAATTAAGAAAATATCGATAATTTATTTCGAGTAAATGTATCATTATAAATGTATGTTACATAAAATAGTTTAATTTGTGTTTTTTTTAATACTTTTGCAACATGTTTTACGCGAATTAACCAATATTTAAATAATTTGAACGTGTTATATAAGATTACATAAACGAAAAAACATTATTTTTTGTTAACGGCAACATCGGCTGTTTAAATTCAGCCAATCACTTTTTGAATGTTTTTTAAATATTCTACATCAGCCAATCACGTCGCTCGATAATTTGACATATTGGAAATGCGAACGACGCCATATATATTTTGACAAAACAAAGACGCGATATGTCTATTTTGTAAAGTCTGCGTTCCGTACAGAATTATTTGTTTAATTATTACATTTTATAAAATAATAAACTTCATAGTATGATAATAAAATATGGTACATTATATTTTATTATGTACAAATGTGAGTGGTACTTCTGACACAATATTATGTACAGAGAAGCAAAGTGAACACTATAACAAATATTTTTGGACTAAATAAAAGGTAATAATAATGTTTATGTACACATTCATATAAAATCAATAGATATAATGAACCAAATAATTTGATACATCAGTTTCTACGAAGAAATATTTGAGGTTGTCTTAAAAACACAAGTAAATATACCATTTGTTACAGGAGTCAGTTTTGTTTTTAAACAACTCAAAATATGACACTGACATTAATAAACTGACATACAACTAAATTCTGAAGTGATGTACGATTTATGTTGGAGCTAGCCATTCGATATTATTATGAAATTATTTAATTGATAGGTATTATTAAGTTTGTAGATGCGACATTGTGAAAAATCATAACATATTGTATTAATGGTGAATAATTTACAACAAGATATTAAAACTATGTTTGTTTTTACCTTTTTGCAGAAAAAATGCAATATGCACAACAAAAAACATTAATTAAAACGATTCTGATGTTAAAGGATTACTCATTACCATGACAAGGACATTTGAGGGCTAGGAAAAGTTTACGTAATAATTGCAATGTAGGAAGCTGGTTCTGCCTTGTGATTGTAAGAGAACATTCATTATTATAAAGGTAAGAATTTATATGTTAATTTAAACACAACAGCACACGGAACTTAAGTCATAGTAACAAAAAAATAAGGCCAATTGCAGTGTTTTATACAAATTTAATTTATAAGACATTTAATACTTTCAACACACATATACTATATTCTATATTTATATAATAACAAGAATATATAGCCAGTTAATAGGAATAACTAATAATTAATCACTTTGGATTATATTATAATTAATGAAAATGTTACACTGTAAACTGAAGACATGAAACATACATTTCTAATAAAGTGTACCAAGATTGAATTATCACTAAATGAACCATAATTTTTGTAAAATCAGAATAAGAGAGTTATCTTAAATGTGTTATATAATAATTATATTAAATTCCTTTACAGATGCGACTGGTTATTTATTTCAATAACAAGAATGATAAAATCAAATATTTGGATGATTGTTAATAAATTGAAGAAAGTAAAATATCCAAGAAGTGGAGATTTGGAAGCATTAACCAAGTGCTTGGCAACGTCTTGAAGACCTAGCATGGTACAGGAAGAAGAGAATTAAAAATAATACACAATTTTGTTATTTTACTCAAAAGTGGAGATTGGGAAGCATTTGCTAAGTGCTTGGCAACGTCTTGAAGACCTAGAAAATTAAAAATAATAAATAATTTTATTATTTTACTCATTCACTGTGTCTAGGTAGTAGAATTAAATAAATCATATATATTTTTAATCTAATATATAAAATTAAATTTAGTTTTCTCTTTTTTATGAGATTATATCAGTAGATAAATAAAATATGGCTTCTTTTTTAAGAATGATTTATTTTTTGTTCTACGTTGAGTATAGCATGGTGAGTAGATAAGTATTGCAATGGCATACGTACAAGTACATATTATTTTATTACATCAGCTTGATTAATCTGTATTAGATTGTATGAGCCTACTTAATAAGTAAACCTGTGTGAAGGAGGTGTTATGTACTGCTTACATGGAATTACTTACACTTATTCTAACATGTATATATTATTCTCAGATATATCTAATTATTAGGTATTAAAGTATTTGACATTTAAAAATATCTTTTTATTCTCCCAACATTTCCATTGACAACCAGCATGATTATAACATGCAGCTGGTATACTGAATCCTTTATTTTTGTGATGTGCCCTATTGATATCACCCATCCTGATTGTCTAATCTTTATATCGACACGGAAGGGGCAACCTGCATGTTTATTACATGCACATGAATTGTGTAATTTCGAGCGGGTAATTTCGCCATCGCGGAGGGTAAGACCGAGGGAACAAATGGCAGAGGCCGACCAAGAGACGCATATATGGACCAACTGAAGAGGGACATGAACTGTGGCTCATACGTAGAGCTTAAAAGACTGGCTGAGAATAGGGAGGAATGGAGAAGAAAAACCAAACTCGTTGCAGACCAATCCAATGGATTGTAACTAAATATATATAATTTCAAGACTCCATACCCACTTATAATAAAAACCCACCAAATATAATATTTCCTTTTTAAGAAGTATTTAAAACTGCATTTAAGTATGGTAAAATAAAAAATACGTTTTTTGCATCTGTTGGAAAGTATAAAAACAATGTCATGTCAGTGAATAAAAACTGTCAACTTTTTCTTTCTTCTTTTTTTGGATGGCTTTTCACCCATTTAGAGTGTTATCTCCAGGAAACGGTCTGAACTCTTCTTTCTCTCAATAGAAGAAGAGTGTATCCTATAACACTGTCAACAAGATATTCAGTGTGACCCAGGATTGCCAAAATTGTGTGGCCATATATGATTTTCACTCTAACACGATATAAATCTTACTTTTCATTATTCTGTTTCATATTAAAATTCATACTTTTTCTTAAAGAATATTTACTCATCGAATACACCCTTTTTTACAGTGTAACGGGTATTAGTACCGATAATTGCTTATGTCAACACCAAATTACCGTACATCTAATACATAAAATTCTCGTGTCACATTGTTTGTTATCATACTCCTCCGAAACGGCTTAACCGATTTTGATGTAATTTTGTGTGCTTATCGAGTAGGTCTGAGAATCGGGCAACATCTATTTCATACCCCTAAAAGTTAAGGGTGGTCCACCCCATTTTTTTTTAATTTAGGGCAATTTTTTTATGGTGAGGCATTAAAAATACATACAGCTTTAAGTTTTCACCCTTCTACCATCAACCCCAATTTTTTAATAGCGATATAAGTACATAATTCAATCATTTTCAACTCCGGTCGATTACTGCAGTTATCCCCGCCAGGTGTCTTCTATACGTCTAAATAAAAAATACTTTAATAATTTGTCTACAACGCTTCATTCGTCTTTTAATTATTATAACATCCTCACACCTTTATAGTCTTAGTTATTTTTTATTGAACTCAAAATAATTTCCAAAAAATAATGCATAGGATGGCAAAACAACGTTTGCCGGGTCAGCTAGTAATAGTATAAATATTATGCTGTTTCACTCCATAATATAATGGTGTCTTTTCTAATATTGTATAGGTCATCCTTTGTACCATAAAAGCAAATAAAGACCTTTACAATAAAAAACCATGAATGTTTTTCGAGTCTGAAATACAAAATATATTTTATGAACATGATATAAAAAAATTGTGTCGATCTTTGTAAAAAAGTGCACTTATAATAAATGGACCATCAATGTAATCTGATCAATGCATCAATAACAAGGGTCTCGACGGAGATGTGAACAAATATTTTTGGACCAACTCTCGTTTAAAACTGGTTGATATGAAGTAATATTGGTCGCATTACCAATTTTTCTTTGAATTTCCAGTATATATTAAAGGTCATTGATTTAATAAGGGGCATGTTATATGATAAAAATGATTAATGAAGGAAACTATTTGTAGCAATAATATATCCAATTTGTCCCAGCTATCTAGTTTCTTGTATTTTCCAAACCCTTTTTTGAAACAAATAGAAACCGATACTTTATTACTGTATTATTAGAAATAATAAAATAGCTATGTTCTATGCTTTCATAACAAACATTTTTTTAGTTGATGATTTTTTTATCTGATCATCGTTTGTTGGAGGACATCTTGCAATGTTAATTTTATTTGTCAATTTCATACAATAGGTTTCATACAAATCACAAAATATCTCGCATAATCATGAAATGTTGTCGTGTGTGGTATTCTCTCTTCAAATTCGCTCTTCAGCACTTCATTTGGGAGCATTGGAGTCAACCACTCTTCTCTAATCAATGTCTCAGCGTCAATTTGGTTACGTTTTTCTATAATATGCTTACGGCCTGATTTTGTTGTCATAAAAACGGTCCATTGTAAAACAGACGTCCAGGCTATGAAAAGTAGGCAACTTAATATGAAATATTTAATGGTTTATTGTGAAAGAGGATGTTTAGACCATAAAAATAGGTAACGGTAGGTATATATAATTTTCTTGTATCAATTTAGAGCATTTTGTTTGGACGATAATTTACCGTTTGAAAGTGGGTATCAATATTTTATAGACGAAATTTCAGTCTTGAAACATAAGCAAACTTTTCAAGAAACACAAATACAACGGTACAACTGGTTAATTAAATTAATATTATTTCAAATGAATTGTTATTTCTATGTTATAAATAACAGTGCGAAACATTCAATAGTCATCACAATAACTCCAACAATTTTATGGAAATCTCTTTGTTACCTAAATAGACATTATGTTCCCACTCAAATAAACTTATAGAAATGTAATAATATAATTGAAATGAGTAGATTTATTTTGTGTGGGGGAAATATTTTAATACATCTCATATTAATTTCATACTTAAATAAGAGACGATGTTAGGAATCAAATTGATATTTGTGAATTATCTCTGTTATCTTTCATTTGTAAAGCTTGTTATGCCCGGTATAGTAGGTATTGTGCCGAAAAGTTATCATTAAAATAATAATTGGTTTTTAGAAAGTTGTACGGGATTTCAATATAAGACAAGGCAGTTCGTAAGAACTCTGAAAATCCCGAAATTAAAATATTGCCTGCACTTAAAAGGTACCTGCATTAATATTATTATTAGATATCTATTGTTTACTAATCTTCGTACCTGCATACAAAATATTATTGTTTATATATATTTGTACCTGCATGGCAACAGGGGTAATAAAGAGAATAATATCAACAAAAGATTAAGGCGCATTCATTATGTATCAACTTAAGGCGCATTCATTATGTATCAAATTATTTAATGAAGATTCTAGAATGTCTGCGTATTGTAATTATTTAGTATCTGCTTGGTTGGTTTTTTTATACCTACGCTTCGATCTATTGAGTTTCGATACCGACGATATGTTTTAATTTATGTAAACGACTCTTTAGGTATGAATTTTAATTTTATTGTAACATAACGTAGTTTGAATATTTCATTATCTACCTAAAGGGTTGGTTTGTGTTGCTATGTAATAGAATAAGGATTGTGTTATTTTGTGTTGTGCGAAAAGACGCTTTGATAAAGAACAGTGATAAAGGACACAAGAAATATTGTGTTAAATTGAATATCAGTGGAAGAGACACTTTAATTTATATGTGAATTATTATAAATCAGTGCATTGGACGTTATACGATATCAAACTTGTTTGTAAATATTTATTTCATCATGTACATAATTCCTGGAATGCAGACAAGGGTGCAGGTGTACTCGCAATACAATGGAACTTGCGGTGAGCGTGTATTGGTATTCAATTAGCCAATCACGGCGCTGCACAGAGATGCATCACAGCGTAGGAGGGGTATATGACCAACTCCTCTCTACACCACTCAAGGAACAGCGGAGAAATGTCCTTGAAAGATCAGTTAGTCTCCATCAGCCATCAGTGGTGAACAGTTATCATCAGCGAGCCGTAGTGAGCAGTTGGTCGTAAACAGGCGTCCTTGGTATAAGGATCGCTCCTGCCATCAGTCATCATCTGACCTTCAGAGAGACAAGTCGGTCTCTGGTCACTGGACTTCAGTTGAGTCGAGATATTCTCCTCCTGAAGTCATGACGAGCCAACTCTGCACCTGTGTAGGCTGGTAATTGCCTCCAGGAGCCTCGGACGTGGGACTTCGCCCTCCCAGCACTGCGCCAAGGGGCGCCTTCTTCAACTTGTTTGCCTCTAAGCATTTTCATGCTTGAGGCCCTCATCGTGGGATCCATTACCATCATCGCAAAGTGAAATTTAATTATTTTAAAAGTGCTACGTTTTCGTTTTTATTGAAATAATAATCAAGTGTGTTTTTTTTATATTGGGATAATTACGTGTGCACAGACAATACGGGGTAGTGAGTAAGTCGTAGTATTGTCTAGCCTTGTTTTTGAGTGTTTGTAATAGTGGTAAGCAATTTTTATTTTCATTAAAATGTTTGTTTGAAATTTAAATTTGCCTTTTATACATTCGCTCATCTATTTACAAATAACTTGTCGTCTCTTATTTATATAGCCTCACTATATATTTAATTGAGACCATTTTATTTTTTTTATTGTGTTAACTCCTGGAGTGCTGTGAGTAGCCCAGTAGAGTCTCAGCCGTTGGCATTTTTGGCATAATATTTTATTTATTTTATCCTCACCCAAAACCATTCTTTCACCATCTCTCTCACCCCCCCATATCAAGCTATTGGCACATGTTGACAAGTGACGATCAAAAAACGAATCCATTTCACTCAAAAAGATTTTTTTAGGTTACGCTCAATAACTAATATAATAAATTCCGCTAAAGAAAGTTTTCACTAAGTTATGTGGAGTTCTTCAGCGATTTTCTTGAAGAACCAGTACCTGAGTACACATTACCTACTGACACTTTGGGTTTTGAAAAAATCACCACAAGGCGTGTATATTTTTTAAACTCTCTAATTTATCCCACTCCGACCTCTTCATAATTTTTAGATACTGGAATAATTTAATCTAAAATAAAAAAACTTTGTATTATAAAATTCAATACTGGAATAATTCTTTGTAACTTGGGTTTTGTTTAAAATGTTAACGACTTAGCAAATGACATAGGTACCGATTTTTTTAAAAGGTTAATAATCATATCCTGGGAAATTTTGTTATGAGCCGTTTCGTGGAAAAACACCATCAGGGCCAATATAAGAATCATATCGCCTCCCGAAAAATAGGGACTTTCCTTTGAATACATGCTTACTCTCCTGAAATCTTAATTTTCTGGGGATTTCGTTCCATATTAATGATCCAGACACGTAGAAGTGAACGTGAAATAATGAACGATTAATATATTTTTTCTTATAAAATATTTAATATATCAAACCAATGCTTTTTATAGAATATTTCCTGAATATTTGACACTTTTCTTATGTTTTGATTAAGTAAATATTTAACATTATTGTAAGGCAAAGTTCGTCCTGAGATATTCAGCATGATTCATTTGTACACGTGTAGTGTTGTTTTATGTAAGTTATCGAGAAAGGATTTAAAACTATAGATGTATTCTTGATATTATTCAATTTTCAAGATTGAAGAAAATGATATTTGAAAATAAGCTTGATGTATTTCTCATGGAGTTCTATATGAAAAAAACATTATCAATTTTTCATTATATATTTTTTTTGGAGTATATAGTTTAGTCAGTTTAATGCACAACTATTATTTGTAAAACGTATGAGATTTGATTCTAGTATTGTATTGTCCCATGACAACGATATCAGAGCGCAAGGAATGACGTGGAAAGAGGTGACGCAATTGGCACAGAGACGCTCTGAATGGAGGAGGCTGGTTTCTGCCCTGTGCTCCCGAGAGGAGCATTGAGGGCGACGATGATGATGATGATGATTGTATTGTAGGTATACTCGTATAACTCGGAAGCCACAGAATTGGAATGTGACGTACTAGGAAGGTTACTTCAAAATGTTAATAAACTTTAGATTGACCATTATAATTGTCATCACAACAAACATCACAAATTTAATCCATACAGAGAGAGGGTATATCAATCTAGTTTATCTTCATGGATGCAGAAATCTCTTGCCTATCTATGTCTGATCAAACACAACAGTATCTCATACCCATCCTGGTGTGCATATACAACCTATTCACAGTAATTATTCTACGTTGTTTTTATGGATATTATATTCCATGTGGATGTGCGAGAATGCGTTGTGATAATACCTATAATAATAATAAACACTTTATTGTCAAATATAAATTTTACAAAAGGCGTACATATTGCCTTGAGGCAATGTCTTCCAGTAAACCTACTACAATGTTTGAAAACTATGTTTTACTATAAAATGAGTTTGGATCAAAAGATAAACAGAAAATGGAATGTATAATATAAAACGAGAACACCAGTATAATTATAATGAAAAAAAATAAAAATGTAAGAATTCACAACCATAAACCTATACCTATATATATGTATCTAAGTGAGAACTATCTACTATATTAATTGATGAGATGGTGGGTTGTTTATGAGGGATTTTACTTTATGTTTGAATGAGCCTATAGTTGAAGAGGACCGAATATCATTGGGTAGGTTGTTCCAGATTCTGGTAGTATGTACGGTAAAAGAAGATGAATAAAAAGATGTACCATGAGGTGGAAATTCTAAACGACGACCTATATTGTTGTAAAATAAATATGACCGAATTAATTTAATTTTTTTGAGTTACTCTGAATGTGGTCACATTTCAACGTTTGAAGAACCTGATGATACACCAGAAGAATGCTTAAAATGTTGAAATACATATAATAGAATTTTATTGCTATGTATTCTTAAGCAAAGTGATCAGATATAACTCTTTCAAATAACATCTGAAAGAATTATGTATCTAAAAAGTATGTGTCCTCACGCAAAAAATAATCCTATCTAATATACTTATATAATAACTAGTTGACCCAGCGAACTTTGTACCGCTTAACAATCAATGAATGATTAATATTATTTTTAATCTCTTTACAAACTCCCGAGGTTCCTAAACATTTTTTCTCATAGACTACTTTCAAAAATTTGGTGGTTCCGGTGGACCCCCTGTATTTCTACCCTCTCACCGTCGCTAAATTTTCGAAATGGTATAGGAATTTGAAATAATCCAAAAACTCCTCGGTTTTCTTACAGAGTACGTATTTTCTCACAGTACCTTTTTCTACTATGTAATGGGTAGGTATTTGTACCGACTATTGTTTATGTCAATATCTGCTGCTTTTACCGAATATCCGATACTTTAACTATGGATTCGTGGACCCCCACTTACGACTCGTGCACCCCCATTTTTAGTCACGCCATCGTAGACCCCCGTCGAGTGTCCCGTGGATCTCTGGGGATCCACCTGGAACACTTTGGGAATCACTGGTATAGTGTAAAAAATAAAATTCATTCATGTTGAACAATTATATTTAACTCAGATTTGTTTATAAATTATCTGCTGTACGTAATATAATATGTAGGTACTAATTTATTTTTTTAGGTTGATACCTACTCATTCATTTTAGATTTATAAAAATTATTTTCATGATTTTTTCAAAATTGAAATTTCAGAACCACAGATGTTAAATTGTAAGGATAACGATTCTAATTTGAAAATGTATACAAAAATTATTCTATCTTCTTCTTCTTCTTGTGCCGCTCCTATCGGAGGTTGGCGACCATCTCTTGATACTCTTCACGATCCTGGGTCAGTCTGATGAGGGTTGCTGCATCCGGTATTCAATTATTCTATAAACAGGCCAATCTATGAAAAAACTTCATCGTTGATTTTGTTTAATTATCCATATTGTTTGTGTGACAGCGGAACTGTAAAACAAACATTGATATAACATATTAGATTGTGTTAACATATTAGATCAATGAATACAAACGGCATTTTCATACAAAAATACAATCCAAATTTCCGACTATTCCGTTGGATTTTCCAAAAAAATCTTTCGTATAAACAGTCTCCTGATAATTACGAACACAACAAAAAAACAATAAGCCATGTTGGTTCAGCTGTTCTCAAGTTATGGAATGACATACATGGTCAATCCATTTTTATTTTTAAGATTTGCCCACTGTACACGAGTACAGTGCGCAAATTGCGAAACCAATCATACATAGCCTTTCTCAATTCTTCCTATTGGATTTCGTAAATTGCTTAAAGATGTTTCACCAATTGAAATGTTTGACTATATTTATTTGATATAATGTCAAAGCGTTTTTTTTTTTAAATATATTTATGGTTTGCAAGTATGACTAAAATGAAACGGGGTACTGGATAATCGAACTCAATTTTTTTTTCAAGAGTATACCTACCTACTACTAAAGATGTATTTTCGAATCTCATTATACTTATTTTAGAATTGTTCTCTGTGTTGTAGACAGTTGTGTTGTTGTATTTATATGGATATTCATTCAATTCCATATTGATGATATTTAGTTAGTACGAATAAAGACAAAGCATATTATAACAACATTGACGAAGGAACTCGCACACCTTACTAGCAAGTAGTGATGGCAATCCAGTACCTATCCGTTATTAAATACCCGTTACTTTCGATCGGTATACTGGTTCAGTCAAAATTGTTTTGTCGTTTATAATACGCGATCGCTGGGTCACGTGCTCCGCATGCCAGAAGGCAGGCTACCACTCAGATCTTTGGAGGCTGTGGGAGAGGGCAGAAGACCGGTGGGCCGCTCTAAAAGAAGCTTGCAAGGGCAGGTGTCGAACTTGTGTGTTGAAAAACTTGGTTTGGAGTGGTCTGAGGTCTTGGAAGCAGCGGTGGACAGGGATCTCAATGGGACCGCGACCCAACTAGGACAAAGGGAAAGAGATGTATGTATGTTTGTTAATAAAACATGTGTTTTATTAATGTTTATCTTTATTGGTAAGTAGGTAGAAAACGTTACTTTTTTAGAAACGTGATTTGGAAAATATATTCTTGAACAAAGCCGAAAAGTATGTGAATAATTTCTAATTCCTTTACCTACCTTATTAAATATAGTGGCGATAATAGGGGGGGGGGGTATTTATTCGATAACACTACTCGGTATGAAAATAACAGGTTTTGACATCACTACCAGCAAGGTTGTTGTATTATTTTCAACAATATCTTTTACTTTCTGTCTAACATTTCTATTTTGAATATAACAAGGGTCAGATCAAATGTATCAAATTGTGATTGTCAGGTCCATTTATTTCTTCTTTGAATTATTTCATATTGTAATAATTGTGTCTGTGTTATTGAAATGCTTTGTAAGCATTCCATCGACAAATTATTAAACCCACCATTGTTCTGTGTTATACGTAACTTAAACAAAATTATTATTAGGTATTATTTAGATGACATTGCTTCCATTGAGGTGATTGGAAAATGAAGAAGACAGTTGAAAATATTTTCGTATTAGATTAATATTACAATGTTTATTTCTTCATTGTTTGCTGTACATTGATTACAAACAAATTCATGTAAGATATACATTCAAATTAAATGTAATCAATATAACAACTGATAACTACTCGTAACAAATTGTCTACAACAGAAGATTCTCAACTGCGGCTCGCGGGCTTTTCACCAGTGTTATCAATCTGGATCGTGACAGGTAATGGCTTATTGTTATTACTTTTGCTTTGATAAATTGTGAGAAGACATGATAATAGCTTGGTTATGTTTAAAAGCAAGGTAAAGCTAAATGACAATAATAATACGCAGAAAATTTAACTTATCCATCATAACTATAATAACAAATAACTCCCAACAACATTATAACCAGTGAGCATCCCGTGGTTTCACCCTCGGTAGTAACGTTTATGTAAAGAGTAATTATATTATAATTATGTATATCGATATTTGGAATGAATATAACATGAAACACATTTATGATTTTTGTCCAGATTTTTTTAAGGAACGTGAACGCGAATGAAAACGCACGGTGTTCATTTTTAAATAGTGCTAATGAGTTTTATATAATTGTGATTTTCCACTGATAATAGTTTGTGGATGTGGACCAATTGTACCAATGTTCCAATTTAATATTAAAAGAGTTTTAAGATGCTCATCGGTTAATACTCAGATATCTAAATATTCTTTGTGTGCTTTATTTTGGAGAATGTGTACTCAATAGTAATTGATCTATTGAATTTAGCAAGCGCTTGCTCGCTCAAATCAAATCAATAAAATAAAACGATTTGGTTGTTAGAACATATTGGAGTTACCAGCTACACCCGGAAAGTATGTAGGCCTCTAGGCAACAAGGTGGATAATTTGATATCTCTGTAGTTAAATGATGTTGCGTATTTTAATTCTCGGGTCAAGTCACCGAATTTTTTTCAGTACGTCAACATCTTAGAAATGTAATTACATATATAGTCTAGAAAAAATCATATGCACAGTTCTTATGGCCGTGATTTTGCTTTACAGTTACGAATCTTGAGTTTGTATATTCATTTATGTATATGCGTGTAAGTTTTAATAACTAATTGGTATCTCAGAACGTAGTCAAAATAATGAGATTCTACCTATTTGATAGGCATCTGGTACTATGTCTTGATAGTAGTTATGATAAATATGCGATATACCTATTAGCGTACGTTTATAGAATAGTATCACTGTGATGTAGATGAGAAATCTAATGACATTCTAATCGCGGTGTGATAATATTGCGGTGTCTCGTGTATATCTCTCCTGATTAGCTCGGCAATAGGTAGTGTGTGGCGGCGGTGTTAGATGTAGGAGGGTGGTATAGAAGCCTGTGAGGTTCGGCCTGTGCTTGCATGTTATTATGATACAAAGGAGAAGTAGACAGGATGGTGTTGCGGGGTAGAGGAGTAACTGATTATGATGCCGCAACGGCTTTGCTCTACTAGATTAACCCTGCAATCCACAATGAGATATTACTAGATTCCTCCTAACTAATATGCATCGTGGATTATAATAATCATAACACGTCTATATTAGTTATGTTGTTTGTATGCTCTAATATTATGTGCACCAAACACAATATTATTTTGTACCTACTGAGTAAATAATCTTATATACTTATTGGCTTATCTTGTTTAAGCCATAATGAATAATAAATATCATTTATGTTTGTTACTGCTGAATCATGTGTTTTATTTTTAAAAATCACTCATTGATACCGTGATAGTATTCACCGCAAGTAGAGTAGTCAGCGGTATGAAACATTCGGGGCGGGATCGTCTTAACTTGTTATGGTTACATTGTTAAAATCAAATTTTATTGGATTATATTTCAGAAAGTTATATTATTCACATCTGAAAATAGGAAAAGGTTTATTAGGGATGTTATTCAATATAACATACGTGGATTTTCTCACTCTAACAGTAGCAGCAATGGCCTGAACGAAACAATATTGTAATATAAGCCTTTTGAAGTAACAACAAATAAAACCAGTCCACAAAGTTTACACAAAGAATGCCATTAAGGAGTTGACTATGTCGTTATTACACAATACGTATCGATAGCCAACAACAGTAAGTAATCTAATGGCTCTGTGCGGATCCACACGATTCTCTTATATACTTTGTCGTACGTGCAACACTTAAAAGATCCTTTATTGTTTCTGATGTGCTTAAAAGGGTCTCACTAATATGTTTCTCGCAGTACTTTTTGTCTTGGTCATGTAACACACTAAATGGTTTCAATTGCTGTCTTATTATTCATTACATAACATTAAGATCCGTTAATGATTTTTATATTACATTTTCAAATAGTTATGTGTTTGATAGACTTATGTAGTAGGTAGATCGGATTAATAGGATATGGGTATATTTAAAACATCCAATAAGTTCACTAACTATTCACTAACTGAGAGATATCATGTGATGCTAGCTGATGAAGACATAGGTTTGATCGCATATTTTTTCTTGAATTAATGCACTCATTTTAAATTTGATTTAAATATTAAGTAACTTTAATTTTATTTTATAATAAGAATCTCTGAATAGGAGAGTTTTTTCTGATGAATTTTTCCAATGGTGTAATGAAATAACGGATAGTTGAACAACCCTTACAGAACTTTGATTTTCAAACAGCGGATTTTCTTGCCTTTCTATTTTCTCTTTCCTCTGAATCTCCTCTTTTGCGTAACATAACTAATATAAATATGTGCTTACGGGTAGTTTGAAATGATCATTACAATTCCACCATTTTGTTTATTAAAATTAAAATGACGTGATAAATAACTTCTCATTAATTTACAATCTACGGTGATTTTATTCAATTTTTTAAATAATTTCTAGTGTAACTTTGTGGAAAAAGCATTATAAAAAAATATATTTAAAATTAAATTAAAAAAAAACTTTTATTCTACATACTATGAGAAATAAATATCATCTCTCATAGCGGAATGAGATAGTGTTTTTTAATTTAATCTTTTAAATTTTTCGTATCATGGTGTTTGGGCAGGTGTGTTTTGAAAAATAAATATGTAACTTTTTCAATTCTTACTGTGGATTTCCAAGTTTTCTTCATACTTTAGATATTTTCAAGTCTTCACAACTAATATATATAACATTTTAATGAGCGATATTGCATGTCACTAATTATGATAATGTCATATTGTTGACAGGGAGAAGACAACGTGAATGTTAATACCATGCAGTTAGTCTTCTGGTTTACCTGTTTGTATGAGATGCCTTGATGTTACGAATACGATGTATTTATTTATGTAACTTAATCGATTCTGTAATTAGAAGCAGGAAAGGGATCCAATTAGTTGTAAGCAAATACTTTCTTTAAAAGGAATGAAAGAACAAAGGAAAGTAGGTTATATAAAAGAATATAACAATAATGAGCTTACCACATACTGTGTTCAAATAATTAAGGATATGGCGCTACTCTCAGAATAAGATAATGGTCGCTTGAAGAAATATTATATAATATTATGTAGGTATGCAGAAAATAAAAATAAATAAATCTTTACTTAATGCGGATTGGTGTACAAAGTAATTTACAAAATTTATAATAATAACATACTGTAATTAGGTTTACTCTAATAATAATAATAAGAAACTTAATAAATATCACGGAAATGTTTCATGAAAATTTTATTATTATTTTTATTATTTTTTCATCTTTTATCCATTAGTTGTTGCTTGTGTTTACTACCAACCAATGCGAATAATCATAAATTATTCTCACCCAACCGTATCCGGCCTCCCTTTTCACTTACACCCTTAACGATCTGAATAATTATTTATTAATATTATATTATTTGTTTGCTTGAAACAAGACCATTCATCCTATCATCAGTACCTAATCTTATAAAAAAAAATTGCGTCCGTTTGTATATGCATTTATATGTCCTCTATATACATCGTAATTACACAAGACGGTAGAAAATTAATACACTGCAAACGAAATCTCATTTTTTGATCTGTTCTATTCTTCTGAACGCCATCCTCTCGTTTACGAGTTATTTGGGTTACTCAAACATACATACATATATTAAACAATGGTATTGTAGCTAGCTTACAGGTACATGACACTTACTTTCTACGATGTACTTTCGAACGAAGCCAGGATAAACTACTCAAGTATATAAATATAATAATAATAATAATAATAATAATAATAAACTTTATTGCACAAAAAAAACAACAAATGAAAAAATTCAATTTAACTATACAAAAAAAATTGTGCAATGGGCGAGTTTATCGCAGAAGCGCGATATCTTCCAACTAACCCATGTTATATACAGTATGTCAATAAAACTATGCCAAATTCTGAACAAAGTTACTGATGTATGTAGTGTCGTGGCTAATCATTGGGATCTTTTCAATGGCGTTCTCACCTGTTTTCGTATACGTTCTATATTTTGTGACATTCCTTGATAAAAAAAATAAGTCAATTTATCTTTAAAGAAAAACAACGCTTTTGAACTTGATTTTGTTTAATTGAGAAAAGGTGAGAGCAATAGATAGTAGCAATAAAGCAAATTTTGTTCTGTGACGCACAGTAGGTATATAATATTATTATTTTTTGCTAAATATTTACGTTTCAACTTACCTACTTACTCCTGTTCCGCTTAAACTATTATTATTTTTAATAATAATTCATGTCTCCTTCAATAATAATTCATGTCTGATTGACAATGTCCTCATAAGACGAAAGACGTCTCTCTCACAAATTAAATCATTAGTAGAATAAAACGCTTGTTTTATTTATTTCGATTCATGTCTCCATTGTCATTATTTCAAAATATAAAACCCATCAACAGCTACCTTCGAATAAACATTAATCTAATTTTATAATAATAAATTAAATTTTTTTATCCAAAATTAAAGATGACGGAAAATTGATAATAGTTACAAGTATTATTTTTTTCTCTTTTCGCTTGCATATGTAAGTGACGGTTCCAGAATGGTGTTTACCAGATATGTTTTCAGTGACACTTGTGATGTTGTTTTAATTTAATTTAAAATGGTCTTTGTAATTTAATTTAATTTATTTTTACCGCCTCTTAAAGTTGTACTTTTTCTTTGCCAGACATTTTTGTCAGCCTTTGTACAAAGCGCTGTGATAGTTTGGTAGATAAAATAATTAAATGAAAGACGAATCTGTGTGCTTATTTTTTGCTTGAAGTGAAATAGTGCATAGTGGAATTTTCATCTACTCTTTAGATAGGTGCCTACCTATTATGAAATAAAAATTATGTTATTTATTTTATATGCTGCATAGTTAATATTATACTTGGTTACTTATTCAAACCCCTAGAGTGGCAATGGTCCAAAAGAAACGCAATACTTTGCTTATTTTGGCATCGTCATAAAAAAATACAGTAGGTTGATGCTTTCAGTAGGCATCTTAGCGAATAATAATATTGTATGTAGAACCGCCACTTTATATTTAAAACAGCTGCCTGGTAGATGCCTCGACGTAAAAGAAATTATAATTTACACGCGTAGGTAGGTGTCATTAATAGTTTAAGAATGTGAAATATGATGAGTACCTATGTAATCTTTGATAATTGCACGGCGACAATTTTTTAAGGTTGAAGCGGTAGAAATGAAAAATCAGTTGTGATGTTTCTCACGTTTTTATGATGGTTATAAATAATTTCTATAGTAGGCGTATAAAAATATATGTAAGTATAATTCTGTAAATTTATTTAAATCTAGGTCTGACTACTTTTTTGGGTTCGGGTTTATAGGTATATTATAAAAACCAATATATAATGAAAATTTACTGAATAAGTGTAAAAGATGTAGATGAAATAGATACTGAATTTATTCATAGCACATACAAAATTTTCTCTTTCTTTCAACCCGTGTCCATCTACTACCGGATACATGCCTCTTCATAAGCACGCTGCTAAACTTTGTTCTTTCCCAACTCGTTTCACTTGGTTTCACCTATCTTCTTAACATCGTTGCACTCGTTTGACTGTTGTTTATCTTCATCAAAATATTCAAAATCATTGTTGTTTTCTTATATATGTAAGATTGATTATTTTTTACCCTTGATTTTTGTATAAAATCTATTCGATTATATCATAACATAACATAATTATATAGAAAATTCACACAGATCGAGCGAGTCCCAAACTAAGGTATGAATCTTGTATTATGGGTACTAACGCGACGATACACATATTATTATACAGTGCACTATATATAATGGGTTACAATCCATTGGATTGGTCTGCAACGAGTTTGGACTTTCTTCTCCATTCCTCCCTATTCTCAGCCAGTCTCTTCAACTCCACGTATGAGCCACAACTCATGTCCCTCTTCAGTTGGTCCATATAAGCGTCTCTCGGTCGGCCTCTGCCATTTGTGCCTTCAGTCCTACCCTCTGCGATAACGATGAGCAGTCCTGGGTGCCTGAGGTTGTGGCCAATCCAACAATGCACTAAACACAATATATACATGTAACACCCAGACCCAGGACAATTTGAAAAAGGCCAGCCGGCGTGGCGTAGAGGTAGGTATTAATATAATAGGTATAAGATATTTTCATATAAACATTATAAGTTAATTAATTCTTTTAAGCAACTTTAAAGCTGGTATTTAGTAGGAACCTGCACGAGTACGTAGAATGTATGAGAGTGTATTGCATCTGCCTGGAGCAGAAAGTAAGATGTGCGATTATAGAAGCTACGGAAATCTATCGCAACTATACTGCACTCCCAGATGTTGACATTGTTTAGGTGTAAGTCTTATGCTGAAAACTTCGCGAGCTAAGTACAAAACTCTAAAATTTTGTGACTACTCTCATATTGGTATCGTCTAAGAAAAGGTTGGTACTTAACTCACAAAATCATATATATTATGTATAAGACATAATTGATTTATAAATTTAAATATATAATTATGCAGCCAATTGCTAGGGTTACCTACCTCATTTTCAGATATTTGTTAATTTTCATGAATACATTTAAAGTTTTCAAGTCATCCATCCTGATTGTTTATTTTTATATGTTTACAGAAATAATGAGTTGCCTGTTTAATTTACGCTACAAATCTACTGGCTTTCTCATTTGTAGTCCTTGCTGGTTGATATTTATCACTGTATGATGTACACAGATAAGTTTAGTAAGTTGACAGTGGGATTCTGATACACAATTGGTTATTTTTTCTTATTGCAGATCATTAATATGTTCCTTCGAATGTTATTTTCTCTTATTACACTGGATAACAGCTACCAGCTTTCCTTTTGGTGGTCTTCTTCGTGAACGCGAGTCAGCTGGTATCTCCTTTACAGCCATAAGGGCAGCCATTTGAGTCCTTTCAGAATCATCTCCTTTCTACTTCATATCACGCTATCCTCTACGATTGAATATAGAATTAAATATGAAGGAAAAATGAAATATCTATTAGGCTTTCTTTAAATATACTTGCCTAGCAAATTTTATTAAAATAAGGAAAACATTTAGATGGGCGACCGAAAAAACAAATGGTCGACTGATAATTGACTGACTCTTTTACTAATTGTGTAACAAAAAACTAATTTGACGACTTATATTGAGAGATAAAAATTTCACAAACGAGGTTCAAAAAATAGCTACAGTCATAAAAGATGAATGATTAAAAATAAATAACAAGAGCGCCGAAAAATACTGACTGAGCGATTACATACTTATATCGAGTGAATGACTGAAAATACCTAGAGAAAATAATTAAATTCTTATTCTTATATAACATACTTATATCGAGTGAATGACTGAAAATACCTAGAGAAAATAATTAAATTCTTATTCTAAGACCTACTTCTTGATTTTAAAACTTATATTTAGAATTCTTTTTAAAAATCACTTATTGAAGATGAATTGTTTATCTTTATAAAATAAGTATGTATAATGACCAATGTACTCTATTTTCAAAAAAAAAGGTGGCAACCCTAATTATGTGTGTGATGTTCTATATTGATTAGGTTTGATCGAATTTGTTTGATTATTAGTAAAAACCCTATAACCCCTCAAAGCACGAGCTCTGCTCAATTTTGAGGGTAAAAGAAAACAGATAATATAAAGATTTTTATAATTGAGCTTATTGTATATTTGTATGTGTTTATTATTATCTCAATAAAATATTTGAATTTGAAGTAAAATTATTGCAAGTTCATCTTGACATTAAACTCTACACTTGTTCAGTTAGTCTTTTGTTTATTTGTTTTTTTTGCAAACATTGATTTGAATTTTTTCTCACTTGTCGAGCTATTCGTTTGAATAAATATTGTTTCATAATCAATCAAAAATATATTATATTTTTGATTGTTAAAGCTAACTATAATTTCTGTAGGTATTCATTTCAGTGCAAAATAAAATATTTACCGATTCATGAAATAAAGCACTCTAATTCAAATTTATTTACAGAGTTTATAAAAATCTAGACCGTAGTGGGAAGTTATATACCTTAAATAAATACATAAATATATTTGAATGTTGCAGCAGATGCCATAAATAACTGTGTTGGATTCGTATACATATAAATATGCAGATGGGAGAAATACTGAATGTGCTTGAGGGAGTATTTATACACTCATTACCCACTTATTAATTTTTTTCGCAGTTTTAGAATATTTACTAATTTTTATTCAAACATCTCTATTGCAGAATCACTTTTACACAATGCAACATTGTGCAAAATCGATTCACTCGAGGTCACTTCTTCCGATCAGCAAGAGCCAAGTCTCTGCCCGACTGTACGCAGTGAAATGGAGTAAAACATTCATCTTATATTATCTCCTGCGTAAAATTACATGATCTTTCATTAATGGAATGCATGTTGCACATGCATTTCGAATGAAAATTAGATCATACAGTCCGTATTTCATAATATGCGATACTCCTCGCATACTGGATTAAACGTTGTGTCGGCCATTCTGCGAGATGGTCCTGATGATACACATGATCACAATGTTGAAACACAACACCTTGACGACGGGCCGTGTCTCGTTCAGTATGCAAAGGCAAGAGCCAAGTCTGCCCGACTGTACGCAGTGAAATGGAGTAAAACCTTCACCTCATATATATATATATATACAGTGGAACCTCTCATACGAGTAATTCGCATAACGAGCAAAATAAAATGTGAAAAAATTGCTCCCATTACGAGCGATGTGCGTCTTCTTCTCAAGCCTTCTCCCTTCGTCTCCTCTCGCAGACCCAGGGGCAACTTGTTCCAGCATTTAATTCGAGATGTCTGATTGGTTGTGTCCAAATCCGGTTAAGTAATGAAGAATTCGTTAATATTCGTTAATTAATAAAGTTTGGAAGGCGTCAGGACTCAGCATCAGGACAAAATGTCGCTTGTTCAATGCGTGCATCATCCCAATCCTTCTATATGGCTGCGAGTCTTGGCACTTAACCAAGGCTCAAGAGCGGAAGATACTAAGCTTTGAAAACAAGTGTCTTAGAAGGATTTTGGATGTCAGATGGTATGAACATGTTACAAATGATGCTGTGCGCCGGCGCACCCAGCAGAGACCTGTAATCTCCGTAATACAAGAGAGACGATGGTCCTGGCTGGGACATGTTTTGAGAATGCCCAATGATAGTTGGCCAAAAAGAGCACTGTTCTTCCGTCCGCAGGGGTTCCGTAGGCCCGGGCGTCCCTCTTTCACAATACACCGTTCCTATGACAACGATATCAGAGCGCAAGGAATGTCGTGGGAAGAGGTGACGCAATTGGCACAGAGACGCTCTGAATGGAGGAGGCTGGTTTCTGCCCTGTGCTCCCGAGAGGAGCGTTGAGGGCGATGATGACGATAATTTTTAAGTATTTAACCAGAATCAAACACGACGCGCAGATGACTAAACTTCTGAAATCGAGTGTATTTTTATCTAACCTTATTCTATAGGAACAACACGAGCAAAACTTGGACTATGAAAGCGGTAATATAGGTGAAGAGTTTCTTAATATTTATGTTAGAGAAAATTGTATGCAAATATGTAATATATGGTGATCACTACTTTTAAATTATCTATTTAATATTGGAAAATCGTTGCGGAATATTAACACCAACATTCGGTCTGAAATAAACTGTTATTTGTGCTACACATTTTTAATTACTAATAAAAAAAAAATGCATTGTTTATGTTGTTTAACTTATTTATTTGATTATTTTTTTTTAATTTATATTTAACTGCAGATTGATTACAAGCAAATTTACATAAAAATACTTTTAAAACAAATAAAATCAATTTACGTAGGGCGAGTTTGTTGCAGGCGCGATTTATTACAACTAATCCAAATTACCTTAACTCAGTTAAAATTATGATTTTTCTATGAAGTCTTCGGCAAAAAATATGTTTCTCAATTTTTTTTATTAGTTTTTGAGTAATCTATATCTATTTAAATGACAGGTATTCAAAAAGTATCGTAAAAAAATAATATCTTCCATTTGGCAAAGCTCTGAAGATCACAAAAGGTTGGAGGGACAACTGGTAATCCACCTCGCAGAAGACATTTCTGCTAATACAGACCCAGGGGTCTAGAATAAGCTATGATGTATGCCACCTATCCTGTATGTCTTAACTTTTTGTTGACACGAAGAGGATGGCTTGGATGTTTATTGCATACGATTGATACACTTGCGAGAGATGTCATGATGATATAAATACAACATAGATGTAGGTAGGTAGCTGGTTCTATACTAAACGAATTTATCTAATTTAGTGCCGGCTTAGATTAGTGCATGTGCAATTTGGTGTTGTAATAATGCGATAATGTGTATTGTGATTCTGTTATCATATTCATACTCTGTGTACGCTTCTCTGTAAACTTCTATCATACTGAAATACAAATTCAAATGTATTGTTCTACTCTGCATTGCAACTCACTGCGTACCTTATCTTTTTGTATCATTACACAATTATTTTCAAAATCACTGACCAAATGAATTATTATAAAATCACAATCAACTGCTTACTAGCTATTACATGTATAAATATTTAAATGCAGCCTTCAAACATTATTTATTTTTGGCAAAAGTATTTTTATTAAATGATAGGTATTCACTGAAAATGTTAACAACATCTCTTGGATGAACCTGTTTTGAAAGAAAAGGGGGATATTAATAGTTTTTCTCGGAGTATCTGTATTTTTTTTTCAAGAATTGAGAGGATTATTATTGTACCTAATATCGGCCTTAAGGGTGTGTAAGGATTCAGTGGGCCTAGTCAAAACACATTTAAGCGTTACGTTATCGTTTCGTTTTCGTTCAAACGCGGACGACGTTGCGAGAACGCGTCAATTTTCGGAGCTAAAATACACAAGTAGCTCCGAAAATCGACGCGTTCTCGCAACCTCGTCTTGTTTGAACGAAAACGTAACGCTTAAATGTGTTTTGACTAGGCCTACTGATCACATCTACTGTGAGACGAAAAGTTGGTATCTGTAAACAAAAATATTACTATGAAATAGAATCAAAATTATTGTTAGCAAATTTATATGTAAGCTATGTATGTGCTTGTATAATTGAAGAAAAATTATCAAACTTTTCGAAATCAAAATCATGACGTTATACTGATCGTATTTTTCTTCACTGCTGGCTGTTTTGTCACAAAGTTCTTTTGTAAAAATGTATATTAGGTATTTTAAAAACATGAATTTGAACTTGAAACGAACGAAAATGTATATTCAAAATTCAACTTCCAATGGATCTCTTCAACCGACTGTCTAAAATTTAGCATTCTAAAGCTACTGACAACTTCGTGGGAACAATATAACACAAAAACTAACAAATTTACCTTTTATTGACTGAATAAGTTATTGGGAAATTGAACTTAGGAGTATGTTACTGCTACAATCACCCATTGTTGTGTAAGTAGGTTGTGTACTGAATAGTTGCGTTAAAAGCTTTCTCAAATATTGTTATAATAATAGAAGCTCAGAACGGATGACAACTGGTCTCGACATCTTAATACGTTCCACCTTAGAGAACACATTCATAATAATACGTATTACGTAATATAATGTAATACATAAACCACAGAAAGCAGTTTTGTATTAAACTCGTGTGAATTGTTCATCCCTAAAAGCAAGCAAACGGTAACAAAGAATAAAAATAAACAATTTTCCCTTTTATTTTCTAATATTTTTCTCCAAATATTGTACTACATTGACTGCCTGAGAGACGGCACCCACCAGGAAGACCCACAAAAAGATGGAAAGACAGACAGCTGGGTCTTCACATCACAAGAAGATCCTCGTCCATGTACAGACCTTTGGGTCTAATAAAAGATTAAGAAGAAGAGGAATTTTCTCTTAATGTTGATAAACCATTCTAAACATATAATTGTTGATTACTAAAAACAATGAATATCACGAGAAAAAATACTTTAAATAAAGAACCAGAAGATAGGTAGATAAGAAGAATAGATATTAATTCACATAGTTCAGGGTCAGAAGACTTGGAGTTCTATTGTTTCAAATGTAAAGGTTCTGCGAGGGCTGTTCGGTTATCAGAATTAAGTAATACAGTAATAATGGACTTACTGGAACTACTTTTATTAACTCTCCTTTCACGACACAAGCTTTTTACTGTGAAAGGTGTATAAGGTTTATAACAAATCCCAGATAAGTATGTGTTTAAAAAAAATTGTTCATATATTTTGACGATTTACAGTTTCAGAAATCTTAAACTTGATGGCATTAAAAACTTTATTACACCACGTATTATTCCTATAGGAGGTTTATTTATCCAGTGATTGATGACTTAGTTACTTCAGAACACTAAAATTGATCATTGCTTATGGTTCGCTATTTATTTTATATGGCGTCATCTTCTTTGAATATACCACCTCAAGATAGCTTAAAACGCCTATCTTAGGATCAATAGCCGTGGTGAATACCTTCGAGATTGCGTTGGATGAAAAATCGAGTAGCATAAATACTTATTATATATTATTTTCGATTTTATTTATTTATTTAATTAATTCATTCTTTACAAACAATTACATAAAAATGTAAACATTCAAGTAAGAAACAATCAATATACCTACAGATTTTCTATTCTACACGAGATCCTGTGTTCGATTCCTAGCCAGAACAAAGTAAAAAATTACATATTTCATATTGTTCTGTGCCTGAGTGTGATATGAACATGTGTTTAGTGCATTGTGTTTGTATGTATATGTGTATCGTCTTGAACAAAACAAGCGTTTTATTCTACTAATGATTTAATTTGTGAGAGAGACGTCTTTCGTCTTATGAGGACATTGTCAATGAGTATATTGATTGACAATGTCCTCATAAGACGAAAGACGTCTCTCTCACAAATTAAATCATTAGTAGAATAAAACGCTTGTTTTATTTATTTCGATATGGAATTCTACTACCAAAACACCGACACAGTGAATAGAGTGTATCGTCTTGTTAGTACCCATTATACAAGATTCAAGTCTTAGTTTGGGACTGATTCGATTTTTGTGAATTGTCGATACATGATATGGTATGGTATGTTTGTTCTGATACTGAGCAAAATCTAAGGTTTATTAGTATATTTTCCTACTAAAATAAATTTTGTTGATGTTTTTGTTTTAAAATTAATAAGTTTACAAGCACGTGTAGGTTTGATTTAGGTTTGTTTGAAGACTGAGGTACGTCTAAGGTATCCTTGTGAAAAAAAAATGAGAGACACTTTATTTTAGTCTAACTGGAATCGTTTGTTCATGATTTTATAAATAATTATGCTTCAGACATAATAATTACTAGCAGATATATTAATTTTCGACCGTGTAAATAATACATATATGAACTAACAAAAAAGTAAAAAATAATAGTATTTACAATATTATTTTGTTTTTAACAATACGGATTTTGTTTCAAGTACAATGGTAGGTAACCTACAGCAATTGAAAGCTTTTCTTAGTTGTATATAAATATGCCCTTTGTTTTCAAGCAAATAATAATAATATAAAGTTGTTAATATGGATATTTTATCCCGAAGGCTGGGTGGTTTATAAACACAACAATAAATCTGTAAGATAGACCTGGGATAAATCAGTGGAAAGCTGATTTTACTTGTGTTGTAATGTTCAAAACATTTGTGTTTAATGTTTGGTGTAAACCTGAACACAGCAGAGGTAATAATCATCTTTCATTCATTACACAAAGCAAGGATCTATTTAGTTTCTAGTACATTAAGTAAACTCGTTTTCTCTCACAAACAGAAGTGAGTTATATGAAAAGACCACACCCTTTGATGATTCTCAAAATACTAAAATGTGAATATCACAAAGGCAAACAATTATATCCTGGAGGGATTGTTTCTTGTTCGCCGCTCTCATTATTATTCTGCAAAACATGTATTTCTACCACACAATTCATTATCGGATGCCTATATAGATATTTAGCTACATTTACAGATCATATCCCGTGGAGCACCCGGTAAAGAATTGGTCTCCCACTCTTCTCCATAAGTTTTCGAGTGTCCTGTAAAAGGCAGGTGTTCGAAAAAATAAGACATTTTACATCTTAAATTCGGCGATGAGGTTTGCCACCCATCCTGAATGTCTTAATTTTATATTGGCACGGAGAAGACAGCTTGCATGTTTATTATATGCAGCTGGTCTGCTGGCTACCCCACTTGTGGGATATGCCGTGATGGTATAGTAGTAGTAGTAGTAGTACAGATCATATTCCCATACGAATTTAAAAAGCAAGTAACATGTAACGCATTGTCTGTTTAGGTAGTGTATGGCAAATGTATTATAGGTTTTCTTTGAAATAAAAGCCAGTTCATGTTGTATTAAAAGTTGTTCATTTTTGGATGTCTCTTGTGATTCATGTAATCATTAATTTTATACCTGCTTGTTGTATCAATACTCTAAGATTTTTAGTCCCACGTTTTTATGTACCTACCAATATATTAACATAAGTACATACATATTCACTGAGTAAAATATTGTAAGTGATCTTATTTTTGATATTTTGTATAAAACCTCAGGGTATAAAATTGTATTATCTTATTGTTCTGGTATATATTTTAACTGAAAACTGAAACCAAGTTTGTTTCCAATTTCCTAAAATAAATATATGATCCTCTCCTTTTCCCCTTTCCCTTTCCCTTCCTTCTCTTGTTGTATGTGTGCTTTTTATATTTTATCTTGTTTTTATTATATATTTCATTTGTAGTTTTTATTTTAGCATCTTGTTTTTATATACTTTTATCTATATGTTTTTTTTTTTTTTTTTCGGGTTGGCTGGAAGAAATCGCATATGCGATAAGCCCGCCTTTTGGTAGTTTATTGGAACAAAAACATGTACACATTATAAATATTGATGCCAATAAAGCTTTATTTATTTATTTATAAAATGACGTATATAGATATATTTAGATACATTTTTTATAATATATAAATAATCAAGTAGTTTCTACTTTATATGTATTGTTAGAATTTACAAAACATAATTTATTTTCAGTAATTCAAATTGTGATTGTCAATACATTCTTGAGTGACATACGACACAAGCGTGTGAATAGTGTCTCAAAAGTAGGTACCTAAGTGATAACGTAATAAATATTCAATTCTCACAAAATGTGTGATTTACAATACAACTGCAATCCACACACATATTGTTCAACTGGATTTATTTAATGGCAAACATAAATATTTTGAATATTTGTCCAAGGGACTATCTCGACCGTTAACGAAGACAAAGGTCTCCCAGGCGATGGCCGCGAATGCATAAAATATGTCTGGAATAGGGAAAATTGGTTTCGTACACCGTATATAACAATTTTTTATACTATGTGTATCGAGGGACTGAGGAACGGAATAGGAAATTCAATAGTTTTCTGAAATTCTGTTGAAGAATTTTTTACTTCCTATTTTCAACGTGTGTCGTGAAATATTTTATGTATATTCGCAACTCTGCAGATACTCAAATTCTGTTTATCTTTTATTTCGTACTCGAGGCATCCCGTCTTGGGAAACCGAATTTCAAAATACTCTTGCTTTATTCTGAGGTAGGTACTGTATATTTTACAAAATGCTGTAGCAAATATTAAATGAAAATAATATTATTTTGATGTTTGATATATCTATCTATTAATTATACTATAATGATTCATTGATAATATTTTTGTTATTTTTGTTAACATTTATAATTCAGTAGAAAATCTACAAATAGCCATTTATATAAAAAAAAAAAACACTTTAATAGTGTAAAAGTAGCGTGCTTTATGTACATTTTGGGTTCATGAGCATGCTGGGATATACATTTTATTTTTCAGTTCCCGGTATAGAATATGTTCCCCCCTCTCTCTGAGTGTCTTTCAGATGGAAGGTATGTATTCGTATTTCGTCTAAGACATTTAACATCATCATTTCAGCGGTGAGGTGGGTAACTCTTCGTTAGCGTGCTAATTTTTATTGGCACAGAGAAGACGACATGCACGTTTATTATGTGCGGTTTGCTATCTTGCTTGTGGGGAATTAACATCTTAAGAATATAAAAATAATATGCTTAAAGTATTGAGTGAAAATAGTAAATTTTCTTTTAATTAATTTTGGTTCCAGTTTTCGCATTGCATTGTCAATGCAAATGGGAACCTGAAAAATATTTCAATGTTAATGAGTTGATGTACTATGTTTAGGAATATAATACAATGTCCAATTTTCTAGACAAAGGTTTGAATCTTTGCGGATTTTTTGAATCCGAGCAATTTAATAACACCCGTATTTGCATATAACAATCATATTTAGACCCCCGTCCCTCCCAAAAACACGAAGTTCTAGGCAGCTTGCCCGGTTCACCACCATTAAGACCTGTACTGTACATCATTACTATTATTAATTGGATAATTTATATGTGACCATCCGATCCGTGATGCGTGACCATCTCAAGGGCGCCGTGACTTCTCCTGAACAATAGAGTTTTCAACTTGGTCCTTAATGTGGTGGTGGAGTGATTCTCTCTTAGGTCTGCGGGCAATCTGTTCCATGCAGTTTGTGCGGTGGCTCTGAAGCTCCTCTTTGTGAATTTGGATGTGTTTGTCATATTGGATCACACGAGCTTGTTGACAGCAGAAAAGGCTAAGCGCAATAGTCACCACGGAGTTTCGCCAACGGAACAGAGTTCAGTAAGACATTTAGGTGCTGTACCGCTTAAACCGTGTGGAATTGTGGACACAATTTAAACTCCACTCTTTCTGAGACTCTCAGCCAGTGTAGATTTCTTAGTAGTGTAGTGATGTGGCAACACTTGTTCTCTCTGTAGATGATCCTGGCGGCAGCATTAAAAACCATCTGAAGGCGATTAAGAAGAGTCTGGGGCATTCCTGTACATATATAATATCTATTAAATGCATTTGGTCGAATTACCACAAAGGTTTCATTACGAAGAAAAAGGCACGTAGGTAGTCATTATTTGAGTGTTAAGGAGAAAAGGTAAATTTGTATCTCAGCAGTTCGCACTTTTTCAGTATTCACATATTATTGTACACACAGATAATAATATAATTCATTCACTGTGTCGGTGTTTAGGTAGTAGACTTCCATGGCGAAATAATAAAACAAATGTTTTATTCTATTTCTGTATAAATAGTAGAATAAAACATTTGTTTTTTTTTATTTCGGTAATAATATACCTAATCTTGATCATCCATTCGTTCTCACGTGTTACCTCTTATCAATTTGTTTTATTTTATTAAGAATTTGTAAGAGGTTTATTTTCCCTTATTTGACATTACAATACAATTCTGAAGGTTGTAGGTATTTGTTTGTAGTGTATTTATGAAAAACTCAAAGAGAAAACCTAATGCAAGGTGTCTCGGTATTTTAAAAAATCATTGTATGTACCTACGTATGAGTACAAACTATGATTTCGTACATTACATTTGGGAATGGGACTTTTTTTGGTATGCATTACGAGTAGAATTTTATATGAATTCTAGTTTATCTACATGTGGGTGTTTCTCAGAACTTATAAGAAACTACCATCTGGGACATTGCCGTTATCTACTATGTTCTTCCTCTTATATTTTACTTGATTTTGTTATGCTTTAGCTTTAAGGTAAAATTATATACAAACTTTTTTCATCATAATACCCTTAGGATTTATTTTCTTCTTAACAATATATAAGTGTATTGCTATAAAAATTCTTAGGATTCTAATTTCAGTAGTAACACAATTTTTGTTAATACCGCAAAGTAAATAGCGCAAGTTCTCAAGCTATTAGTATACCTACTTTGAATATTCTTTTATTAGGTATAAATTAAATTTGCTTTAACGTTTCTTTTCATAGGGTTCTTGTGGTTGATTGGATTTTGTATTTCTCTTTATGATAAATTTCGACTTCAACGCCGTTAAAACAATATTTTGTTTCGTGGAGTAGGTACTGTCGTAAAGCGATGTTCTAATTTTATTTATTTATCAACTTTCTAATTGCTTACTGATTTGTATTTGATTCTTTTAATGTAGGTGTATCATAAACTTATTCAATAAGTTGTGTTTTTAAACATATTAAATACGATTTTGCGAAGATATAAGTTGTTCAGAACTTTTAAAATTCGATTTTCTTAAATGCTTAAGTGTTTTGTCAAAGTCCACACATAAGAATTCTCATTATACTGCGATTTCATTTGAGTACTTTAACCTTTTCAATATATAGTGGGATAAAATAGTATATTTTGTAAAATAGATTAAAAATATTTTTTCTTTATAGTCAATAATAGTTTTTTGACTGACGTAGACATGATTGATAAAAAAAACGAAAAAAAATAATTCTTATACCTACAGTTCCACGGAGCTACACAAAAACTTAATAATTTTAAGACTTTTATTTAGAATTATATTTATTGAATAAAGGGGTACAATATTTTTCTTCTAATTCATTTCTATTCTAATCATTTTTATTTTTTAATTTTTATACTATTTTCATCGGTTTACTATATTGTTACAGTTTTGGTATACTTTGGCTATTTTCGTATTGTTGTTTGTTACATTGTCATACTTTTAAACTGCAAGTCTATCTAGGTACCTATGTATCCTCTAAGACAAATAATTGTCGTAAATAGTTCAGATAAATAAAGTTAACAAAAACTTCTACAATTTACCATCGGTCAACAATATTGACTACACAGTTAATGTGATTACTACATAATCATAAAGCTAATACTATTATATTATAGAATGATTCGCATTTCATGTATGTGATTCAATCACTCAATTCCGACATGAAATTATTTTAGGTTTAGTGACTCTTTGGTTAAGAGCCCAAAAATATCGTTTAATCGAATCAAGCGAGTGCCGCAGCGATGACTATATAATTATATTATTGATATTGTCGATGAAATGATTATGAAAGCACATCAGATTCCACTACTGAAACGTAATTGACATCTAAACAACATTATCCGCAGAATGATGTATTTGTCAAACGGATGAATTGTTAATTGAAAGTTTACAGAACCATTGTGAAAAAGTAATTTCCATTTAATGGCGGTAAATTTGTTAATCTATACTAAATCACAGCATCAAATAATTAAGGTCTGATTAATTAAAATACAAGTAGATACATAATAGTACCACTATAAATGTGATGAGTGGACAATGATAAAATAACGGTAGGTATCAAGTTTTGAATTCGTTTGATGAAATATTTCTCTCATCAGATTTTGTAGGTAAGTATGTAGGTACCTATGTTACATTTTCGTGTTGTTTTGAGTTCATACAAAAAATAGTTGTGGGTACAGTTTACCTTATATGCAGAAGTATATCTTTCATACAAAAAGAAAAGCCGGGGTTTTAAGTTAAAAAATAGTTATTGAATTACGAGCAGCTATCAGTCCAATTTCACTCACACCGTGATAGAGAATAACGCAATAACGTTCGAAGCATCTAGCAAATGTCGCTACATTCAATAGAGCTATGCTACGGCATTTGTTTCACTACACACATTGTTTCTTATGACACTTGGTTTTTTTTTCTTGCTAAAGTTCCTTTAGGGAACAATATTCTTCCAAAACTTTCTTATTCTGTACGATTTAATACTCTCGATAGTACCTACATATCTATATGCGAACTTATTTATAAAATAAGCATGAATTGTCACAACATAATAATATGTGCTACATTATGTTGTGTTTCTGCTAATACAAGTAATTGATTTTTTCTTCATAATATAGGGTGTCTCAAAATTAACGCAAGATTTGAATTTGCCGCTATTTTTGTAGTAAGTTGTTGGCAACCCTGAAACAAGAACAATTTAACAGCTGAGATTAGGGTAGTAAAAAAGGAAGCCTTATGACCATGCACAGCGAAGAGAGTTCGTGAAATGGATTAATCATCAACAAGTGGATGCTGATTTTTCGAGCAAAATAATCCTAAGCGATGAAGCACATTTTCACCTCGATGGCTTTGTTAATCGCAAAAATCGTCGTGTCTGAGGTTCGGAGAACTCACGTGTGATTGGCGAACAAACAAATGCACCCACAACCTGTCACTTTTTGGTGCCGATTTTGGGCAGGAGGCATCATTGGACCATATTTTTTGGAAATGAGGCTGGTCAAGCAGCAACTGTTATTGGTGCTTGATATCGCGACATGATAACACAGTTCTTTCTGCCGAAATTGGATGCTATTGATGTGGCCAATATATGGTTTCACCAAGACGGTGCCACATGCCATACAGCCAATGAAACAATTCAATTACTGCATGAGACATTTCCTAATCGTGTACTCTTTCGTTTCAGTGATCAGAATTGGTCCCCTAGTTCATGTGATTTAACACCATTAGATTTCTTCTTATGGGGTTATTTGAATTCAAATATCTATGTTAGCAAGCCCACAGCCACACTTGCATTACAAGAAAAAATTAAACGCCGCATCAACGAAATTCAGCCACAATTATGCAGAAAGCTCATGAAAAATTGCGACGAAAGGGTGCGTATGTGCCAGCAAAACATTGGAGGCCATTTTCCCGATGTGTTTTTCCATAAATAACCCTATCCCATGTACTTTATGATTCAATGAAAAAATAAAAATTTAAAGACTTAAAATTCTCTTTTATATTTAATTCAAATCTTGCGTTAATTTTGAGACACCCTATATAATACAAGTTTTTAAGTGAAATGGGATCATTTTTCCACAGTACGCATTTATAGAAACTTTATGTTGAGGGTAGACTTATCCAGTATAAAAACTGAAGACACACCACTGTTTTCGAGTAATACTTTATTTATCAGTTAGTATCGCTTCCTGATTCCCGATACACATGCAGTTACTGTTCCTATATATTTATCCTATTGAACGTTTGAATCTACGGTGGCGTGAGTCTTTTTCTAAAAGTTTGTGGATTCTAAGCTGAAACGTGGTGAATTTTTAATAAAACTGAATTTTGATGAGGGTACATTGTTAGAATCTGTGAAAATATTTGCTTAAACAGACAAAAAATGAGCAAATTAAAGCAAACGAACCGCGGTTAGTTAAATAAACAACCGGCTTAATGGAATAATGCTTTAATTTTAAATTCCAAAACTTTTCCCTCTCGAAATTTGATTACGGCGATTGAGAAGAGTTTTTTCTGTTATTTTCTTTCTGACTTTGGAAAATGTTATCAGGACCAAGGAACCAAATTTGCGGATTGAATAGTTTGATAATTTTACCAGCTAGTAAATACTTTCAGAGTTTCTTTGGAATTCCAACTTCTGAATGTTATTCTGTGGTTGTTTGTAGAAAGGAAATATTTTCGCGTGATTGTTTTGTTTTTAGCTCAGGGCGCAGAGTTGTGTTTGTTTCAAACGATTTCATTTAGTATTTACGGATAAGTAGATTGTGCCTTCTATCTATTCACAGAAACAAGCATTAGCTTTGGGATGAATGTTGTATTATATACCTATATATTGAACGTTTTAATTTTAATTCCATAATATTTATACAGGTCTTTTGAAGGGGATACCTTTACATGCCTTTACCTATCTTCCATATATCCAATAGCCTATATTTCTGTTTTGTATCCTATACAACCATTCCTATATTCAATTATATAGGTGTAATACAATAACATCTTTAACATGAATAATGTTTCTCAAAATTGAAACAAAGATATTCTGAAACCTTTCACATACGAATAAAATAATCATATTTTCGGTGTCTGTATTGTTTGGAAACGTTCTTTACTATTACCGAAGAGAAGATTTCTAGCTTATCTGCTTTGAGATTTTTTGCAAGATGATATGTTTTATTTTTGTACAACTCAACTGGTATAAAATTTCTTTGTGTGTATGAGTATATTTACACCCAGTTTGAATGGTTTAAGATAATGGATTATTTAAATAATCATATGCTATTAAATATAAACTTTATACATATTATTAAGAAAAGAAAAAAAAACTTTAATTGAATATATTAATAACGTTAACGTTGTGAAAATTCATTTTAATATTAATTTTAAAATGTTAAACTAAACACTGTTTAATTTTCACTATGATTAATTTAGTCCATTTGATATAGACTAAATTCTAATTGCCAAGCGCTTTCGCCTTGCGGCATCTTCAGGACCAGAGTTACTTAAAACTAAAGAATAGAACATTTAGTCTATATTAAATGGACTAAATTAATCATAGTGAAAATTAAACAGTGTTTAGTTTAACATTTTAAAATTAATATTGTTATTGAACCTTCAATTCTTCTTTTAATGCATTTGTTTGATTGTTGGTTATTCTTTTTGTTTCCGATGTAAATTCATGATTTAATTATCCTTTACTTGTGTATATGTGAATTTGTATTGTGTAAATTTTTGTACTCAGTCTAATTTTTCAATATGTAAAAGGCTAAGCTTCAATTGTAAATAAATAAATATGCTATACAAATAAGCTACTCAAATATTTTTAAGAAATTCGGTATTTTTTTTTACTGTTGTTATGATTGCTATTGAAACAAATTAAAGTTTTTTGCAGCACATAATAATAACTTTTATAAATTCATATAATATAAAAGTATCTTCAATATAAATTCTACGGTTGAAGGAAGACATGATCAAAATATTTCCTTAATAATATAACAAGCTCAAGAAGTATATAATGTTGCTTCCTTTCCTCTGTACTATTTTCCTCAGACAGAGATATTAAAAAGTATAAATTATGTTTTCATTTCTCAATTCACGGTACAAGGTGTTATTGTTTTTGCTCTCTCTTCCGGTAAAAAGTGATAAATAGTTTGTGACTCTTCTTCGTCAAAAATAAGAGTAAGAGAAAATCGAGGGGGACGGAGAATTCTTTGAAACAGTGTTGTTGATGGCGCCGACTGTGGAGGCATCCAGCGGACTTCTGGGAGAACAAATTTCAAACGGAAAATTCTACTTCACATACTCCGCCGGGCGTCGACCGCTTCTCCAACTTTTATTGCTAGGAATTAATAGCTCTTGAGAAAGTGCATTATTTTTCCAGTCTTATTTTGTGAAAAACAGGTTTCGGTGATGAAAGTCGTAATAAAGTACTTGGATTAGATTACTTATTATTTTCACCAAAATATTTCCTTCACTTGTTTTTGTCTTTTCAGTCTAAACTAGGATTTTTATTTATTTCAGTAGCATTAAGATGCTTTTAAGAAGAACAAATTGATGACCTAAATAGAAAACCGAGCTGGATTATAAATGAGGAAACGGTTATAAAGTTTAACATACTTTCAACCTTTGTTTCTTTTACAAAATTTACATCAAACGTTACATCAAACTTCCGTAACAAATAGAAGCAGTAATCCATATGACCGTAGGCGGTTTTATAAACAAGTTTTACATACATACTACATTATGTCATCAACATGTAATAATTACGATATAGTAATATTATGATAGTAATAACGACTTATTTGATTATTTGTCTATGGTGTTTTGAAATAAATCCATGATAATAAGCCGGGAATTATTATTATTATATATTTGATTTACTGGCATGCAACATGAGGGAGGGGACGCGGGGGGCTACGGAACCGGCATGTGTGAACGTCGCGACAGGTATAGGTATGCCAGTAGCTGACCTTTTTTATTTTATCCGCAATTTTCCCTAACAATTCATCAATTTTTTTGGCAGCATTCTTAAATGGTTTCTGTAACCATCTATATCTTCTTGTCGCATTTCTGTAAGCAGACAACTACTTGCTCCAAAATTTTCCCTTCTGCTAATCCAATCTTTCACCCAAATTCGTCTTCTTTTTTTATTATTTTTTCTGTCATTAAATTAGCCACTCATTGTACTGCTAATTGCAATGTGATTATATTTAATTCACTTTTCCATTGCAAAAAAGCTTGAGACTGAGTAATTTGAGACATGTACCTACTGTCTCGTGGCTAGCTTGTGTATACGTCTTGCAAATACAGGCATGCAAGGACGCAAATTGCATGCAAGTTTAACTTGCAAATGTATCCACATCGCGCCAGTAACTTCTACATGCCATTAACAAGCATGCACGCTACTGTTCCATTTTACAGGCATGTGTATCGCCGCCTATATGGAGCAGTATGGTGACCTGTCTTGTTTTATTGAGAGTTGTTGAAGTGTGAAGTGTTGTTATATAACAAAACATCAAACAACACACGTGATGAGGGCAATCCACCACTAATTATATTTTTTACGCTACATAATCACAGGATATAATCATTATAAGCTATCCTTATGATTTCAATTATGTTGTCGGCACCAGTGTGTAACAATTGTTATCCATGTTTTGGTATTGTTTTACATTTACTGCACATTTTTTATTTGTATAGAGATTTCTCTATCGCTTCTTCAATTTCGGTGGGGCTACCATCATTTACTCTAAATTATCGAAACATTTTCTTATTATATGAAAAATCACAACGACATTCCAATTGTGATCTTTTAGTGTAAGTTGATAATGATTAGGTTAGAGGGTTACTCCCGGGGATTCCCGCCCGGGAATTCCCGGGAAAACCCTCAAATTTTTATTTCCCGTTTCCCGGGAAAAAAACGAATCCTTTCCCGGGAAAAAATACAAATTATTAGTCATGCAGATTGCCATACCGATACCGAAATCTTTGTTTAGTTAACTGTAATAGTCGTGATAAACTTGTAGAAGCTGACGAATATTTTGATATGAAAATATGAAAAATAATATTAATTACCAATATAAGTGTTATACTTTAAAAAAAAAACTTAATTATAGCTTCAATGTATTCGTTTGAAAGAAGCATAATAATTATTCTAAATAATATATAATTCGAAATCGG
Source organism: Athripsodes cinereus (assembly GCA_947579605.1). Taxonomy (NCBI): domain Eukaryota; kingdom Metazoa; phylum Arthropoda; class Insecta; order Trichoptera; family Leptoceridae; genus Athripsodes; species Athripsodes cinereus. The sequence continues at coordinate 11,148,006 of OX388310.1, forward strand.
AGGTGTGTTTGGCCGACAATGTATAAGAATCCTACAATTTTTCATGTTTTTTTTTTACATATTTCGAAAAGTTAGATAGTTTATAAAAATATTAGTGCAGCCAACTGTCATTTTTTTTGTTTTATTCATGGATATTAATATAAAAAATCTTTTTTTGTCGAAATTTCTCATTTTTTAAAATTTTTTTGCTTGATAGGATGATCAAAAATTAAAAGTTTATATATTTTGTAAACAATTTTTATTTTGATATAACATAGAGTACCTAAATAAATCTCGTCAGTCAGCTACTTAGTTTTTTTAAGCAAATATATTGGTAACAAAAATTTGATTTTTTTTTATCAAATCAAAATGTTTGCAAGGGTCAACAAGTTATGAGAGTTTTTATACCAAATTTGTTGAAAATTGAATATTTATAAATATAATAATGAATTTCCCGGGATTCCTGGGAATCCCGGGAAATTCATTTTAAAATTTCCCGTTTCCCGGGAACAAAAATAATCCGGGAAAAGATACCCTCTAGATTAGGTCAATACAATGATAGTTAATTCAAAATGGCGACTACCAAAACAGTTGTTATAATATAACATAAAATATTTAACCGCCCAATATTGGGCGGTAATCAAATAAATCAAATGGGCGATAATAACCTAGACAATTTACATTTTTGAAATACATCTTTTAGTAGTAAATGCAAGAGCAATTGATGCAAACTAAATGGTAAATTGTCATTGATTTGCGCGAAAACAGAACGGTGAAATAAATGTTTAGATTTCATAAAAAACTGATGTTATCAAGTGTAAATATTGTTATATTGGCTGCATTATAGGGTACACATAATGTTATGAAATAAATCGATTAAAGGGATTAAATCGAATTCTATTTATACTGTGGATAATATATCATTTGAGAGACCGAAATACATACATTACTACATATTTGTTATTAACAAAGCCAATCTACGTATAGCTATAAACATATGATAGAACTGAATCCTTCATTCTATAATTACTTGTATTATGGTTCAGTTATTACAATTAATAATAATGTTGTCTAGTTATTATAGTACTTGTAGTATGAATTGTGCTAGTATTGTTGTACCGAAATAATAATATTATTTAATATAAATCTGCGGGAGAGAGGAAAAAAATGGAACAAAATAATAATACACATGTCACAATAATATGTTTGCGACATTTTTCCTCTTTACAAACTCTTATGTACGAAGATATATTGTAATATGTATTTAGTCACATAATGTTTCAGACACTTCTATGCTTCTGTATAATATAATATTAATTAAAAAATTTAAGTTTCATCCACTTACAAATGTGTGTAGTTTTTCTTTGTGTTATATTTTTTGGTAAGTAGGTAATTGTTATATGTTTGTAGTTATTTACAAATTATCACAGCACCAACATTATTTGTGATTGTGAGAAGGAACTAGAAAACTCTGATAAAATGGAATTATTGCATTAAAATATTTTTTAAATTATTATTATTTTTAAATATAAAGTGCATTTATTTTATTTTTTCACAATAATTTTCAGGATGAAAACCAAATTATATTAATAATAAATAAATTTCTTTAAAAATTATTTGTTATTAATTAAGTCTGATACCTACAATATGTTTTTTATTAAGATTCTCGATAATAATAATATGATTTTTTAAAAGTACCATTTATATATACATATGTGCTTAAAACCATTAGAAGTATAAATATAAAATAAAAAACCACATGTGTATGTCAGCCTAAACGATATGATCGAATTATTGTAGGTAAATGCTTTCGGAACGTCGAGTATGTGTAAGATAATACGGCACCTAATGTTGTAACACTATGTATGCTAAGTTAGTGAAGAATACTTATGTGTATTTCACACTTCACACACAAATATTATTACATTTAAAAATATTATTATCTACTCATGTTGAAAATATCTCAGAGCGGACGGGTGGTCAGCTGTTCTGTTACAAATTCACACCCGACTAACCTGACACCGAAGTCTGAGGATATTTTAGAGATGAACAAAATGGAACGCATCACTTGCTTGTTGCCATACCGCGCCTTCCGGCGCCGTCACATCAGAGGCAAAATTTACAATTTCAATCCATTACAATATTATATTATCTACTAGATATTATTATACTGCATTGTGTATTAAATATATTTATATATCACTGATGTACACATAATATATTAGAATATATTAAATTTTCCTGCACGAATACTAACGGCAAACCTACGATATCTATTCACTGATGCTTCATATTGGAACTTTATTCAAAAATAAAATCGAATGCTACATTTTGAATGGTTAACTCTAGTGAACATTGAACAGTGGACATGTTGGACATTCTTTTTGTAACGTTTTAATTTAGTCAACATTTCGACGCTTCAATTTTACTGCAGGTCATTTGTGTAGTAGGTAGATATTTTGTACATTCGAGTATTATTTGCTCCGTATTGAAACTTCTGCATCAGAAAATTTGAGACGATTAAGCAATGTGAAAATCTGATAAAAAATATTTTTAATTTGTCAGAAGTATGGTTATATGTATCTCTAAAATATTGAATAGAAATCTTTTAAAACTATTGCGTGTTATTTTGCAGTGAAACAAATCCATAACAGAGCCCGTAGACAATTTGTACTTAGCGATCGTCTACTGGCGAACTTTTCGACAATCTACCTACACGTACCGTATAATTATGCGTTATTGTTGCAGTTATTGACGAAAATTCGTTTGTAGGCGATCGCCAAGTACAAATTGTCTACGGGCTCAATCTATCTTTACATACTTCTTTCACTTCTTCTACATTTATACAATTTCTCATGCACGCACGTCGGTCCCTCTTACTCAACACACGGTCGGCCTTGAGAATTTGACCACTATAATTCTTGTCAGCAATCGCAACTCCACTGCATTTATTTCACTTTCCTCTTTCCTTAGCCACGTCCATGTCTTGTTTGCATAAGTAAGTGATGGTACCAAAATGGTATTGTCCATCAGCATGTTAGCTATGTTCGACACATTTTTATTGCTGACAATGGGTCGAAGTACACCGTTCCCTCTAACACCGGCCACTTTCCTTCTTTCAATGTCCCTACCGCATCTTCCATCCCTTGCAAATAATCTTCCCAAATATACATACTTGCTCCAAACATCCATCGCCAATTTTTATCTCGCAAATCATTTTTTCGTTCTCTCTTTCAATTAGAACAGATAAATAATAATGTTATCTGATTTTCATCCATCGACAGAATATTCACTTTAAAATTATCAACAACTTTGAGATTATTCAGCGAATTCATACTCGCATATTAAATACCTACTTATATTAGAGTAAATATAAATAAAGCCGTATACCTATTTTCTCGTATGCAGAAAAGATTTTCAGATCTCTACCGATTAAATCAACATATTGCAAGCATCTACTAGACTAGATATCTACTAATGAACAAATATACGAGCTTAAATTCACATCTGCTTTTTCGAGATAAAAATAATATTATTCGACCGATGCCGGTGACAAAAGTTGAATAAAAATGCTCGGAAAACATTTCGATATGCAGATTAAATTTATTTAGTGAGATGTTCAAACAGAATCATATTCAATATAAGTAATTATTTATTCTATTGTAGGAATTTTATATTTTAAAGGTATTTTTAACAAGAGTTTGGTAGGTTTTTTTTTTTCATTTTTTGATTTCAAAAGAAAAAATATAACTCAGCTGTGGCGTGAAAAGAAAGTGATTGTCATGGCTGAAAAAATATCAGGAATGGACAGGAATTCTAAATAATAATTTTAAGAGTGGAGGAGTTTTTTATACCAATACAGGACAGGGAAGCCTTCATCAGAATCAAAGTTGACTTTGTTGTGGAGAGCAAGAGGCAGGTATATTGAGAAAAAATGTAATGTTTTATAATAATGTTCATGTTATTAGCAACGAGAAGAGAAACCAGAATATAAAGATATGAAAAAAATACAATTTTATCTCTCATTCGAGGAACATCTGCCACAGCAATATGAATCATATTGCGAAGTATGTTGGAATGTGTGAAATATTGTGATCTGTAGTTTTGCCTTCTCTCTTTCTACCTTACAAGGGACGTATCTTTTAGTATCAAAATTTTTTAAAGCACGGATAATATTTTTTACTCCTGAAATACTATGCGGTTGGTAATACTATAATTCCAGGTAGTTAAGTAGGTACACAAAAATTTTATGTTGGAAAAACACGCCTCTCTGGAAAGATATTTTGTTTCACATAGACATACTTTGAAACACGTGTATTTATACTTAGGTAGTTTCATAAATAATAGTCTTTATTAGTGTTGTGCTAACTGAAAAGCAATTTACACTTCTGAAATACATAGGTTTATCTTCAACAAACTGATAGATATGCATGGATAAATGGCAGTAAACACTAGATTGAATAAACTTATTAAAACATCTGTTGTATCCATATTACTAGAGGATAACTAAATATATATACCTGTGATATTCATAGAAGCGCCAATATTAATTTTATTAAAAGTAAAGTGTTTCGTAAATGTTATTATAACTTATTTGAATTTAATGTAACTTTGGTCATTGCTAACTAATTTTGTATGTAACTATAAGTATTTTCCAATAAAATTTCATTAAAGAAATAATCCTTTTTGGATATGAATACAACTGACAACAGAAGGCGTTAAAATTACACGAACTGTAATCAATATATTATTTAGTTTGACTCTTGTACTAGGGTGTAAATAGTTTTGTTTTAAAAAACAAATACAAATATTTGTTAGGACTAATTATTATTTCAATTGGCTTATTAACATTCTTGACAGTTATTATTATTTTGCTTAATAGTTTACAATTGATATTATTAATTTTCATAATTACTTCTTTTGTTGCTTGGTAATTTTTGGCATAGTAAACAGTAATCTTTAACAAAATTTCAGACCATTAACATAATGATACTAATGATTAGAGATGAAGTACATAATATCTAGATGTTAACTAATGTACTATGACGGAAATTCTGCGCTAGGTTTTAAACTTATTACTCGGATATCCGTTTACTGAATATATATTGTCAAGACGAATTTAGTCAAGAGCGAGTTATCGTGTATAAGAGGAGGTATTTTATGATAAGAACGGATGTGATAATGTTATGGAAACATTATTGTAGAGTTTTTAAGAAATTTCATTGTTTATTTCATAACAGTAAAAACATTTTACTTTGTCATCACAAGTTTAATGACTATCTGACCCCCTAGACAAACCGCACTTGGCGATCGACTACAAACGCATAATTAGACGGTAGGTACATTGTAGATAGATTGTCGAAAAGTTCGTCAGTAGTCAATCGGCAAATGCGATTTGTCTAGGTACCCAGAATATTGTGTAAAATTACTTTGGACAATTTATTCGACGTGTAAATCGTGATTATGCTATATATTATAATGTTATGTGGAAAATCAAGCAAAAATTGGTCTCTTTTCCGTAAATTTTCGAGTGTCCTTAGGCAGATATTTGAAAAGTAAAGACTTTTACATCTTAAATTCAGCGATGAGGTTTGTTACCCATCCTGAATGCCTTTCTTTTGGTTACATGTTTATTACAAGCGGCTGGTCTGATGGATACCCCACTTTTGAGATATGTCATGATAGCCTATAGGTAGTAGTAGGACTAGTATTGTGATAATATCACTTCAAGGATGCTTTACAACATCTACTGTAGGATTAATATCTAGTCCGAAATAATAAGTAATGATTAAGAATAAAAAATGATTTTTCGAATGTTTTTTGATGAGCACTGTTCTTGAAATTAATTTATGTTTAGTATTGTCATTGATGATGGAACAAGTAGTTCCGAAAACGTTTTAATTAAATAAAATTATTTTAGTGGAAAATACAAAGTTTTTTTTATTTTAAAATTTATACCTAATAAAAAATGTTTAAAATAATTGCATTGCTTGATGGTGGGTATATTATAAAAGAAAAATATGAAATGAACGTTGATATCAGCTTACAACAGATTAGAAGTAACAATACATAGTAATAATCTCAACAATAAACGTTTATTTTCATACCGAATACGATTTGGATTTCTCTGTAAGGTCGTTATATTTTATAGCGGCCAAACATAATATTATTGTTTTCATATAAAATATGATTTTTTTCCTTTTTATTTCTCTGATAACTTTTATTACGTTCACTTGTATCTACAACAATCCAAACACGTTGACAATCTTAAGCATTAACGTTATTATATTTTGTAACTAGTTGTACACCCAGCTTTGTGTTGGAATATTGTTATCAAGTCGATATATAGGTACAGCGGGCAAAATATACAAGTATCCCACTTTTTAAACCTGATGAAAAAATGACCAAAACTATTAAAATAAGCTTTAGAATATTAATATATTAACAGTTTTTCCAATATCATTACATTACGAGTATATATGTAAATACCTTCTATAGTATTCTATGTTCAACGGTCATCTATCCTATGTTCAGTTTACGAGTGATCAGAGCTTTTACCTACCTCCTAAATTGGTTGTTTGTTTTATTGTAAGTTGCTATATTTTTATTCATGCCCAATTTAAAGTCATTGATATTGTTATAAAATCAGTGAATATAATAAAATCAAAATCAAATCTAATCGGAATGGTCATGTAAGAAATGAGATCTCTTAGACATAATCTCATTAAAAAATAACTAGAACTAATCTGTTAGTCAACAATTATGTAAGATACGTATGATGACAGTAGGGCCGAAACATGGATAAAGTATAAAATTCAGTCTTAACGAAATGTGCATGGATAATACACAAACATACATGCACAAAAATATTTATGTGTAGATTATTACAGAAAGCAAACAGCATTTATACAGAAGTAATAATAGTAGGTAATAATGTAAGGCTATGTTCAATTAAAGAAACCGATTGTGTCAAATATTGCCAAGAAAACATAACCAGCAAAATGCAATATCACTCCTGGTACAGTGGTACCCACATTCTATCTACTACTACTTCTATACACTATTGCTACTACAATAACACTACCTCCATTGCTATTCTCTCGCTTCTACTACTAAGAAACGAATAAAAACATTTTCTTTCCTTTTAAACTCGACACTCGCTGGAGCACGTTTCACCAATTATTATTAGGTACGTATTGTAAATATTTCTTTTTCTTACCGAGACTTAAGTCTGGTATTTATGTTGGTCACCGCGCTATTAATATAATATAATTATTTCATATCATTCTAAGAAATGTTTTAGAACTTAATTGGTATTTCCATGACGCAATTTACAATTTTGTTGATCGCTTTAATTTTTCATTGATTTTAAATTTTTTACTTTTTGTACTACTATACTATACCATCACGGCATATCTCACAAGTGGGGTAGCCAGCAGATCAGCTGCATATAAGAAACATGCAAACTGTCCTCTCCGTGCCAATATAAAATCAAGACATTCAGGATGGGTGGCAAACCTCATTGCTGAATTTAAGATGTAAAATGTCTTAATTTTTTCGAACACCTGCCTTTTACAGGACACTCGAAAACTTACGCAGAAGAGTGGGAGACCAATTCTTTACCGGGTGCTCCACGGGATATGAACTTTTTATATTAACTTTTGAAGCATTGTATTTAATTCTCTACTAACTTTTTATATGGCTTCGGTTTGTATTATTAATCATTCCATTTTCTGTTAACTTAACGTTAATGGATGTCCTGGGTCTGTCTGAAGAAAAATGAAGAAAAGATGATGCCTACTAATGAAATCACAGCCTCATTGAAAGTCTAAATTTTAAATGTTTATTTAATTTATTTTCTATGATTTCCATACTCTTTCAAAATAGACTATGACTTCATAAAGGACAGAATAGTTTAATTCTTTATACAAATTATTTGATAATATCTTCCAAACACAATGAGAAGTGCAATATTTTTTTTACATTATTCCACAATGCTCTAAATCACTTAAAACTAATGGAAAGTAACATAAAAAGTAAACATAAAAAGTAAGTCTATGTTAGTTATTCCATAATGTTTTAAATCACTTGCAAACAAATATATGGTCTCATGTAGAGTAGGTACAATAATTTAATCGCATATTTAAAATCAATCTGAAATTCTCATAGACGCCAAAAACTTTAACGTTATAGAATGAAGACAGTATGTTAGCAGCAAGTTTCAAACACAGAATTTTCGGATAGAAATTCATTATAAGGATACCGACATGAGACAGGAGTATTGGTTAGCAATACTTTAACGGTAAAACACGTGAAAACATTTTACAAGTAAGTTACGTTGCCACAATCGTCCACTATAAGGAGAAAACCTCCTCGTGTAATATCCATGTATCTAGGATATTATGTATGTAGTTTTATATTGATATATTTTATAAGTGGATGGGTATATATGTATGTATATCTGGCTTAACACAACGGAAAAATTTCCGCATTGTTTCGAATTTTGATGTTCTTGCTAGATAAGCTTTTATAAGTAGGCATACAGGTCTATTCTATTGATCAAGAAGATTACTTCCTATGTGGTCTTAATCTTGTATATTGGTCATCTCAATAGTCCAGTTCGATTTCTCACAAAATGTTGTAAGCATATGATTTATTAAAATCATATTAAGGGCATAATTTAGTTTCTTTTTAGGAGTATGTCTGAGATAATTATTTCAAATTTATTAGGTCTCACCCTCACTCAAAGACCATTTTCAATCACATGAAGCTTAAGCACTCGCTTGCTTGCAGCTGAGCTTTGAGGGTTCATCGCCGCTAAAGACCAAACAGTAATGTCCACTTTTTGATTATAAATTTACGTCAGTTGATCCTCTAGAATAGAAAACTGTATAAGCTTCGTGTGATTAACCTTTTTTCTCAAATATTTCAGGAGTACCTAGTCATGTTTCATGTGATTGACAACCAGTTTCAAATAATGAAAAATTTGAAAATTTTGCTGTCATTTATTCATTCATACAATCAGAATTATTCTCAGGGGTTGTCAACAGAATACTGCATGTTGTCCATTGAAAAAAAATCATTCCAAATAGTATTATGGTACATATTTCAATAATATGGTATCTATGTTGAATTCAATAAGTTAAAATAAATTGTATACTCGTTATTTTTCATCGACTGTATAATAAATAATGAGAACTGAATAATATTATTTTTCATATCTCCCTATTTTTCTTTCATCTAGTTTTTCAGGAGACGCCCGACAGACAAACGCATGTTAATAATAATGAAGAAATCTTCTCTTGTTATGGAGACCAATATAATTTTATGCCAACAACAAGCAGCTACCTACATTTGTTGTATTTGGCAGCCTCTCAACTTGTGTAAGAGTTTGCACAGTATCATCTGCATATGTATTTTATTCCAGCAAGAAAGTTATTTAACATTTTTTCGTAATTTTCTTTTCTATTTTTGTAATTCCACGTTCTATGTGTTTATTTTAACAACGAGAATTCTGCAATGATTACACTGACTCTGTGTTTTCTAGACTATATGTTTATGTAACGTTTAGTAAGCAAATTGCTTGTTTAAGTACATTCATAGCATTTTGTTTTGTAAGTAAGTAATGATGTTTTAGAAACATATGTTTTCGTGAATTTGGTAACACATTTATCCTTAACTATAATAGAAGATACAACAGTCTTTGACCAACTCACAGCAGCAGCAGTCTTTCTCATTTGGAATCTTTTCTATGCAATGTTGCCAGTGGATAAACTTTTTCTTTTGAACAGAACATTCTTTTTATGCCATTAAATATCAGATGTTCATGAAAATTGGTATTGATCGATGAACTTATCACGTATCTTCATTTTGATGTACACAACTTATGTGTGAAGTAAATTTTACTTTGGAGATAAGAAACATCAAAATGATTGATAATATAAGTCCATTAATGTGACTTTACCCCCGCCTTCTCTTCAAGTTACAAGTATTTTACAAATGTTCCCGTTCACTTAAATATTGCTAATGTCATAAGTAACTTATCTTTTCAAGAAAAAGAAATATTTTTTTATCCAATTGCGAAGTTTTATTGATAGAATTAGTGGTTTTCTATTACCAACAAAAAGCTCTAAAGTTGATGATAAAGAGTCGTATGATCGTTTCGGAGATTTTTAAGTTTTTTTTTCCAAACTCGTAAAGATCTTTTTCAAATTCTGTGATGTAGAAAAATAATTTAAGTTGAAATTTGTTATAAACTTTACTACCACGAATTTCCATTCCGCCACATATTGTTGAAGTTAAAAACCATCAAGGATTTTTTAATAGAAATTCTTTCTTTAATAATGTAAAATTATAGTTGATCAGTTTTATAGAAGAAATTAAAAGGTGATTTTTCTGGACTTTTAAAATGATAGTAATTAGACATAAGACATTTTCGCTTTTTTCTTGATTAATACACACGTGCCAGTCTTATACATTTTTTATGAAATTCTTTCTAAAAATATTTTCTCATAAGTTTACCTAATCATTAAGTAAATTTTATGTAACTACATTTCAGAAAATCTCCTAAGACGTTACTGTTACCATATTAATTAGTGGATTGTAGTTTTCTATAAATATAAAAGTTTCCTTTTGTGATGTAGGTTACTACGTTTTCAATAAGAGAAAATAAGTTTTATTTGTACTTTGTGTATAAATAGTGACAGTCGGCAACACGCTAAAAAGAATTTATACAGTAGCCAAGAAAATAAAACCACTACCACAATCACGGTATGTGCCACTGGTAGGTTAGATAATAGACCAGCTATTGTTATATTACATTCAAGACGTCCTCTCCATGCCGATAAAAAATTAAGATATATGGGGCAAACCTATTAATTGATATGAACTGCAATAGTAAAAAAAGCAAAATTTATGTAGGTATGCATATGGAAAATTAACACAATTGGTTTTAGTTTTTATTGTTCATACATTATTCATAATTCAAAACCAGGTCACTATTCAAAAAAAAAATTAATAAAACTAAATCCAATTGTGTTTTTTTTTATGAACATGTAGTTTTACAAAATAAACGTCGACTTAATAAAAATAAAATTTCAGTGTTAATATTGTAAAATTACAAATTAAATGTGTTCGTTTCTATTGATATTTAAGTTTTATATTTTTTTTCTCAACCAGTTTCTTATTTGTTTTTTATCAATCTCTTTTTATCTTTTTTATTATGGGGTTTGTTCATAAATTGATGTAAGTATACAAAGTTAAATGAGATAATAAAAATTAATTTGAAGTTGTAAAGATAGTTATTTTTTTAAAAACAGTGAGGGAAATTAATGAAACTAAATTTACCACAAAAACAATATAAAACGTAACATAAACATCGATGTATCGAATATTTATACAAAGGTATTTCATATGTGTAGGTAATGTTTAATAATGTATTGATGCGCGTTTGAAATTGATGAGTTTTTTGGGAAAAGTATTCGTGAATAAATTTTTATTCATCAATATTCAGGAGGGGTATATGTGATGGATGATCGTGTAAAAATTTGTTGATCGAATGGGAGACGACGCTGCCGTTTCGCATGGATGGCAGGTATCGCTGTTTTTTCGTTTTATTTCTCTCGCGGAATTCCTTGTCCACGATTATCTATTACGTTAAAAATTTATTTAAAGTATATATTTGTACGTTCTTAAAGGGTATAAATATAGCAACAACTCGATGTTTAAACAAATAAGAATAAATTTATTATTGTTAACTTATTTTACTCTTCCCTGTAAATTATTGACATGAATACAAATTCTTGGGTGTGTACTTCATAGGAAACACATTTTTTTTAATTATTTTTAGTTAGCAAGTGTAACTTCCTATCCTAACTTTATATTTTTTATCGATATGCAGACGGCTACAATATGTAATTAGTCTGCTGGCATCTTTACTTGTGAGATATGCTGTGATAGTACAGATAGTCAAAAAAACTATCAGGATTAGATTAATACAAGGATTAGATAATGAAAAAAAATATTTAAGATGTTATTGTAGCATCATCTCTACTTTATAAATTTTATAATAAAGGTACTTCTGTCATTTATTTTTTAGCATTTTGATACGCAGATATTTATATATTATAAATTTATTTAATATTTACTGTACATTGATTAAAAGCAAATTTACATAAAAATATATTTAAAACAAATACAACTATACAATAGATATTTATCACTTCATTACCTGTTCTGCTTCATCTTTTTTGGCTACGTTGGATCAAATTCTAGACATAAGTGTTTCTTTCGACATTCTTTTTTTTTCTATTTAAGGCTCACTATATCTATTTGGAAACAGATAGAAAATACATCTATTTTAAAGGATAATATTTAAATTAAATCAAAACACTGTTTTATTCCACTATGAGATTGTTTTAATTATTATAACGTTTTCAACTACAATGTAACTGTGTTATTACTGATGATGACTACATTGTAGTTGAAAACGTTATTGTTGTTAAAAATAAATCACATCACATCCCTCCAATATTACTACATCAATGTTCACATCTCTCCTATTTTATTACATCAATGTTCAATATGCTCTTTTGTCTATGCTCTCTCACTTCTGTCTGTCTCTCTGCTCTGTATCTGTTTTGCTTGCTAGTTTACAATAAAAACATCTCACAACATCTAAATAATCAAGTTGTGTTTTCATTTGATTTAACCACAACATGGTAGCAGAGCGTGGTTAAAGATTTGTGAAGCCTTTAAAAATGGAATTTAACACTATTGAGAAACTTCGCGGCGCTGAGAATTGGATCACATGGAAATTCGCCATCAAACACATGCTTAAAGGTTGTGATGGTGCATTTGAAATCTGTGTTGGAGATCTGAAAAAGCCGGCTGAAGAAGACAAATTGAAAGTGTTTGATAAAGCAAATAGACATGCTTGCCAACTGATAGTGAAGACGGTTGATACTAAAATACTGTCTTTGTTGGTAATGTGTGATACAGCAAGAGACATGTGGGTCAAACTACACTCTGTCTTCGAGCAACAAACCAAGCAAGCTGCTCATGCTTTGCAGTCCGAATTCTTCAATTTTACTAAGAATTGTGCTGATGATATGGTGACACATATTGCCAAATTTGAAGGACTGGTGCTACGCATGCAGCAACTGAATGTCAAGCCTGATGAATTATCATTGATGGTCAAACTGCTGGATACTCTTCCAGATGATTTTGAAAGTTTACGACAGGCTTGGTGGGCGAGAAGTGAGGAACAGCAGACTTTAATTAACCTTGTTGGAGTCTTGACAGCTGATGAAAGGAGGAAAAGTGATAGAAACTCAAAACAAAGAGAGTTAGAGGCTCTCATGTCAGGATGCAGTCTGAAAGGAAAGAGAAATACTTTCTCGAAATATACTCCGAAGTCTTCAAAGAATAATAAAATGAAACCTAATTTTAAGTGTCACAAATGTGGAGTACCTGGACATATTCGCAAAAATTGTCCAAATCAAAATAATACTAATTCTTATAAAACTAATAGTGTGTCTAACCATTTACAATCAAGTGATCAGACATTTGTGAGTGAAATCTTAAGTGCTGAAAACAGTGGTGATATCTGGATTGTTGATAGTGGTGCTACAAATCATATGTGTTTCAGGAAGGACATTTTCTATTCTTTTGAGGAGTTTGAAAGAAGTATTTCTGTTCATGTTGGTAACAACTCTACCATGGAAGCAGTTGGTAAAGGTGTAATAAAATTTAATTCTGAAGTGAATGGAACATTGCTTTCTTGTTCTATGGTGGATGTGTTGTATGTACCAAGTGCTCGTTGAAATTTGTTTTCAGTGTGCTCTGCATTGGATAAAGGCCTGAATTTTAAATGTGTAAAAAATAAATGTGAATTCACGAAGGATGGATGTGTGAAGGCTTGTGGTGTACGAATTGGGCGACTCTTCAAAATGAACATTCAGATTGTTGCACCAAGTAATCCTTGTAAAGTTGAAACTAATATAGCTGTTGATACGAGTAACTCTATACAAATGTGGCATGAACGCCTGGGACACCAAAATAAACAGCATATTCGGAAAATACTTATACAACATGGCATTAAATTCACAGATAATGATGATGAATTGTGCAAGGCTTGTATTGAAGGTAAACAGCATAGAACTACTTATCATAGTCGTGTACAACGGGCTACTAGTCCTGGAGAGTTGATACACGCAGATCTATGTGGGCCAATGGAACACCCAACTTTGAGTGGAAATAGATATTTTTTGTGCTTTACTTGTGATTATACTAAGTTCAGAATTGTATATTTTCTCAAGGAAAAATCTGAAGCATTCGATAAAATATCTGAGATGATTAACTTTGTGAACAATCAGTGTAAGGAATCAGTAAAAACAATTCTTTGTGATGGCGGTTTAGAGTTCAATAACAGAAAGGTTCTTGACTTGTTGAACCAAAAAGGAATCAAGATGATAATGTCAAATCCATATACACCGGAACAAAACGGATGTGCTGAGCGTTCAAACAGAACCATAGTGGAGTTGTCCAGAACTATGCTATTGGCAAAAGGATTGCCTAAATTCCTTTGGGCTGAGGCTGTGAACACCAGCGTGTATGTGTTGAATAGAACAGGTCCAAGTGGAATAACCAGTAAATCACCATATGAATTATTTTTTGATAAATCTATAACTCTGAGGAATTTTCGTGTTTTTGGTACTGAATGTTTTGTACACATACCAAATCAAAAACGACAAAAATGGGACTCGAAAAGTCAAGAAGGTATTTTTGTGGGATATTCACATGACATTGATGGTTTCAGGATATGGATCAAATCAAGCAACAAAGTGATACGTAGTAAGGATGTGGTGTTCAAACCTGATCATCCTGGAGAAACCTTTGTCTTGACTGATACTCATGATTCAGATAGCACTGAGGATGATCAGAGCTTGGAAGCTAGTCATGAAGAACGTGTAAATACACCTCCTAGAGATACTGTGGAAACATTTAAAAGTCGTTTGAGAAATAAGGTGGAGCCACCAAGTCGACTTATTGAAACTATGATCTGTGAAATTGAACCAAAAAGTTACCCTGAGGCAGTGGAGTCGGAGGATTATGTGCACTGGAAGAGTGCCATGGAAGACGAAATGTGTTCACTCATAGAAAACAAAACCTGGACTTTGCAAGAACTCCCACCAAATAGAAAGGCAATATCAAATCGGTGGGTATACAGAATAAAGAGGAACCCCGATGGACAGATAAATAAATACAAGGCCAGGCTGGTCGCAAAGGGATTTAGCCAAAAGAAAGATGTTGATTATCATGAAACATTCAGTCCAGTTGTACGCTTTGATACAATCAGAACATTTTTAAGTGTGGTAGCGAAGGAGTCACTTGCTTTAGCACAATTTGATGTTAAGTCAGCGTTTCTTCATGGTAATCTAGATGAAGAAATATATATGCAACAAGTAGAGGGTTATGAAGATGGTACTACCAGAGTGTGTAAGCTGAACAAAAGTCTCTATGGTTTGAAACAATCTCCGAGAGTATGGAATAAACAATTTAAAGATACCATGATGGAATTGGGATTAATAGAAAGTGAAGCTGATCCTTGTATGTTTTATAATTTGACTGATTCTGAAAAACTCATAGTTGTAATCTATGTTGACGATGGTCTGGTAGCATCATCTAACAGAGAATGTCTAGATTTATTCTTAAGCATGCTGAAGAAGAAGTTTAGTATTACTATTGAACCAGTTGGTTACTTTCTGAACAAGTCAATTGTCTACAATAATGATGGATCAATTTCTATAAATCAAAAGATGTATACAGAATCCATACTTAAGAAGTTTAATATGTATCATGCAAATCCTGTATCAACACCTATTGACAAATATTTGCCACTGGAAGAGGCAAGAGATATAAAGTTGACATCTGCTCCATATCGTGAGGCCGTTGGTTGCTTGATGTATCTGGCTGTTGTTTCTAGACCAGATATTACATTTGCTGTAAATTATGCATCCCAATTTCTTGATAAAGCTGAAGACAAACACTGGCAATTAGTGAAACGCATATTGAGATACCTGAAAGGTAAACCTGATTTGGGGATCACTTATAAATGTGACTCGGAAACCTTAAGAGTGTATAGTGATGCTGATTATGCGAGTGATCCAGTAACTAGAAAGTCAGTCAGTGGAATGGTCACTATATATAGTGGAGGACCCATAACTTGGTTCAGTAGAAGACAACAGTGCATCTCATTATCCACTAC
Organism: Athripsodes cinereus; assembly: GCA_947579605.1. Lineage (NCBI taxonomy): Eukaryota > Metazoa > Arthropoda > Insecta > Trichoptera > Leptoceridae > Athripsodes > Athripsodes cinereus. The sequence goes on from OX388310.1 coordinate 11,164,252, forward strand.
TGAAGCTGAATATATTGCAGCAAGTGAATGTGCAAAGGAAGCAGTTTGGTTGACAAGATTATTAAATGAAATAACCGAGGTTTCCACTCCGTTACTTTTGGTAGATAGTCTAAGTGCTTTAAGATTGGCAAAGAATCCTGAGTTCCACAAGAAAACCAAACATATTGAAGTTAGACATCATTATATAAGAGAGTTAGTTAATGAAGAGGAATTGGTCATTGAACATGTACCATCAGAGCTTCAAATGGCTGACATGTTAACAAAGCCCCTATCAAGAGTGATGTTTGAGAAGCAATTGTCTTTGCTACATGGATGAGAGAATAATATTGTTTTATTTGTTATTGATATTGTTTGTTATATCATGTGATGTAATGTTCTAGAGGGGATGTTGTTAAAAATAAATCACATCACATCCCTCCAATATTACTACATCAATGTTCACATCTCTCCTATTTTATTACATCAATGTTCAATATGCTCTTTTGTCTATGCTCTCTCACTTCTGTCTGTCTCTCTGCTCTGTATCTGTTTTGCTTGCTAGTTTACAATAAAAACATCTCACAACATCTAAATAATCAAGTTGTGTTTTCATTTGATTTAACCACAACAGTTATAATAATTAAAACAATCTCATAGTGGAATAAAACAGTGTTTTGGTTTAATTTAAATATTATCCTTTAAAATGGATTTCCACAAAATTACACTCGAAAATATAGAATTTTTACATCTATTTTATTCTAATGATTTTCCAACGAATGAAAGATTTTTTATTAGCAATTAGTTTTTAACGTGATCAAATAATTAATATTTGTTTTGAAAAAAATACTACTTAACATATTATGCTATTAGAAATTAAATGGGCGTGAATGCATAAATCTGTATTTGAGTAGAATATTTAATTTAAACATTCGCTAAATTCTCTTCGGCTAAGATATTTATTTATGACTTGCCCTAGCTATTATTAGCCTGGATTTCGTCAGCAGCACAAGTAGATCGGATTGATTGAACACAGCTATCAATTACGTTCGTTTCACAGATGCTCGGATTAACATATTAATCAGGTACAATTAACTAATTGAAACGATGAATTGGTTTACCTTCAATATGATAGCGTTTATGAACAGTTCACTAACTTTAGTGAATATAATCAAATTAAAGTATCATCGGATACATTCTGAAGATGAAAAATTAATTTTATTGGAAATATAAATTCAAAATTTCATGATTAATTCATTTATACCTAGTACCAAATTTTAGAATAACTCATATAATTTAAACAAAAGACGTTATGACAGAATTCCAAACCCAGGATTTTAGAATCAAATTAAATTGTAAATTTTTAATACTTTTATTAGGTATTTGAAGAGTTTTATTTATAAATAGTTAGGTACCTACTTCTTTGTTCATTTACTACGATGGTTTATTCTATGCGAATTAGTTATCAATAGAAATAAATAAAATCCATCATATATTTCATATACAGTTCTCGATATTTTTTTATTTAATTCCTTAAAAAATGTTTTTCATTTAAATATAATAAAAAGTGCTTACTTACTACTACCAAAACTGATGACAATTTTGATGCTTGATAGATGATTACTGATTTTTTTTTATTTAAACTGTAAGTAGACAGAGAGAACAGAACGCCGCACACAAGCCCAAAGAGCTATATTAGGACGACAAAAATAAAAAAAACATATCCTTGAAACCAATCAAAAATCTTTTAAAACAATTGTTGATTAAACATTCCATCCTTCTTCATAAGAATTTTTGTTGCCGATCTAACAGGATTGTCTGCGCATGCGTTCAAAGTCGAGGTAACGTCTACACGGCCGATATTGGTTAGTTGAGTTCCAATAGTTGACGGAGTAGTTGGGTTCGTGCTGTTTCCCCACATTTGTTTTTTATTAGATTTTAACATGGATATTGAAGCGACAGGTATGTACTTTAATATGTAATTTTTATTTTGGCATAACGGTTGTATGTAGTGTAGATAAAATATGTTTTCTAAGATGCTATTTTTGTCCTTTAAAATATTGAAAAATTATTTTTAGCTAGACTTATACAAAAAGTTCCAAAGAGTACCGCAATAATTTTTTTATAGTTTGTTAAAATACTTTATAATTTATGTAAAAAAGTAAAATACAGGTCCCCCCGTTTCCCCCCTCTTGTTAAATCGTATGTTATCTTTACAGGTAGTGAGGGTGACGCTCCTCAACAGGAAGTTAAGGTGAAGAGAAGAGAATTATTTGAAGTGTTAAACAATAAACTTTTTTATAAATTTTCGTCATTAAAATGCAATAAACGATTGTTTGAATATGTATTGGACAAGTTTGGTATTAGTGAACTTTCTAAAGATTGTGCAAAACGATTAAAAATTGTTATCAAAGTGTTAGTTACGAAGTTTTTCGAGAAATGGCGTAATTGTAATCACATGTTTGAACGATTTAACAACAAGTATATGAAATGGCTTGATACTGATCTAAATCTTCCAGAAATACAGCCATCACAGCTTCCAGCAAAACATCCAGAGCAACAGAGTCGAGGGAGGCCACGAAAATTATTCAACGAGAGTTCAATATGCAGTAAGCAAAGAGTGGTTAATCCAATAGTAACGAGTATTAGTCCAGAAAAACTATGCTTGGCTGCAAAATCAAGTTTGGTGAAATAAGGCAAGAGAACTGCAGCTCAAGTTGTGAAACTAGCCATTCAATCTACACCAAATACTTTAAAAAAAAATTAAAGTGATGCATGATGCATCATCGTCTGTCATACCGTATAGTCTTGAAGAAGCTTTAGGTCTCGTGGTGGATCTTAATTTGACGAAAGAAGGTTATATGACTATGAGACATGGAGAAAAAGAAAGAGGAGCAACTATCTATCCCTCATGTCATGTTATAGCAGAGGCTAAGAGGAGGTGTTATCCCAATAATATTATGGTTACTGAAAACGAGGCTGTAGTGCCACTGTTGGACCTTCTTATACATACCACACAACGTTTGGTACAAGTGCAGGCTGATGTAATACTACAGAACATTTCGGAAAACTGTGATACTATCGAAGTATACTATAAATGGGGTCTAGATGGTAGCGGTGGCCACAGCATATGTAAGCAAAACTGAATGCTAGTTTCTTCTGATCCAATTATATCTGACAGGCGAAAAAAATAAAACACAACTCAACTGAGCCTGCTTAGGCTTCCTACTGATTTTAATAATAATAATGATCAGAAGTCTGACGATGAAGAAGATGACGAGGATACAGATTAGTATAAAAAAAATGTACAACTTTAGTAATAAAAATACAGAAATATAAAAAAAAAAACATTTTCTAATCGGTATGCTATTACCCCATCTACCCTATATATATACCCTCTATTACCCCCATTTACCCTAAAAAGGTCTTTTTTTATTAAGGCGATTATCAAGCAGCCTCACAATAAACAATTCTGATAAGAATATCTAATAAGTTACCATTTTATATTTTTGGCGTCCTAATATAGCTATTTGGGCTTGTGTGC